>JAESUZ010001294.1:9897500-10217545 GCA_017311185.1 Proteles cristata cristata
TTGATTTTTAAATTGTATATAATTTTTAAAATCTCATACATGCTTCAGTATGTCCTTGTTAAGAAGTACTAATAACAACTAAAACTAATTTTAATGGTTGCTGATGTAGATTTGGTTTGCTTGGGTATGCTTTGAAAAACCATTTTTGAATGCCTAAATATATGATTTCAGTTTCTGTTTATCTTTCTGACCAAAGGAGCAGGAGGTATAATGGATATGGCATTATTAAAATTGTCAATATGTAGAGAAATTGTAATATTTATAGCATCAGAAATATTTTTAAGTGGTACTCCTAAGTCGTGAAAGTTGCTGGAAAGAGACCTTTAAAATCTTGTGGTCCTGAATAATGTTATATGAAGTAGAAAAAAATAAAATGCTTCCCCGCTGTGCGTTTTGTTTCATAACACCTTGTCCTGTATTACTAAACAAGTATCAGGTACTCTAACAAATGTACAGTATTTGCTAAGGGAAATATTAAGAAATTGTAACTAGTTAAATTTATGTTGGAAATTGTTTCATATACTCTAGGTATATACTTTAGTTAATACAACTTTGTAAAGTAGATTAAATATTTTATTTATGTCCATAAAACAGCAGATGCCTGATAACTATTAGCAAATTATATTACCCTTCCTGATCTCAGCTAGAAGAGTTAACTGCTGCTTCAATATGATAACATGGCCATCTCTAAGTATGTATTTTAGTAACTTTATGCATCAGGAAATATCTAGCAACTCTGAAGCAAGTCTTCAAATTAGCAAGCCCGTTTCTCCTCCTTTCACCCCTCTGCTCCACTAAAAAAGAAAGGAAAATTTTATTAAGCTATAGGAAGAGGGTGGAGCTATCTTTGAGCCAGAATAATGTGAAAATTACATATGCTAATATTTTAAAACAAGCTTAGGACAATAGATTGAAGCACCAGAGAGATAGAATTTCTAGAACCTAAAATAATATGAAGTTGTGAGGAAGGATCAATAGCTACTGAACTAGCAACTGTAGAATAAACAGTTGTCACACATAAGGAATTCCTGAGGTTACTACTTGGTTACAGTCAATTATTATATTTGATAGTCATAGTGTTGACCCTGAACCTTCCCCTAAGAAGCTTGGGGGTTGGTCCCAGGGGGTAGAATTTTACTAAGCAGTAAGTTAAGCCATTTTGGGACGCATTCTATCAAAAGATGGTTTAATTTATTTAACCTATCAGTTAAATGATGTTAATGAAAAGTTGACATACATGGATCGTGTTTATTCCCTAATGATGAAGATAAAATGAGGTATTTATATTCTAAAAAGGTACTTAAAAATAGTAGCCTTTTCTCATGAGAACTTTCCTATTTAGGATATATATAGGTACAATTTATAATGTTTTAAGCTTAAGCAGCATCCTCATGTACTAATGAGCAAAGTAGTTAAAACAGATTGTCACTTTGGAAATGTAATTTATAAATTTGAACAAGAGACATTACTATTAACAGTGGAAAACTGACCATGACAATGTCCTTTCCTTGAATTTTTATATAATAATATTTTCCAAGTCATACTGATTTTAAATCCTGATTCCAACCTAATTATTAGTTTATTACTATTTTTAAAATAGAACTAGCCAGTTAGTCTCTTCTTGTTGTGTGTGTGTTAGTGCGTGTTTAAGTGTTATCAGTTGTAGCAATTATGATGAATGTTAATCCTCCAAAGGAGAATTATGAGTAAATTATATTTACGTATATTTCAAATTGATTGTAAAATAATTGAAATTTTGATTAAAAATCAAAATCTCTTTATAATTTTCATTGTATTAAAAAACAGTTTAGAAAGATTTGTAAAGTTTTATGAACCATTATGAAACTTGCTTATTTCCAAGGTCTATAAGATAGTTTATATAATGATGTATGTTTCAAAAAAATTCCCCAAATATTAAAATGCTAATATAGAGTTCTAAATTAGTGAAAATTTTCATTGACTGAAAATAATGAGGTAGGTATTTTTATTTATTGTTTAAAATTCAGTCAATTTACTTTTTAAAATTCCAATGTACTTAAGCATTGAATAAAATAATGCTCCTACAAACTAATAAAAACAGAATATTTTTCATATTCAGCAAAACTAATTGAATATTTTAAGATGATTCTTATTTATCTTTTACATTTTTATGCATATTATAGCCATTTTTAGGCTTTAGGAAATTGTGACACATTTTTAAGTTTTGTTAGAATATCTTCCATGGAGTTATTTTCTTTTTCTATAGTTCAACAAGTTGGTTTTATTGTTTTGTTCTTTGCAACAAAGGATAACAACATACGTCATACGCTTATTTTAATATAATTCTTTCTGGTTGCATGGCATGGCAGTCTGAAATAAGTCTTAATAGACATAAAAATCACCCTCCATGATTCTCTGCTCTGATAACATAAAATAATAGTATTTTATCATCTTTTATGAATGGTTTCTTTAAGGGAACCCTTGTGTTATAGCTTACCTGTACTACATTTTAATTTCCCTTTAGAAACTGAATTACAGTTGCTTTATTTTTCATTTGTATAATATCCTAGCAGTAGTTTGTGTGTTTGAGAATCTGTGGCCACTTCCTAAATAAATCCCAAAATAAGATTTTGACATTACTAAAGACTAGACAGTCTTATATCTTTGAACTTCAAATCATATCTTCTGAAGAAAGTTCCACTTGTGATATTTTTCTTTGTAACAAACTGATATAAATTTTAGGCCTTAACTTTGCTCTGTGGAGTGTAGTGGTGTTAAAGAAATGAGAATATTCCCTGTAAAAGGCATATTATTAAACATGAATCTTAAAGTTGGATTTCTCATTTGAAATTCTTTTGGTATGCTGAGGTTGCATCTTGGAGGTTAATTAAAGGAAAGAATGTCAGGATGATTAAGATGGCATTAGTAAAATATACCCAGTTTTACATTTTGTGTTGGTAGTAACCCTGGTTTCAGCTTTTCTTATTTTATGCAAAATGTCCACAGTTTTTACTTTGGAGATATTTATAGTTTGCAAGTGCTTGAAAAAAATTCCTTAAACATCCCCTGTAGACAGTTCAGTGGTATATTAATGCTATACCTGAGATTTTTAAAAAGTTAGATATTAATATGAAAAAATATTTTTATGAAGTACTTTGAACTTAACTTGTAATTAGACCATGTGAAGGTTATTAATAGAGTGGAGAAATAAACTCTGCTCTTTGTAATAATTTTCTTAAATTAATATTCAGAATATAAGTAAATTAGATTTATTGAGAACAGAAACTTTGGTTTTTCTATAATAGTTGCCACTGAGCAGTTTTTATTAAATACAAATGGATTGCTACTGTTCTCATAATAAGCACTCATTGAAGGTAAATGATTGAAATTAGGTATTTTTCCTTGAGTTTATAATGACCCTACTCATTTTTGTGGAATTCATTAGTTGCTGTGTGAAGTATTGCTTAAATAGGATGAGGCACCATTTGATAATGAAACACTCCATATGTTTTGTAATCCTTACACAGAATTATTCTTGTTCATGATGATCGGCCTAGGTGCTATGTCCCTCATATTCAGTCTTCTTTCCTTCACGGGACTCAGGAAAATCTTTTGCCTAATAAAAATTTATTTTCAAAGGATGGTACTAGTGGTGGTCCCAAAAATGAAACATTCAGAAGAAATGGCATTTGAATTGGGTACCCTGAATGTGAAAAGATAATAGATATTGATCAGGTATTTATTGACCCCTTTGTATGTGCTGGGTACTGTGGTAGGTACAAAGACAGAGTGGTATACAAAAATCACACATGCACACCCTAATTTTAATTAGCCAGTATTATTGGAGAGACAGTTTCACAAATTGTAAAACAATTACAACAAATGGAGAAGGAAGAAATATAGCTCTGTGGTAGCAAGAGAATGTATAATTGAAGAATTAGATGAGAAAAGCCTTTTCTTAGGCAGTGATGCTTAAGCTAAAATCTTAGGGGTAAGTAAAAGTAAACCAGGCAGAGGTGGGAGGGATGACTATCCAGACAGTAGGAATACTGGGTGTGTAGAAGGAAATGAAAACCTGTTTAGCTGAAGTTTAGTAGGTTATGAAATTGAACAGGGTAATTTGGCATTAGTCCATACTTGACTTCCAAGCCATGTTTTCTTTGTCAGGGCTTTTGTTTGAAATACAGAACCGGAGGGGTTCCTGGGTGGCTCAGTAGGTTAAATGTCCGACTTTGGCTCAAGTCATGATGTCATGGTTCGTGGGTTGCGTCGGGCTCTGTGCTGACAGCTAGCTCAGAGCCTGGAGCCTGCTTCAGATTCTGTGTTTCCCTCTCTCTCTGACCCTCCCCTGCTCACGCTTTCTCTCTCTCTCTCTCTCTCAAAAATAAATTAAAAAAAAAAAACATTAAAAATTTAAAGGAAAAAAAAGTACAGAACCAGAAACATGCTTTTAATACTAAAAGCCATGATAAGCAATTCTATTCTTGATATTGCCCTAACAAGAAATTCATGGTCCTATGCCACAGGAGACATGTTCATAGTACACAATAGCCAAAAATTGGAAACAGGATGTTCGTCAACTCAGAATGGGTAAATAGGTATAACACAGTGGAGTGTTATGCAATGAAAATGAGTGACTGGAGCCACATGTAAGAACATGGAGAATTTCACAAGCAATATGAGTGAACAAAGAAGACATCAAAAAAACTTATACTGTATTACTCCCTTTATATGAAGTTCAAACACAGGCAAAATTAAGCGATGGTGTTTAAAGGTACATGTTGAGGTGCAAAGTTTTTTTAAGCAGCTTTAATGATGGATGTTACATGCCACAAAGTTCATCTATCGTTGGTATACAGTTTGATAATTTTTATTAAGTTTGTCTAGTTATACAACCACTGCCACAATCCAATTGGCAAAGTCATTTTTATAAAAAAAACAAAAACAAAAACAAGAAAATGACCACCATAAAAGTTAGTTAGTGGTTATTAGAATGAGAATGGAGAAGAGTTGTATTTGGAAAGAGTCAAGAGAAGGACTTCCTTCAAGAGTGTTTGGTTTTTATTAAGTCATGAAGCTATATGTTTTATGTTTTTTTCTATATATGTGTTATAATGTACTATGTAGTCTTTTTTATTTTTATTTTTTTTTAATGTTTTATTTATTTCTAGGAGAGAGAGAGAGAGAGACAGCGTGAGCAGGGGAGGGTCAGAGAGAGAGGGAGTCACAGACTGAAACAGGCTCCAGCCTCTGAGCTGGCAGTCAGCACAGAGCCCCACGCGGGGCTCGAACCCACGAACCGCGAGATCATGACCCAAGCGAAAGTCGGACTCTTAACCGACTAAGTCACCCAGGCGCCCCTAAGTAGGCTCCACACCCAGAATGGAGCCCATTGCAGAGGTTGAACTCATGACCCTGATATCAGGACTTGAGCTGAGATCAATAGTTGGATGCTTAACTGACTGAGCCACTCAGGCGCCCCTTAAAATCTTTTTTTAGGGGCGCCTGGGTGGCTTAGTCGGTTGAGCGTCCGACTTTCGCTTAGGTCATGATCTCGCGGTTCGTGGGGTTGAGCCCCGCGTCGGGCTCTGTGCTGACTGCCAGCTCAGAGCCTGGAGCCTGTTTCAGTCTGTGACTCCCTCTCTCTCTGACCCTACCCCTGCTCACTCTGTCTCTCTCTCTCTCCTAGAAATAAATAAAACATTAAAAAAAAAATCTTTTTTTAATTGTTCTAAACAAGTTACATAGGTAACATAGGTAAATTACCACTTTTCATCTTTAGTATTATTATTATTCCTCCACTATAATGTAAGCTCCACTGGGACAAGGACATTTTCTGACATGTTCATCAGTGTATCCCCAGTATTTTTGAATGAATACATGAACCTGGTCATTGAATCCTGAATTCAAATCCAGAGCCAGTAAATTTCAAAACCAACAGCCTTATCATTATTAGCCTTTCAGATTGTTGAAGTTAGGTAAGATCTTAGAGATGATCTAATGAGCATAATCATTTCTTATTATACACATGAGGAAATTAGGCATAAGAAAGGATTGTCTAAAATAACACTGTTGGGGGTGCGTGCGTGGCTCAGTCAGTTAAAAGTCCACCTCTTGATTTTGGCTCAGGTCATGATCTCACACTTCACAGGTTTGAGCCCTGCAGGGTGCTGACATTGTGGAGCCTGCTCAGGATTCTGTCTCTCTCCCTCTCTCTCTCACTTGAGCACACACATGCTCTCTTTCTTTCTCTCAAAATATAAGTAAGTAAACTTAAAAATATTTACAAATAAAATAGCACTGTTGACTCACACAGTTAAGAGTTTTAGGTCTCCAGGGGCACCTGGGTGGCTCAGTCCGTTGAGTATCCAACTTTGGCTCAGGCCATGATCTGGATCCTGATTTCAAGCCCCACATCAGGCTCGCTTATGTCACCTGTCAGCACACAGCCCACTTCAGATTCTCTGTCCCCCTCTCTCTTCCCCTCCCCTGCTTGCAATCTCCAAAAAAAAAAAAATACATTAAAAGAAAAAAAAGTTTGAGTCTGCAAACCTCATATCTAGTGTTCTTTTCATTACGATATGAAATAGCAGTGTTGCCACTCAATGGCATAGGTATAATTGTCTTTTATCGTAGTCCATTATATGAATAATGGAAACACCTTTCCTTTGCTTTCCTTTTTAATCCTTTCTATTCCACTTTTTAAAGTCATACTGTCAGTTTTCGGCTTTCAAGTACTACACATTAATCTTAAATAATTAAGGCTCAAAGGGCTGTTGTCCTTTGAATTATACTAGAACTCAGTAAAATTAGCTTATATATTAGCTATTGATAATACTGAAGTCATTTAGATCAGTGAAAGAGGAGAGTTTCCAGAAATATACCCAATTATATATGAGATTAGTATATGATAAAGGTGGCATGTTAAATTGATCAAAAAACATGAATTATTGGGGCACCTGGTTATCTCAGTTGGAAGAGCATACGACTCTTAATCTCAAGAGTTGTGAGTTGAAGCCCCATGTTGGGTGTATAGGTAACTAACAAAAACAAACAACAAAACAACAACTAAGACACTTAAAAAAGATGACTTACTAAATAAGAGGCAATACTGCATCAGATAAAAACATTTGGTTACAAAAAGCAACTCTGATCAATGACTTCACTAAATAATGAGTTTCTATTTATCATATTCTAAGAAATCCAAGGGTTTATAATCCAGGACTAACATGGCAACTTAATGTCATCAAGGCCTCAGAGACTCCTCGTATCTTCTTACTTTGCCGTTTTGGGTGGATGGCTTTCATTTTCATCGCTAGATTCCTAGCAGAAAGAAAGGTGAAAGTCAAGAGGCCAAAAGGAACATGTTAGTCAAAGTTGCCTTTATTTAAAAGTTGCACTCTGTGACTTTGCCCTTTATCTTGGGACAGAACTGAATCACTTGGCTACCCTTTGCTGTAAAAATTTAGGAAAGTATTTTAACCTGGGTATGTTACTGCCCTAAACAAAATTGTAGTTCTGTTAGTAAGGGGGAATGGACACCAGGTGGGTAACTAACAGTGTCTCACAAAGACACCGCAGGCCACTTGGAAAAGTATAAAGCTGGATCTGCATCTCACTTTTTATACCAAAGTAAATTGCAGATACCAAATATTTTAAAAACAAAAGCCAGGAAAAAAAAGCAGGAATTAATTTTTCATATATTCCTTGAAAAGTTAGGGCTTTAAAGTCTGGCGTAAAACACAAGCTGAAAAGGAAGAGATTAAAATTGTTGACTACCTATCATTTTTTAAAAATTTTCTAATGTTTTTTTTTGAGACAGAGACAGAGCATGAGCAGGGGAGGGTCAGAGAGAGGGAGACACAGAATCTGAAGCAGGCTCCAGGCTGTGAGCTGTCAGCACAGAGCCTGACATGGGGTTTGAACTCACAAACCATGAGATCATGACCTGAACCGAAGTTGGAAACTTAACCAACTGAGCCACCCAGGTGCCCCAGCCTACCTATCATTTAAAATGATTCTATAGAAAAAGATAAGCTCTAAGTTGAGAAATATTTGCAAGACTGATGTAGGCAGAGAACTAATTTCCTTAATATAAAAATATTTATAAATCAGTAATTTAAAATGGGCAAAGGAGGGGTGCCTGGGTGGCTCAGTCAGTTAAGCATCCGACTTCAGCTCACGTCACAATCTCATCGTTTGCAGGTTCTTGCCCCGCGTCGGGCTCTGTGCTGACAGCTAGCTCAGAGCCTGGAGCCTGTTTCAGATTCTGTGTCTCCCTCTCTCTCTGACCGTTCCCTGCTCACGCTGTCTTTCTCTTTCAGAAATAAATAAAACATTAAAAAATAATAAATAAAATAAAATGAATTAATTAATTAAATGGGCAAAGGATATACATGGTCAATCATATGTAATATATACTAAAAGAATATAAATTGATATTTTTTTACTTTATTTTTTTTAACCTTTTAAATTTATTTTTGAGATACAGAGACAGAGCATGAATGGGGGAAGAGCAGAGAGAGAGGGAGACACAGAAGCCGAAGCATGCTGCAGGCTCTGAGCTGTCAGCACAGAGCCTGACTTGGGGCTCAAACCCACCAATCGTGAGATCTTGACCTGAGCCAAAGTCAGACGCTTAACCAACTAAGCCACCAATCGTGAGATCTTGACCTGAGCCAAAGTCAGATGCTTAACCAACTAAGCCACCCAGATGCCTGTATAAATTGATATTTAAAATGGGCAAGGGATATAAATGAGCAATCCAAGAAGGGAGAAAAGATTTTTTAAAAAGGCCATTGAATACATATACAAATGCACACATTCATTTATGATTAAATGCAGTTTAAACAACAACATTGGCCCCTCAGATTGCCAAACCTTAAAAAGGTGAGTAATATCTGGTGTTGATTGAGACTATGAGCAGATCAGATTTAACTGATAAGACATGAGCATGACTATCTATCTGAATTGTTAAAGTATTGAAATGCATCTGTACCACTGGTAAAATAGTATTCCTGTAACTGCGTTAGCATTTAAGTTGATTATGTAAATTATGATATAAATTTGTTCTGTTGTGAGAATCATTGGTAATGGACCTTTTGTTGTAATGACATATGAGAACATGTGCAACATCTGTTAGTTGGCCTGTGTCTTGGTAAATGATGTTGCTGCATTGTGCATTACCTATGAACCATTCCATGTCCTAACAGTTGCTACTTTTAGTTCTTTTTTCATTTGGTTTTGCTTTAAGTATATTGCAATTCTTAGGTGAAAAGTATAATAATAGTGTTTTTGTATTTTACAATAGAATTTATAACAAAATATTAATAATGGATCTACCCCAAAGCTGTTTGACCCTGTCTGCTCTCTATCAATGCACAACATGTGCATACCCTATCACCCAGTAATTTTATATGCTCACCAACAAAGAAATTCAGTACTGTGCAATGGAACTTTCTGCAATGATGGAAGTAGTCTAATATTCTGTGATGCCGGTACAGTAGCTACTTGCTATGTGGCTTTTGAGTACTTGGAATAATGCAACTGAGAAAGTGATTATTTTTTTAAGTTCTGTGCCCAGTATAGGGCTTCAACTCACAACCTCTAGATCAAGTGTCGCATGCGCTACCAACTGAACCAGGCAGGCGCTCGATTTTCAATTTAATTATGTTTAAGCTTATAGGGTCACCTGTGGTTACTGTATTGGTCGGAACAGCCAGTATTCATAGCAGCACCATTAATAATATCCCAAACTATAAACAACCCAAATTATGGCAGTCTCACACAGTAGAATATAATTAGGTTGAAAGATTTATAACTACATGTAAAACTATGGATGATCTCAACTGAATACTGAGCAAAAGAAGCAGACACAAAATAATGCATATGTTATGGTTCTATTTATCTAAAGTACAAAAACAGAATGTTTTGTTTCTCTTGAGTTAAAAGGAAGTAACTGAAAGAGGGTTTGGGACTGGGGCATCTAGGATGCTGTTATGCTCTCTTTCTTAATGTGGGTGCTAATTATATGGATGTGTTCAGTTTGTGAAAATGTATCAAGCTGTGCACTTGATAACACCTTTCTATAAGGATATTGTGTTTGAATTAAACCTTGTAAATTGCAGAGAAAAAAAAAACCCACCCAGAATGAAGTGTCAGCAAAATGTTGGTAAGCTTCTTAACATTCCTTTTAAATGTCATAAATATTCATGCTCTAAAATTGTGGAAGAATATGATAATGAACTCTAGCTTGGAACATTTCTTGAAACATCCTGTGCAAAAATTAATATAAAATAAAACAAGTGAATTTCATTTCTGAAATGAAAACATGACTTATTACAGCAGATGTGAATGTTGAATGCAAACAGGAATCAAAAATGTAGTGTTGAAAATTGAAAGTTCTAAACTCATATTTCATCCAAAAACCTATCACATTCACTTAATACTCATAATTCAAAGATTTGCAATCATCATTGGGGTTAAAAGGATATATCATTTTCACTCAAAAAATTTGAAATAGTGCCTTCTAAAAATTTCACCTGTGAGTTTCAATTGATCAAAGAAAAACTATTTTTTTAATGTTTATTTATTTTTGAGAGAGAGCACGCAAGTGGGGGAGGGTCAAAGAGAGTGGGAGACAGAGGATCTGGTCTCTGCTGTCAGCACAGAGCCCTGTGTGGGGCTTGAGCTCAGAAACTGTGAGATCATGACCTGAGCCAAAGTCAGATACTTAACCAACTGAGTCGCCCAGCAGCCCCAAGAAAAACTATTTTTAAAAGACCATTCAAAGTGTTAACACCAAATACTATGGTGTTAATGTTGAGTACAAAGAAGGATTTTTAGGCATGAGATATTTAGTAAACCTATTATACAGACTTTGCAATTTATGGTCTCACTTGTAAAATATATCTAACAAGAATGTAAGTTTTCAGTCCTTACTGCAGAGCTTGATTGGGTACAGATGAGTGTCTTTAATTTACTTAAAAAGGGAAAATATCACAATTTTAAAAACAGTTTAATGGCTTACATTGATGCTGTGGAGCTGAAGGTAACATCTGAGGGAAAATATCCAACTTCATGATAGGCGTTCCAAGGAAAATGATTCCATAAGAAGTATATGGAAAAGCTTTATTGCATTTTTAACAGACAAAACTATGAAATGCTAGGGAAGAAATTACACTTGAATATCTCCAAATGATGCACTACAGATATAAATAAATAAATCACTTTAAAGCATTTTTCCAATAAACTGCATATTGTCATATTTATGATTGCAAATAAAGGTAAACATTTTCTGAGAAAGTTAAATATCTGAAGAGCTCAGAATTGTGCTAATGAGAATTGGATTTTGTTTTGGCTTCAATGGCAGGCTATAGTTTTAGAACTACAAAGGTGGTTTTAGAATCATACCTATCCTTGCATATTTTCTTCATTAGAAATTTTGAAGTCAGAGTTCATAGCAGCACTCTCCACAATAGCTAAAACATGGAAAGAGCCTAAGTGTCCATCAACAGATGAATGGATCAAGAAGATGTGGTTTATCTATACCATGGAATACTACATGGCAATGAGAAACAATGACATCTGTTGCAACATGTGTAGCAACATGGATGGACCTTGAGGGCGTTACGCTGAGTGAAATAAGTCAGGCAGAGAAGGACAAATATCATATGTGTGCACGTATAGGAGGATTAGGAGGAACTTAACAGAGGACCAAGGGGGAGAAGAAGGGTGGAAATGGTGGGGGAAAGGGAGAGAGGCAAACCATGAGAGACTCTTGAATGCTGACAAAAACTGAGGACTGGTGGATGTGGGGGGAGGAGGGGTGGGCATGGAGGAGGACACTTGTGGGGATGAGCACTGGGTGTTATGTGGAAACTAATTTGACAATAAACTATTTGTAAAAAAAAAAGAAAAAAAAAGAAATTTTGAAGTCAGAGCAAATATTTAGAATATGAAAATATTATTAGAAATTTGGCCTTACTTTGATCAATCATTATTTGGGCTTTTTTCTATGAGAATGTTTTGGGATGAGATTAAGATTTAAATAAGTAGACTGAGTAAAACAGATTACCCTTCCTAAGGTGGGTGGAAGCATCCTGAAGGCCTGAATAAAACAAAAAGGCTGACTTTCCTTCCTCCCCTCCTATCCCCACCCTCCCACCTCCACCCTTCACCTTCTACCCTCCTGAGAGAGAAATTCCTCCTGGTTGACCACCTTCAAGCTGAGAGAGCTGCTGGGAGAGCTGTGACATCTGTTATTTCGTGCCTTCGGATTCTTCCTGGGTTTCAACTCTTCTGGGTTTCAAGTCTGCCAGCCTTTGGACTACACCATTAGCCATCCTGGATTTCCAGCTTTCCTCCTTAACCTGCATATCTTTGGACTTTTCAGCCTCTATAATCATGTGAGCTAATTCCTTATAATACATTTCTTAGCATATATATTTATACATTTATATATTTTCTATTGGTTCTGTTTATCTGGAGAACCCGGATACACTTTTTTCCCCCTATGCATAGTCTTAAAACATGGAAATTTTATATAATTAACCATTGTACAGTCTTATTCTAACTATACTTTAGTGGTCATTGATTTTTAGAAACCTACACTAGAGAAAATAGAGTTGTATAATATTTACCTTTTTAAAGCACAGGGAATGCAAGGCTTTCTGTAAGTGTGTCTTCACACTTGTGAACAGCTTGTCACAGAATATGTTTACCTGAAAGCTCAACTTTGCTCACTTCTGAGTACTTTTTGGCTAGTCATTGTTCCTCAAGCCTGGATGTGGTCTAACTGGCACCCAGTGGGATTTTTCTCACTCTGGTCATCTGACCCTATGAGTTTGGCAATGCATTAGGCTCTACGGATTATTTTCTTGGAAGCTGAATCACAGTGATGGTCCAGCTTATCTGTTCATCTAACACTTCTGTTGTACAAGGCTTCTTCTTTAGGAACCTATGTTTTCTTGTTTTACTATTGGTCTGGCTCAGTGTTTCGGAGGTTATTTTCCTCCCTTGAGAAGATAGGAAAAAGACACTTCTAGCTCTGTTTCCTTCCCATTACGTGCTAAGTCTGCACTGTCTTCTCTGGATTTGTACCTATTCCTAAGAGTCTCTCGCCTTTGCTTATTCTGCGTGGTTGCTTTCTGAAATTAATTTAATGTGTAGAAACACCTGGGTGGCTTGGTTGGGTTAAGGGTCCAACTCTTGGATTTCTACTCAGGTCATGATCACACTGCCTGTGAGACCAAACTCCAAGTTAAGCTATGCGCTGTGTATGGAGTCTGCTTAGACTCTCTCTCCCTCTCCCTCTGTCCCACCCCTATTCACATTCTCTGCATCTCTCCGCCAAAAAAAATTTTTTAATGTGTAATTCAGGCCCAAGAGACATCATAATTCTCTGTTTTGCTAAATTAAATATATTTAATTTAATCATATTTAATCCTCCTGTTAATTATTTTTGTTTATGGTGTGAAATAGGAATGAATTTTATTATTTTCCATGTAGATAACCCATTGTCCAAGCAACAATTTAGTAAATAATTCAACATATCTCCACTGACCTACAGAGTATGAAGTTTCCAGGTATGTATAAGTGTACACAGAGATAATTCATAGCCTGGCCTACCACACTATCCTTAGAGTTTGTCTTATGTTATTTAAAAAAAAATTTTTTTAATGTTTACTTATTTTTGAGAGAGAGAGACAGAGACAGAGCACGACTAGGGGAGGGGCAGAGAGAGAGGGAGACACAGAATCTGAAGGAGGCTCTAGGTTCTGAGCTGTCAGCACAGAGCCTGATGTTGGGCTTGAATCCATGAACCGTGAGATCATGACCTGAGCCTATGTCAGATGCTTATAACTGTCTGAGCCACCCAGGTGCCCCTAGTTAGTGTTACATTTTAAAAAATTCATTCTTGATCTTTTGGGTTTGTCTGAGCTTATCTGAACACCATTGGCTTCTTTGAACACTTCCCCTTCTTACTGAATTGAGTTGCTGGCACTTCTCTTGTTAGAATATAATTTTTAAAGCTTCCCTATCCCTTTATATTTCCTTTAAAAATCCTTGGCCTTGGTATCACATGAATTTTTTTTAAATTTCCTGTTATCACTCCCAAAGTTAAGGGTATATGTCTAATATATGTTCAACATTATTCGTTTTGCTATTACAGTATCTTCCAAGGATAAATTCAAGCTGGTGTCAAGACATAAGTGTACCTTTCTAGTCAAAATTAAATTTGATTTACAAATCATTAATATTTTTGCTCCCTTTAGAGCAACATAATCATGAGTAGGGCAGGTGTTCTCTGGATAGGTATTAAAAACTTTCCTATATCCCACCATGAAATGTTTCTTGATTAATTTTAAAGTAATTTCCTTTGACCTTATCTAAAAATCCACAGTCCTCTTCATCTTCCACTTTAAAAAAATATACTAATTTTCTTGCTTTTCCTTAACACTTTGAAGAGTGAATAAGCAGCAGGAGATGGAGCCTTAGCTTAGCCTGAGATGAAGTCTGAGCACATCTTCAGGATTGGTGGGCAGGGTGACCAGAAGCCTGTTTCCATGAGGGCCTGAAAATCCTTGAAGGACTGAACTCATCCTTGGGGAAGAGAGAACCAGGCACAGTAAATCTGGTACAGTTATAAGCCTTTACTTTTTGTAGGAAAGAAGAAATTTTATGTCAAGTCTGGTACTTGGATTGGATTGCCAGATCAGCAGTACACTCCCTACTTCCTTCTTGCCCATATAGAAAACATACATGACATTAAAGTCAAAGAACTCAATAAGAATTTAGATTGTATAGGATAACCTTTCTTCTCAGCTCTGGGAACACTTTCATTTTTAAATATTTATGCTAAAAGGCTAAGCCTGCAGCCGGACCACCCAAGTTCCAATTTTAGCCTTATCACTTAACTAGGAAACCTTTCGCAAGTTATTAAACTTCTGTGCCTCAGTTTCTTGAACTATAAAATGAAAATAATAAGAATAGTAGCTACATCATAGAGCTATAGTAATTAAATGTTAATATATGTGTATGTGTGCATATGTATATATAAATATGTCTATTTCCAATTTGTCTGCTCATTAAGCCCAGTAGCTTTGAACACACATAGCATCTGAATTTTGGCTCCTAAATCCCATTCTCCATTAAAAAAGACCAAGAGTCTTGGAAGAAATGGTTGACTCCAGGTCTGAGGCAGGGAAAGTACAAGATGAACCTGGGACATCGTTTTGTGCTATGTCAAAAGTCACAGGAACCTGTTTGAAGGAGCTCTCATTGACCAAATTTGTAACATTTTGAACATCAAAAAAACAAAAGCAAAAAGACATAACCTATTGAGTAAAGAACAGCGTCACAATGGCAGAATTAGATAGATGGATAGATAGATAGATAAAGAGAAAGTTCATTTTTAAAGTAGAAAGCCATATAGAAGAAATGAGGGAATTATAAAATCATGATTTGGCAACCATCATAGTAATAATTATGGATGCTAAAACTAGTGGATGAAAGTTTGAGAAATGTTTATATTTATATATAACAATATTTACATAGTCTCAATATTTTTCCAAAAGATACCTATTAAATGCAGAGTACACTAATAATTAGGTAGTGGAGAAATCTGGTTGATCCCACCTTAGCTAATGTTAAAGATAATATCACTAATAATGGGACAAATATATGCCTTCTGAAGCACTGACAAGAACTTAGTGTCACAAAAACAAAAATAAACAACTCGGCATCGCTTCTGTGGTATTCTTGCCAAATTGCATAGTCTGAATCTAGACATGGGGAGCTATCAGACAAACCTAAACTGAGAGACTCTGCAACACAACTGGACTGTGTTCTTTAAAAAGGTCATTGTCATTTACTACAAGGAAAGACTGAGAAACTGTGCCAGATTAAGGAATGATAAGGGGGGGGGCGGGGCATGGCAACTGAATGCACTCACAGTCTTGGATTTTCTTATGATTTAGATAAGGACATTTTTAGGACAAATGGTGAAATCTGAATGTAGATTAGATAATAGTATTACATTAATTACAATTTCCATGATTTTAGGAGAAATTCACTAATAAAGTAGTTAGAGATAAAATGACATAACTTACTCTTATTTTTTAAAAATTTTAAATGTTTTTTTATTTGTTTTTTTGTTTGTTTGTTTGTTTGTTTTTATTTCTAGGAGAGAGAGAGACAGTGTGAGCAAGGGAGGGTCAGAGAGAGAGGGAGTCACAGACTGAAACAGGCTCCAGGCTCTGAGCTGGCAGTCAGCGCACAGAGCCTGACATGGGGCTCGAACCCATGAACTGTGAGATCATGACCTGAGCCAAAGTTGGCCGCTTAACCAACTGAGCCATCCAGGTGCCCCTGTAACTTACTCTTAAATGGTTCAAGAAAAAAGTTACGTATTAAAGACGCACACATGGAGGGAGTAGAGAGAAGCAAATGTAGTAAAATATTAGCAATTGGTGAATCTGGGTGAAAGGTTTCTAGGAGCTCTTTGTATATTTTTGCAACTTTTCTATCTGAAATTCTGATTTGTTTATTACCTTGATTATGGTATTGGTTTCATAGGCATACACATGTGCATACATTAAATATGTGCATTTTTTTGTGTATCAATTATACATCAATAAAGTGGGAAAATTTTTAAATAAATATATGTAAAAGAGCTTAGAATGGTGTCTGGCACATAATAAGTATATTTGTGTTTGCTGTCATTATAAGGCTAGATTAGAAGCCTAGGTGAGGGTAAACAACATAACAATTCTTAGATTTTCCTTAGATTGTCACAAGTCTCAGGAATCCCAGGACTTGTGATAGTTTATTTTAGTGTCTAACATAGCCTATATATTTTTTTCAGTTGAAAAGAATTGAAAACCATATGATCTTAAAGTGGAAAGTAAAAAATAGTTTTTTATTTGAAAAGAATGGAAAGATTTTGTAGGCAGATCATAAGCACACCATCTGGTTAACTCAGGAGAAATCCTAAGAGCTTGGATTTCACATTTTTATCAGCCATGTATGGATTAAGATAAACCCACATAAGCTAAAAATAATCATATTTGTTCTGCTATTCATAAGTTAGTTGAAAATGCCATCAATCTCAGTGCTAACAATTTCATTTATCCTACCTAAGAATCAGAGTCCATTGTGGTTTGTATTTTTCAAGTTTGGATGTTCAGCTGTCTGCAAGACAAATTCATCATGTAAGTAGTAGCTAAGGTTGGTATAGTAATCTCTAAAATAAATTTTAGTTCTTTTAAAAATGCAATCATACCCAATGATCCTCAACCAGGTGCAATTTTGCCTTCAGGGGATATATTGTAAAGTCTGTACATATTTTTGGTTGTCACTACCAGGTGGGAGGAGGGTGAGGAGAGGAGGGGATGTTACTGGCATCTAATGTTAGAAATCAGGATGCTACTAAATAATCTACAAGGTATAGGATAGCCTCCTACAACAAAGACTTATCTGGTCCAAAATGTTGATAGTGCCGTTAAGTGAGAAATCCTGCACAAAATGAATACATTTTCTAAAATTTCAAGCAGTTCAAGTGCTACTAGGGATAGAATAATGCTTCTAGTCCTATCCTGATATAGAATTTTATCAGCAAGCTTACTGCTTTATACATAATAAATATTCAATATATATTTATTTAATCAATCAAAAATGTGTGCTGCTTTTATTCTATGAGTATTTTTTATGGTTTTCCCATCATTTATCTATGCACTAAAACTGGATCAGAACCACATTACCAACTACCTTGTAAGTATCCCACCCTTGTCTCAAAATATAGCAAGGGAGAGATTTTTATACAAGATCATAGATAAACTAGGATACCAGAAAGTGGAGAAAAGCCAATATCCATAGGATATTGAATGTAAAAGAACATTTGTATGGCTTCTATCATAATGAAAGGATTTTCAATGACATTTTAAAGACATTTATTAGGAAATCTCATTAGAAACAAGTTCAAATGATACTTAGTACATGGATAAGAATCCAGCCCTGTAAGGGTTCACATGCTGTACAAATTTTTTTTTTTAAATGTTTTATTTATTTCTAGGAGAGAGAGAGAGAGAGACAGCGCGAGCTGGGGAGGGTCAGAGAGAGAGGGAGTCACAGACTCCGAAACAGGCTCCAGGCTCCGAGCTGGCAGTCAGCACAGAGCCCGACCCGGGGCTCGAACCCACGAACCGCGAGATCATGACCTAAGCGAAAGTCCGACGCTTAACCGACTAAGCCACCCAGGCGCCCCTTCACATGCTGTACAAATTTTTATTTTTATTTTTTATTTATTTATTTTTTTAAATATTTTTATTTATTTCTAGCAGAGAGAGAGAGAGACAGCGTGAACAGGGGGGGTCAGAGAGAGAGGGAGACACAGACTGTGAAACAGGCTCCAGGCTCTGAGCTGGCAGTCAGCTCAGAGCCCGACGCGGGGCTCGAACCCACGAACTGTGAGATCATGACCTAAGCGAAAGTCGGATGCTTAACCGACTAAGCCACCCAGGCGCCCCGCTGTACAAATTTTTAAAGCTGTTCAGGCCACAGCTGCTTGTCCAGACAAATGGGGGAAGACAAATCTCTCCCCATCCTCCTCTGCTTATTTTGTGCTCGAGGAAAATGATGTAGTAGGAAGTTACTTATCATCACTTTGCTCCTCAGGATCATAAGCTTGAAGGTACTTCTGTTATAATGGAGAAACTACAAAATGCTGAGAGTTTCTTTATACCACCATTTGGTTTTATTTCTCACTAGGAAAGGAATTGTCCACAAAACTTTCATCAATCTGTGACAAAGCTTGAGGTCACCTGATAGTTTTGAAAATCATGTGTAATGTCTTGTATTCAATGACTACCTCACATGTCTAGAAATCTTTGAAGTAAGAAATAAATGATAATTACTTAAGGAATACAGTGGTTAAATTTTTTAAAATGTTTTATTTATTTCTTAGAGAGAGAGAGACAGCATGAGCAGGGGAGGGTCAGAGAGAGAGGGAGATACAGAATCCAAGCCAGGCTCTGAGCTGTCAGCACAGAGCCCGACGTGTGGGGCTCGAACCCACAAACTGTGAGATCATGACCTGAGCCGAAGTCGGATGCCCAACCGACTCAGCCACCCAGGTGCCCCAGGAATACAGTGGTTAAGAAGGAAAAACAAGTATTAATGTTCTTTAGAAACTGTTATCAAATTTCTTATTTGACTGCATTTATTTATTATTTTTGATTGTTTACTATTTTCTAAAATATTCTAGATCTATTACCAGTTCTCCCCACATTTGATATATTGAGAGCAAAAATTGTTATGCCTGTTTTCAATCCACTTTTATTTTCATTAACTGTTTTAAGGAATTAACATTTAGTAAAACAAAAACCAAAACAAAACCAACCAAACAAAACACTAGTCCAGAAGACATACAATTAAATGCCACAGTCCCTAATCCCTGCTTATTTCTGTACTGCTGCTCTGGGACAACTCGTTTATTTTTGTTTTTCATGTTGTCATCTTTATAGCTAAATAATACTCCGATGTTGCTACTTCTTGTATCAACTGTAGACATTTACTCTTACCTTTGAAAGGTAAAGATTTGGGGTGCCTGGGTGGCTCAATCGGTTGAATGTCTGACTCTTGGTTTCAGTTCAGGGCATGATCTTGTGGTTTGTGGGCTGGAGCCCCATGTCTATCTCTGCATTAGTAGTGTGGAGCTGCTTTGGGATTCTTTCTCTGCCCCTGCCCTGCTCTTTCTCTTTCAAAAATAAATAAACATTTAAAAGAAAAAGGTAAAGATTTAACTACTTAATCTAGTTCCTCTCCAGTTTTAGTATCTTTAATTATTATATTGAAAGTCTTTATAACTTAAGATAAGCTGCTGTTTCTTGTTAATCAGCTTTTTTTTTTTTTATGTAGCTGTTGTTTCTCCTTTATGGAAGATTAAGCCATTATCATAACTTCCTTTCCTTTTATCCTTCCAGCCAGTCTCTGTCAGCTTCAGTTTTGCTTTCTCTTTTAATTTTACAACATCAAGTTTAATGACAACTGCATTCTGTACTGTAGCTATAAACAAACATTCAGTGTTTTGTCCATACTGATTCTAAACTTTGAATGGCAGTAAGCAACGTTTGCTCTGTTATCACAAGGTAAACATTACTCGGTGGAGAAACGTGATATACCAGGACAACATTTCCTCTTTCATGGGTCCACTATTTGATACTTCTCTCTGCTACTTAAGAGAGAATGTCCCTCTCCTTACGTTCCATCAGTTGTTCAAAATCAAGCCACATTTTAGTTTGCTTTATATCTGGATGGTGGCTTTCTTGAGATTTTGTTTTATTTGTTTTTCCTGGAAATTCCAATTGCCTTTCTTTTTCCCTACTGAAGAGAAGACATATGTGCCTCTTTTATTCATCCACAGCATGAAATGCTTGGAGCCCACTGACTTATGTCCTCTGGGGACAGATTGCTTCCAGATCTACCACATCACTGGACTTTTAGTTAGTTGCTGTGTTTGTTTGAGAGAGAGAGAGCACACACAAGCAAGGGAGAGGGGCAGAGGGAGAAAAGAATAATCTTTCTTTCTTTTTAAAAATTTTTAAACATTTATTTATCATTGAGAGGCAGAGAGAGACAGAGCATGATCATGGGAGGGGCAGAGAGAGGGGGAGACAGAATCTGAAGCAGGCTCCAGGCTCTGAGCTGTCAGCAGAGCCCGACGTGGGGCTCAAACCCACGAACTGTGAGATCATGACTTGAGCTGATGTCGGATGCTCAACTGACTGAACCACCCAGGCACCCAAGGAAAAGAGAATCTGAAGCAGGCTCTGTGCTGAGCCTCAGGGCCTGAACTCACGACCCTGGGATCATGACCTGAGCCAAAATCAAGAGTCAGATACTCAACCGACCCACCCACACGTTCCAGTTGCTGTGTATCTATGAAATTCTATAATTCTGAGCAACCATTGATTCTCTATATGGTACAGAATAATGATGCAGATAATATGGAAAAACCTAATACGTTTTGCAGCAAAGAAGTTGCCAGGTTTTGTAGAAATTGAGTGTGAATTTGACCAATTTTGTCAGATTGTCCTGGTTTTAACAGTGTTTTCCAATGACTAACTCAGTTTAAGGGTGTACAATTTAATCTTTGTAGGTATGTAAAGAGAAGACCTAAATTGTAACCAGAAATTTTATTTTATTTTTTCAAGTTTATTTATTTAGAAAGAGAGCATGAGGGAAGGAGGGGAGTGAAAGAGGGAGAGAACAAATCCCTGTCAGTGCAGAGCCTGATGTGGGGCTCAAACTCATGAACCATGAGATCATGACATGAGCTGAAGTAGGACACTTAACTGACGGATTCAGCCAGGCGCCCCCAGAAATTTTATTTGTTAATAATATACATGAGATAACTTTTATTTAGTCTAAGGATATTAAGCATATTTTAATGTTTAAAATGTTTTTAAATACTCTTTTATTTTCATTATTTCTTATAAATATAGCTTAGCATAGGGTTGATTGGGAAGCCTGGGACTATGGGCAGGTAAATACTGAAACTTTTAAAAGATGTCCATAATCCTTGGAGTCTTTTCTGCAATAATGAGTAAGGTTGATCAAGCCTAAAAGATTTGTCAGAAGGATATGATAAATAATATAAAAATCTTGGACATCAGTAGAAACTGGAATCTAAAACCAAGAATTGGATAATAATAGTCCCTAGAGCTGCACAGTCAGGATTCATTGAATAAATGGAAGGCAAGTATCCCAGTTGCAAAGAAATAATACAGGTAAAGAGGATTACCCACTCAGCAAAGACACTACAGGCTTTTATACAGAGATGCTCTTCAAAATATTTGACAACCAATTGGGAAGAGTCAAAGACTAATCAGAGTTGAGGCTGACCATGCTCTGGAATGAGTGCATAGAGGACCCTGCTGGACAGAGCATTAACTCTTTAGTGGATGCATTGGAGGGAGGCTCCAGGTGGCCCCCAGGTGGGAGGGGAAGTGTGAGGAACACTGGGGCGTCCTGGATAGTAGCTGTTTCAGTATTTTAACCACCTGTATAGCCATGCTTGTAGTCCTAGCCCTCTGAGTTGGTTTCCATCCTGGATCACTTGATCAGAGATCCAGAAACTTTTCTAATCATCTATGTAGGAACTCAGCTCCCAAGGTATTAAGTAAATATCCAGTTCTTCAGAAACTGAGTCACAAGTGTAGAAACTCAGCTGCAGAGGGGAGGTTATGCCACATGCTGGAAAACTTGGAACAAAGGTTAGGTGAGAATAAGCAGCAAAGCCAGAGGGCTATACTGAATTTGGGCTCTGCATATCTTATTAACCTGGGGTCAGGGTGGATTCACAGTGAAGGGCAGGCCAGGACCATGGTGGTGGTGGTGGGGAGGGAGTTATAAGAATAAGCTGGATGAGAACATGAAGGTCCAGGCACAATATTTCCATGTATTATTGTTCTCTGAGATCTTGTTTGTTGTACCAGCTGGAATTTAGTGCAGGAAACAGAAACCAATGGAGGTATTTTAAGCATGAAGGGATATACAGATTTATGTGCTTAGAAAATCTTTGAAAGGGTTCAAGGAGCAGGTTCTAGGCAGGGGACATCAGGAATGACTTCTAGAGCAATACAGAACTGACTCACCAGGGAACTGCCTTCTGAGGCCACTACTTGGAAAGACTGAGTTCAAGACACAATACCATGGACACAAGATTTGTGGATTCAGGGTTCAGGAATACAACATGGCTCCTGTTACCATAGTAACTGCACTCCAACCCTCAGAAAGCTGTAGAAAGAACACTGAAGGTGATGCTGTAAAATAAAATCTCACATTTCCATGACATCACCTGCAGCAGAAAAGTAAGCAAGAAGAATGGAAAAATAGTTTTCACCTCATATCTGCCTTCCAAATCTCCTTGAGTATGTTTAATGGACAGAAGTTAAGTGACATCCAGAGTTGTACGTGCTAAGGAGCCAGGACTGCAGGTTTTAGTGTTCTAGCCTCTCCTGTCATATAGGTGAGCACCCTAGAGGAGGGTAGAATGTAGGTTGAGTGAGCCATTCCACATTTATCCACTAAAATGACACACCCATTTTACACTGAGTGGGAACAGAAATGACCGCTTGGCTAGAGGTCAGATGCTGTGCAGGGGCACCAAATTCAAGATCAAAAATTTTTCTGTGGTGTTTACATTCACTATGGCCTTGATTTACTCTTAACAGTTAGTACCTAATTGGTCAATCTTTCCCCTTCAGGAAACGTACTTGACAATTTTATTTTATTTTGCGAATCGGTAATGTATCCATATGGTTCAAAATTTGAATGTTCCACAAAGCTTTGTATTAACTGCCCCTCAGCAGCTCAGTTATTCTCCTCAGCAGCTCAGTTATTCTCCTTAGAAATAAACAATCATATTAAAAATTGTTCTTGTACTATCTGCTCTGGATTTTTAATTTTAATTTTTTCTTTTTTATATTTTTCTTTTAATTTTTTTCATGTAGGCTCCATGCCCTCATGGGGCTTGAACTCATGACCCTGAGATCAAGAGTCTCATGCTATACTGACTGAGCCAGCCAGGTACCCCAACAATTGTATCTTTTTTGTGTGTATTTTTCCAGAGCTATTTTATTCATATTCAAGTATATATGTGTATCATAGTCTCCCCTCCCCTTTTACACAATGATGACCTTTATGTGCATTGCTGTGCACTGTATTTTTAAAAATCATTTCCAGTAGATCTTAGAGATTATGCTATATCACCACAAAAAGAACCTATACATCCTTATTTTTAGATGCCTAGTTTTCCATTGTATGATTCCATTTCCATTGTATGATTATATACTATTATTTAACCCATCCCTTATTGGTGGATGTTTAGATTGCTTTTTTCACTACTACAAATAGTGCTTGGAGAAATAATTTTGTACACTTGCCATCTTACAGGTGTGCAGGCACAGTCATGAGATAATTCTAGATGTGGAAGTTCATCTTAATGTGCTTAGCATGTGATGAATACACTAGGACTTTTTTTTAGGACCTCTGATTTCATTTGACTATTTTCCCCTTATTCCTCCAATTTACCATGATCAATTTGTTCTTTAGCAAACTTAATTAAATAAAATTCTCCTTCATATGACAATATATCAATATCTATAAAAGTAATACATGTACACTTCACCCAGCAATTCCACTAGAATCACCATAATATCTAGCAGTAGGGTCTATTTAAAAAAACATTATGGGGGTTGCCTAGTTGGCTCAGTGAGTTAAGTGTCTGCCATCAGCACGGAGCCCACTTAGGATCCTCTGTACCCCTCTCTGCCCCTCCCCTGCTTGTGTGCTCTCTCTAAGATAAAAGAAAAAAAAAAATTAAATACATTATGGTACACAGGGTCAATGGTGTACTGTTGTATAAAAGAATGAGGAAGCTGTTCATAAACTGATGTGGAAAGATCTACTAAAAACATCATTAAGCAAAAGAAGCAAAGTGAAGATAACTATGTAGAGTATGCTAGCTGTGTAACAATAAACAGAAGGACAATATGTAGTCATATTTGATTGTAAATGAATGTTTAAAACATCTAAAATGGTACTTACAAAACTAACAACAGTGATTAACTGTTAGTGGGAGGGAAGGAAGTGCCATGCAAATAGAAGACAGAAGGAGTGGGGGAAGAGGAGGGAAGAAGAAGGAAGAATTTTTTTAAAGACAAAGTATAAAATAGGGGCACCTCAGTGGCTGAGTCAGTTAAGTGTTGACTTTGGCTCAGGTCATGATCTCATGGTTCATGGGTTCGAGCCCCATGTTGGGCTCTGTGCTGACAGCTAGCTCAGAGTCTGGAACCTGTTTCAGATTCTGTATCTCCCTTTCTCTCTGACCCTCGCCTGATCATGCTATCTCTCTCTCTCTCTCTCTCTCTCTCTCTCTCTCTCCCAGAAATAAATAAAACATTAAAAATTTTTTTTAAAAAAGACAAAGTATAAAATAAATTAAACTTTAAAATAGTCTAGAAGCATAATATACTGGGAAAACCCAAATTCCTTTGAAAACTCTGGATACTCCTATGGTACTCACATACTTCTATTTGCCTCTGTCTTCAAGTTCTGCTGACTTCTCTTTTTTCTGTGCTGTTTTATTTCCCATGCAGTGTTGTCCCTTTGCCATCCTGTGTCACAGCTGTACATCATCCTGTTTCATTCAGTCGCCAAAGGACCTGCACAAGGCTGCTTGTAGCATATTATAGTCCAACAAACAACTCCAACTTGGATCCTGTTCTTTTTTTAAATTCCCTCAATCACTCCCTCTTTATCTCTCCACAGAGCCTTGGACCTGGGTACTTGTTTCCTCTTTGGTCTTCTCCCCTGTCCTTTAATTGTCCCTCCCAAAATTTCCATGAATTTACCAGGCAAAACAATTGGAATCTCTCTTTGCTTCTCAGTCCAATCTAGAAGGACTCCATGGGCCAACCCAAAGCAGCCTTTAAGATATGTGTAGTGTGTCGTGTGTGTGTGTTAGATTTTTATTTTGAAACTATTTTAGATTTAACATTGAAGCTGCAAAAGTAATACAGAAAGTTCCTGAATACCTATCACCTTGTTGTCCCTAGTGTTAACATCTTAACTGTAGTACATTTATCAAAGTTGGGAATTAACATGAGTGCAATATTATTAAATTAATGACAGCCTTTATTTGGATTTCATCAGATTTTACATTAATGTCCTCTTTCTGTTCCAGTACCAATTCTGGATCCCACATTGTATTTAGTTATCATGTCTCCTTAAGTCTTCTCTGGCATTTTCTCAGTCTTTCCTTGTCCTCAAGACCTTGAAACTTTCAGACCTTCATTGAAACTTGTGAAGAGTACAGTCTTTTTGTACCGTGTCCTTTAGTTCAAATCTGATATTTTCCTGATGATTGAGGCTGTGCATTTTTAGCAAAAAACTTCCCTTGTAGCATATATAATGTCAATGTATAAAGTAGTTTCAGAATTACTAACCCATATACTTATGAGAAACAGGCTTACTAGCCAGGATACAGTATCTGGTGCAATTCATTTTTTCTTTAACCTTACAATAGACAGTCAAAATACTGATTTCCAAACTTACTCTTAGGTTAGTTCTTTTCTGCTCCATTCCCTTTAGTGTACTTATATTATTGATTCATGATACACCTCGCTTCATTTTAAGAAAATTTTTTTTCAACATTTATTTACTTTTAAGAGACAGAGCGAGACTGAGCATGAATAGGGGAGGGGCAGAGAGAGAGGGAGACACAGAATCCAAGGCAGGCTCTAGGCTCTGAAGTGTCAGCACAGAGCCCGATGCAGGGCTTGAACCCACAAACTGTGAGATCATGACCTGAGCTGAAGTCGGACACTTAACCAACTGAGCCACCCAGGTGTCCCCGCTTAGGTTCAATTCTTAAGTTTATTTGTTTATTTTGAAAGGTGGGGGGAGGGGAAGAGAGAGAGAAAGAGAGAATCTGAGATGTCAGCACAGACCCTGATGTGGGGCTTGAACTTACAACCTGAGATCATGACCTGAGATGAAATTAAGAGTTGGTTGCTTAACCAACTGAACCACTGAGGTACACCCTGTTTTTTAAAGTTTATTTTACTTAGGTTCATTTTTTATAATATATATTCCATTTGGGGTTTCCTTAATAGTCTAGTTGAAATTTTTTTAAATTTACACTAAAATGTTTTTAAACAAAGTATATTCTGTTAAGGAGAAAAATTCTATAGGTGGCTTGCTTATAGCCGAGAGCAAGCTAGGTTAGGTCCAAGGATATAATTTGTCCATACAGAGTTTTTTATTGTTGTTGTTTTAACAGCTGTAAATTCCTTGCCAATGCTGAAAAATTAGAAATTTCACACAGAAAGTCCAGACTGACAGCTTTGTTTAAAAGAATCATATCTATCTACACTTATCCTGCCTTCTTATACAGCAACATTTCCAACTCATAGGTCTGTTGTGAGACAAGGAGGCTCCCATAGAGGACTTGAAGGGCTCTTCCAATTGAGAAGGGTGCTCAGGGGGATGGAGTGAGGGACACCAGGAAAAGGCATGATTACAACCCAGGTCCACTAACCTGAGCATTCCTCTTAGTACACCACATTGCCTCTGAGCACTGATATCAAATTAATAAAGTTATGCCCTTTCGGGGGAATTTTAGTATGTATAGTGGCTGAAAATACAGGCTATGTATGAAGTTCGATGTTAATTCAAAGTTCAAACCCTGACTCCTCTACTTATTCATGTATGATTTTCCTTATCTCTCTAGCTTCTTAGGAGTTCAGTGGCATTATTCATAAAACAGTAATAACAACACTTTGCACCTTAAGATTATTGTAAGGTATATCTGAGCTAATATTCCTCCTTTAGCCTTCTCAATCTGTATAACTGCCCAAATGTTGACTTATGTGTTGAAGAGTTCACTGTAGTTGCTACCTTACAGAAAAGATTGCTCTTCAGAAGGGCAGTTTGCTATCAAGATCAGGAAACAACCAGAATATTGACTATTCTGACACAGTGGAGCAGGTTAGAAAAGAAGGAAAAGATATGCAAAGGGATAAGGGGTGAGTGCGATGTGAGGGATTACTCTCCATTTAGACAGGAGAAATGAGAGCCACAGAATAATGTGAGGCATCCAGGACAGAGCATGCTAGCCTAGCCCAGAGCACATCTTTTCCTTACATATCCAGTGGCTGGACTCTCCTTATTGTAGTTTTCATTCAGGAAAACTGGAGTGGATCTCTTAGAGATATCGATACCCTTTCATTCAGTGAAGCTGTGGGCATTAGAGCTCGGAGTTATGCAGTGTTAAAGTATTGATTCTGGGGCAAGTGGCCAGTAGCTATGTTGATGTACTTATTCCTCTGATTCATAAATTTTGCTGGACTAAAACATTATGACAGTCAAAGCATTTATTGTCATACTTTTCCTTCATTCAACCAGCTGTGAGTTAGGAAATGGGGAGTCTTTTGACATGTCTCTCTCACTCCAGGATTGTTGTACCAATGACTAATTCTACTTTTAAAACCTCTCACATCTGCTTTGCATTTCTTTGCCACCATGCCAGTTCAGGTTATTATTCATGCTTCTGAATCCTGTTCCAGCCTATGTTGACATTTCCTCTTCCTGGGACCTTTTTCCTTTACTTCTCACCATTCAGATTTTAGTCCCACTGGCCTTCCCCAGCCACATCGTCATAAGTAGTCTTCTCCTGGTCTCCAGATCAGATTTTCTCTTTTACTTCCTTAATTGCACTTGAAAAAGTCTAAATCATGTTGTTGGGTTTTTTTTTTTTGGTTATTTATATTTTACTAGAATATACCCTCCATGATGGTACAGAGACTTGAATTGTCTTTTCCACCCTGCACGTGCACAGTGTAGAAGTGTCTAGTATTGTTGAATGAATGAATGAATGAATGATCTCCTAATTGGTTTTCATATTTCTGCCCTCGTAGGGTGAGGCAAGCGAGGCAGTGGCCTTAGGTGCATCATTTTAAGGGGGTGCCCAAAGCCTCAGTAATCAAGATAAGTCATATTTTAATGAACTAATTAAAAAAAATCAGAATAGGGAGCATGTAGCGTTGCTCAGTTGTTTAAGTAGTAGATTCTTGATTTTGGCTCACGTCATGATCTCTCAGTTTGTGAGTTTGAGCCCCATATCTGGCTCTGCACTAACAGTGCAGAGCCTGCTTAGGATTTTCTCTTTCCCTCTCTCTCCACCTCTCCCCTGCTTGCTCTCTGTCAAAATAAATAAACATTAAAACATCTTTTTAAAAAACTCAGAATAAATGCAAAAAATGGTGTAAAAAACATTAAAATTTTAACTAAGGGCAGCATCTGCACTCCCACAATCCTATTATACTTTTCTGAAGCCAATCCCAGTCCTGGTTCCAATAAAACTTCATTTACAAAACAGGCAGCTAGACTGTAGGCCACTGTTTGTAGATTTGATTTTTCCAAGTCTTGCTTTAAAATATGACTTACCTGGAGGGGCGCCTGGGGGGCTCAGTCGGCTAAGCATCCGACTTCGACTCAGGTCATGATCTCATGGTTTCTGAATTCGAGCCCCGCTTTGGGCTCTGTGGTGATAGCCAGCTCAGAGCCTGGAGCCTGCTTCTGATTCTGTGTCTCCCTCTCTCTCTGACCCTCCCCTGTTCACGCTGCCTCTCTCTCTCTCTCAGAAAAAAATTTAAAAAACATTAAAGGAATTTAAAAAATTATAAAATAAAAATAAAATGTGACTTATCTGGAAAGAAAAGCAAAACATTATTTATCTGGCTTACTGAATGTGTTGGTAGGTCTTTAAATTTTGCATCCTAGGTGAGTGCCTTACTGTTTCTCCCTAGTTGTGCCCGGTTTGTGGCTTTTAAGTTTTCTCTTCACACAGCAGAGTGGTCTCTTTACAGGCAACTCGGATCATATCACTCCATTGCTAATGGCTTTCCTTTGCACTTAATATATTTTCCCACTCTTTTTAAAAAAGATTTATTTATTTATTTATTTGTTTGTTTGTTTGTTTGTTTATTTATTTATTTAGAGTGCACAGCTCGGGAGGGGCAGAGAGAGAGAGAGAGAGAGAGAGAGAATGCTAAGCAGGCTCAGCACTGTCAGTGCAGAGCCCAAATCAGGGCTTGAACCCATGAACCGCAAGATCATGACCTGAGCTGAGACCAAGAGTTGGACACTCAACCAATTAAGCCACCCAGGCAATCCCCCTTTATGCTTAATATAAAGTCCAGAATTCTTAGTGTGTCCTATATTTACCAGTTCCTACGAATGCTGGCCCCTGCCTTGCTCTTGAACCTCATTCCCATTGCCTACCAAACTGTAGGGACACTGGCTGGAACAAGCCAAATTCCCCACAGCCTTCCTTCAGAATATTCTTGGCCCAGAATATTCTCTTTTCCAAAATACACCTAAATAGTGATATTTCCTTTTTTGGTTTCCCATGTCAGTTGGACTTTTACATCTGTGGAAAAGCCTGGCTTGACTGCCCAGCTTCCCCTGTCACTTTTTCATAGCACCACAGTTTTTCCTTCATACATTTGCAATTATGTGTTTACTGTGATGATGATTTGGTTAATGTCTGCCTGCTCATTTGATTGTAAAGCCCAAGGAGCAGAGATTATGACTGTCTCTTTATTCTGTTGTTTCTGTCATCTCTATTCTATCACATGCCTCGTGTGTAGTATGTGCTTAATAAACACCTAACTCAGTGACCAGGGCATAATAAATTCTTAACAAATGTTTGCAAATTATTATTAGAAAGGCAACTCAATGTATGAAAGCAAGAAGAAAAGTAAATGAACTTCTAGGTACTTTAATGAACTTCCAATTAGTTCCCACTGTTTTGTTTGTTTGTTTTTTAGTGTGTGAATTCTTTGGCTGCCTAATTTTTTTTGAGAGAGTGAGCATGTATGCACACACATGCAAGTGGGGGAGGGGCAGAGGGAGAAGGAAGCAGAGAACCTTAATTAAATCTCTCATTGTAGAGCCAAATGCAGGGTTTGATCTCATGACTGTGACATCACAGTCTGACATCACATCTGAGAAGTCAAGGGCTGGGCACCTAACTGACTGAACCAGTCAGGTACCCCCATCTTAGCCGTTTTTAAGTGCATAATTCAGTGGCGTTAAGTACATACACACTGTTGTAGAACCATTACCACCATCCATCCACAGAACTCTCGTCACCTGGCAAAACAGAAACTTTGTACCTATTAAGATAATTCCCCATTCTTCGCTGTCCCCAGCCTCTGGTTTTCTATCTGTATGAATTCTATTTTCTGTTTTTACAAATTTGACAACTCTAAATACCTCATGTTAATGGAATCATATATGGTAAGTGTCTTTATATATATAGTTTATATATATATACAGCTCATATATAGTTTATATATATAGTTTATTGTCAAGTTGGTTTCCATTTAACACCCAGTGCTCATCCCAACTAGTGCCCTCCTCCATGCCCATCACCCATTTTCCCCTCTCCCTCACCACCCAGTATTTGTCTTTTTGTAGGCTGGCTTATTTCACTTAGCATAATGTCCTCAAGGTTCATCTATATTTTACCACAAGCCATTCCTTTCTTTTTAAGGCTGAATAGTATTCCATTATTATTTATCCATTCATCCATCATTGATGGACACTTGGGTTCCCACCATACATTATTGTGAATAACACTGCTATGAACATGGGTGTACAAATATCTTTTAATACTTTGCTTTCAGTTACGTACACATAAATAGAATTGCTGGATTATATGGTCATTCTATTTTAATTTTTGAGGATCCTCCATATTGTTTTGCACAGTGGCTGTGCGATTTTACATTTCTACAAGAGTGTACAATGGTTCCAAATTTCTTTTCCCTTTCTTTCCTTTTCCTTCTTTCCTTCCTTCCTTCCTCCCTTTCTTCTTTATTTCCTTCCCTTCCTCCTTCCTTCTTTTTTCTCCCTTCCTTCCCTTTTTCTTTTCTTCCTTCCTCCCCTCCCTCTCTCTTTCTCTTTTTTCCTTCCTCTCTTCCTCCCTTCATTTCAAATGTGTGATGCTACAATCTTAGGGCAGCAAGAGTTCAGGGAAAAGGAACATGAGAAAGGAAAGGAGAGAAAACAAATAAAAGTTGTATTAGCAGTCTGGCCAGTTTCACTATGAAACATGGATGACTGCTCATTCACAAAGGATATATTTCTTTTTTTTTTTTAATATTTTATTTATTTCTAGGAGAGAGAGAAACAGTGTGAGCAGGGGAGGGTCAGAGAGAGAGGGAGTCACAGACTGAAGCAGGCTCCAGGCTTTGAGCTGGCAGTCAGCACAGAGCCCAACGCGGGGCCCGAACCCACGAACCACGAGATCATGACCCAAGCGAAAGTCGGACGCTTAACCGACTAAGCCACCCAAGCGCCCCACATAGGATATATTTCTAACAGGCTCTTTGGAACTAGAGTGTTTTCAAACAGTCCATCAAGGAAAGAAATTATCAAGCAACCCCTTTCCATCTCCTATGTCTCAGTGGTCAAAGTTTGCCACATGGTACATTAACTCCCCTGCACTTCTGGGTTGTGCAACCCCCAGCTTGTCCAGGCAGCTACTGCAGAAACCAGATACCACACCTTACATTAAGACACTTCATTAAAAGTTTCCAATTTCTTTACGTCCTTATGAATACCTATTTTCTAGGTTTTTATTTTTTTCCGTTTCATAGTGGCCATCCTAAGGAATGTGAAGTTGCATTGCATTGTTGTTTTGTACTGAGAGTGAATTTTAATGACACACATACTGGCTGTCAATATCAGGCCAAATAGAAATAATTTATAGGAGATCAGCCTTTCCATTAGAAATCATTAAAACTTCATCATTCTCTGTTTTGGGATAAAGCAAATCTATAAACCTCTGTAGGGGAGTTAATTTGGGCATTTGGCTGATATATATAAAAATACACATATATAAATATGTATACATATATATGTTAGTTTAGAAGTTCTTTTACTGTTGTCCAACTTTTTTCCCCTTTAAATTTAGTTTCCTTTATTACATCAGGCATTTGTTTTATGCAACGTTTGTATATGGCTCAATATCAGTTACTGGTTTTACTGGAGTGTGTTATAAATGTGCTCCAATTCTAGCTCCCGTGGCATGACCTCAGCCACCCATTCAGAATCCCCCTGTATACTGGGGAATCTTTAGGGAGAATGTTTACTCTGTCTTCTCTAGAATCAGTTTTGACTCTCTGTATGCTCCTGTGTGGCTGCAGGCACAGGCTTCTGTCCAGCCAGAGCCTCTTCTCACTCTGCCAGTCATCACCAGCAGTCTTGGGCCAACGGCCCTTTGAGGCCTTAGCTTCTACCCAGCTTCTTAAAGACTGGCCCCCACCACCAGTGGCTGAGGGAGAGAGGCATAAGGGAAAGAGGGGTGAGTCTGAGAAACTGCTGTCTTTCTATGCTTTTTTTGTCTTTTTCTTTCCTTATTGCAGTGACTTCCATTAAGTTCCAGAACTTCTAGTATTGTACTGAAAAGGAGTAGTGAGAGCAGATGTCCTTGATTCGTGCTTGATTTTAGATGGAAAACATTCAGTCTTTTACTGTTAAGTATGTTGTTGGCTGTAGGGTTTTTTTTTTTTTTTTTTTGTAGATGCTTTTTACCAAGTTGAGGAAATATCCCTTTATTTTTGGTTGGCTGAGAAGTTTTTTTCTTTTCTTTGAATGGATGTGGTGTTTTGTCAAATGCTTTTTCTGTGTTAGGCCCCCTTTTTGGGTCCACATTTCTGATTCCAGCAAATTCCTCTTTCCAAAGTGATTGTCATTGGGAATTTCTACTTTATTATTATTATTTTTAATCTTTATTTTTGAGAGAGAGCAAGAGAGAGAGCATGATTGGGGGAGATGCAGAGAGAGAGAGAGAGAGAGAGAGAGAGAGAGAGAGGATCCAAAGTAGCTGTGTGCTGACAAAATAGAGCCCAATGGGGGCTTGAACCCACAAACCATAAGATTATGATCTGAGCCAAAGTCAAACACTCAACTGACTGAACACCCAGGCACCCCAGGGAATTTCTACTTTCTTTAGTCAATTACCACCTCTGCCCAAAATGGCTTGGCTGGAGGCCCTCAAAAGTCCATCACTTCAAAATAGACTATACTTGAAAATCAGTGTATTTTCGGGGCGCCTGGGTAGCTTAGTCGGTTAAGTGACCGACTTTCGCTTAGGTCATGATCTCATGATTTGTGGGTTCAAGCCCTGCGTCGGGCTCTGTGCTGACTGCCAGCTCAGAGCCTGGAGCCTGTTTCATTCTGTGATTCCCTCTCTCTCTGACCCTCCCCTGCTCATGCTGTCTGTCTGTCTCTCTCTCTCCTAAAAATAAATAAAACATTAAAAAAACAATTAAAAAAAAAAAAGAAAATCAGTGTATTTTCAAAGCTAGAAGTATTTGATTTCGGAGTGCGTGGTTGGCTCAGTTGGTAGGGCATGCAACTCTAGATCTCCGGGTAGTGAGTTCAAGCCCCACACTGGGTGTGGAGTCTATTTAAAAAAAAAAAAAATCTTTGTTCTCAACTCCATCTGCAGAATGAAATCAACACAGTTGATGCCAAACTTCACCCAGTCTTGTCCAGTTTCATTAAAAAAAATTTTTTAACGCTCATTTATTATTGAGAAACAGAGAGCAAGAGCACGAGCATGGGAGGGGCAGAGACAGGGGGAGACACAGAATCTGAAGCAGGCTCCAGGCTCTGAGCTGTCAGCACAGGGCCGGATGCAGGACTCCAACTCACAAACCATGAGATCATGACCTGAGCCAAGGCCTGACACTTAACCAATTGAGCCACCCAGGCACCCGTTGTCCAGTTTAATTTTTATGATCACTTCAATTTAAGGAACCTTAACCTGGGTCCTGAAACACTTGTGTGCAGTCTTTGAGGCCTCACCAAGTGCTCAAACAAAAATACATATTCACAAAAACAAGTAGCAAGTTACACACTGAAGACTGCTCTTTGAACACTTGTTTTGTAGGATTCAGTTGATAGGAGTTTGTGAAATGCTGGCTAAAGAAGGTTAAATAAGATTCTTTATCATAGGAGGGCTCATAGCTTTTGTTATGCTAATATGTATTATAAATCTTCCAAGAAGAGAAATGTAGAGGGAGTTGGTGCCTAAATTTCTTTGATTATGGAAGTGTTTTATTTCAGAACATCTGGGTAAACAGCTTTGGAAAATCCTGGTTTACAGATAAAAGCAGTCTAAATTCATAGAAAATTTTTTCGTAATCAAAAAAATATATAACACAGACTAACAGATACAGCTGTGCCTCAGTTCTTTTCAATATAGTACAACATTGAAGCACACCAAATTTATTTATTTGAAATTTTTTATGTCTTTATTTTATTTAGAAAGAGAGAATCAGTGTGAGCAGGGGAGGGGCAGAGAGAGAGGGAGACACAGAATCTGAAGCAGGCTCCAGGCTCTGAGCTGTTAGCACAGAGCCTGACACGGGGCTTGAACCCACAGACTGTGAGATCACGATCTGAGCCAAAATCAGATATTTAACCAACTGAGCCACCCAGGCACCCCAGAAGTACACCAAGTTTAAATTGAGTGTTGAGATTATTAGTTTGTTTTCTTTATCAATAAGATAAGGGTCTTGATTTGCATTCAAGGCCTATTCAGGCACTCTTTCAGATTAATGGAAAAGTTTGGCACAAATGAATCTTGACAGAAAACAACTTTGTTTTTATTTTAATTTATTTTTTTAATTTTTTTAAAAAATTTTAAATCTATTTCTAGGAGAGAGAGAGATAGACAGCGTGAACAGGGGAGGGTCAGAGAGAGAGGGAGACACAGACTCTGAAACAGGCTCCAGGCTCTGAGCTGGCAGTCAGCACAGAGCCTGACGCGGGCCTCAAACCCACGAACCGCGAGGTCATGACCTAAGCGAAAATCGGATGCTTAACCGACTAAGCCACCCAGGCGCCCCTATTTTAATTTATTTTTGAGAGAGACAGAGACAGAGCACAATTGGGGTGGGACAGAGAGAGAGACACAAAATCCAAAGCAGGCTCCAGGCTCTGAGCCCAACATGGGGCTCAACCCCATGGCCTACAGGATCATGACCTGAGCCAAAGTCAGACGCTTAACCAACTGAGCCACCCAGGCACTCCACCAGGAAACAGCTTTGAAATGGCAGTTTTCAGTTTCTGCTTGTGTCCTGGGATGTAATACACTTTTAGAATGACACCCCCAGTTACATTTAGATTTGATTATTTGCATTACTGTATTTACCTCAAGACACTGAAGTTCTGAGCAGGAGTCTGGGTTCTGGAGTCCAATTGCTTGAGTTCACACTCTAGTTTGCTGTTTTCCCCCTCCTTATAAGTTGTGAGACCTTCATCAAGCCACCGAACCCCTTTGTTCCCATTTTTACAGTTTACAAGTACTTTCATTAAGTTTTGCAACTTATAAGTCTTGTAACAAACCTAAGTAGGGCAAATAATTTTATCATTGCCAATTGACACTTGGTGGAAATTTCTCAGAATGTGTGACTTGCCTAGGTTCATAGATAGGGCTGATAAATGAGGCCACAGTGACTCAAAATCAGGTATTCATTTAGACTTTAGTACTTGGGGGTATTTTTCCACTTTCTTATATGTTGTCTCCCGACATCAGATAAAAATGGCATATTTGCCACCTGGGTGGCTGAGTCTGTTGAGTGTCTGACTTAGGCTCAGGTCATCTCACTGAGTTCCAGCTGCGCACCAGGCTCGCTACTAGTGGCACAGAGCCCGCTTCGGATCATCTGTCCCCCGCTCCTTGCCCCTTCCCTCATCATGCTCGCTCTCTCAAAAATGAAAAACATTGAAAGAAATGGCATATTTGCCATTCCAAAATGAAATGGATAGATTATATAAATACAATTTTGGGTGCACTGGAGAGGCTCAGTTGCTTAAGCTCCTGGCTCTCAATTTTGGCTCAGGTCATGATCTCATGATTTGTGGGACTGAGTCCCCAGCTGGGCTCTGGGCTCTGCACTGATAGTGCAGAGCCTACTTGGGATTTTCTCTCCCTGTCTCTATGCCCCCACCCCCTCTGTGCACACTCTCTTTCAAAATAAACTTAAAAAAACCTTTGGATACAAAGAAACATATTTAAGTCAGAGTTGGGATAATCTATGAAAATTCCTTAATGAAGTGTGCAGGAATGTGGGAGGATAATTTTTTTCATAACTTTATTTTACATGATTCTTAATCCTCACAACAGCTCTTTAGGTTTTAAGGAAGAAGTTAGGCTTTCCAAGATAACTGAATGATCACAAGACACACAGTACAGTTCTCTATCCTGATTGTGGTGCAGGAATCTACATGTGCTAAAATGTGTGATAGGATTATACACACAACATATAAATGTCAAATCCCTGCTTTTGATAGTGTACTAAACTTATGTAACATACAGCTGTCGGGGGAAACTGGGTAATAGGACCTGTCCTACCTTTGAGGAGTATTGGTCAGGTATTTTACAGAAGTCCCTCAATTTGAGTTTGTCCAATTTTTTTTTGATAGATAGGGGCTATAGGTTTTGGGGAAGCAGATCACTGAGGTCTGTACTGTATTTGCAACTGTGCATCTAACAAGTATTTTTAAATAAAAATGCATTGCTAGGGAGTATGATTAATAAATTTACTTGACTGCAGTCTTTTCTGGTCCCACCATACCTACACATATCTACTAACAATTCACATAACTTGACCTGTTTGGGATGGGGATGAAGACACTAAGTTATAAGCTTCCAGCGTGTAACTCTTCTGTAGCACTTCGGTTCAACACAAAGATCTGGGAATGGCGCGGGGCAATAGACACCGGGTCCAAAGGTCGTTTGGTTTCTCCCAATCCAGACCAGAGGTTTTTCAAACTGCTTACTTGTAGACTAGAGCCGTGGCCCAAACCCCGGGGTCTCCTTCCGGCCAACGCCAAACAGCTGCACCGATCACAGGGAACAGTCCAGATACAGCTGGAAACGCCGCAAAGGGCCTCAGCGCGACTCACAGAGGTCCCACCCGCCGGGGTCCCGGCCTAGCGGAAACAGGGCGCCCAACCGCCCTGCCAGGAGCCAGGGAGCGGGGCGGGGCTCAAGCAGCGGCCACTCCCCACGCTTAGGGAAAAAAAAACTGGGACATTGCGGACGCGAAGCTGGCGGGACCCAGGGCGCGTGGCAAGCGCGAGCCCTCTCGCGCATGCTCCAGCCGCTCGCCGCCTGTCCCCTCCCCGGGTCCCGCCTCTTTCGCTCTCTGTCCCCCTCCCCCGCCAACCTCCCTCTGAGCTTAGCCCCTCCAGGCGCGCGGCCGACGTCCCGCGTGCGTGCCGGCGCCTGACTTCACTTCCGGCTAACGCGCTCCGCTTGCCCCCTGGCCCCGGATGGTGACTGGCGGTGGTGCTGCACCTCCCGGGACTGTCACTGAGCCGCTTCCCAGTGTGATTGTGCTGAGCGCAGGCCGGAAGATGGCGGCTGCGGCTGCGGCGGCCTCGGGCCCGGGCTGCTCCTCGGCGGCGGGGGCGGGAGCGGCCGGGGTCTCGGAGTGGCTGGTGCTGCGGGACGGCTGCATGCGCTGCGACGCCGAAGGGCTGCACAGCCTCTCCTACCACCCGGCGCTTAACGCCATCCTGGCCGTCACCAGTCGCGGGACCATCAAAGTCATCGACGGCACGTCGGGGGCCACCCTGCAGGCCTCAGCGCTCAGCGGTGAGTGTGCGGCACGCCGGGCTGGGGCCGGGCCCGCCGCGGGAGGAGCCGGGCCCGCGGGATGCCGGAGAAGGAAGCCGCCCAGCCCCGGGGCTCGGCCTTGGGAGGAGGGGAAGCGGCGTGACGGGAATGGGGTAGCGGAGGGCAGGGCTGGGGGCTCAGGCGTGTTCGTGAACCGAGGCCCGGAAGCTGATGGAGGAGGACCTTAGGACTTGGCTTTTTCAGCGGCTGCTGCTGGGAAAAAAGACTGGCGAGCCGGGGAGTGGTGGGAGTTGCCTTCGGGCCTTGAGCGTCCGGTGTAGGTTGGTCCTCTGGGAGAGGTGAGGAGGCCTCGGAGCTCTGCACCTGAGAAGGCCAGGCTCCGGGGTCGGTCCTGGAGAAGGTGTCGGTGCTGCCTGCTGCTAGATCAGAGAGCGAATGGGTCGCAGGGTTGGGCCCGACGTGAGAGCCCTGGTGGCCGGAGGCGAGCATCGGAGCCGGCATGTAAGCCCTCTCCTCTGGTGGAGAGAAGTGGATACTGTTCGTAGGATCCGCAGGTGCAGGGATGTACCGCGGGGCTTCGCACTGGGGGAGGGGGGAGGGTGCGCCTGAAGTGGGGGTGGGGAGGCAGGTAGGCGGGCCAGCTGCCTGAACTCTTCCGTCGACGACTTTAGGACTCTGGCGGACGCCATGGAAGACTAGACCTTGTTCTCTAGGTCGGGGCTTCCAACTTCTGTTCCCCAGTGATGAGAAGCTCAGGACCTGCAATGTATGAAACATATATTGGATTCCTTTGGGTTCGTAATGAGGTGAAACTTCAGGCCATCTCTTACTTGTTTTACCACAGCGAGACGAAAGTTGGGATTTGGAGGTATGTCTGAATCTCACCAGTGGAGGAGAGCAGTTCTGGGTGATGTAAACGTTGTCCAGGGACGAGGCTCTATGCATTAGGTGAACGCTCAGTGTACTGGAGTGGAGTTGTTTGGAATTAACCTGGCCAAGTTAGTTATGTTTGGCTGAGATGACATTTCATTTGTGGTTAAGTGATGTGTGGCTTAATTTAGATGTTACAAACTGAGATTGAAAAGTTAGTATATGAGTGAGTTAGACTCCTGCATAGAGATATAATATATATGACTGTCTGCATTTAGCCAACGAAATGAGTTAAGGTGGTATACCAGTTCACTTGTGTTGTAACATGCACAAATACGGAGAGGTCATTATTGTAGTTTACTGTGTAATAAGGCACAAAAGAGATTTAACGGCAATGTAGGGATAGAAAGATAAGAGATTTAACTTTTGTGGATAGAAAGATAAGAGATGTGAAAGATATGGATTGTATACAGCTACAGAATATAACCCAGATCATGTCTAAGATACGTCTAAGAGAAAGTTTTGGGCTGTAGGCTTGTAATTTTTCTTTTCTTGACTTAGGTAAAGGACACGAGGGGTGTCCCAGATGTAGCAGTTGGCAGTAACTGCAATTTGGAGGTAACAACTTGCCACTATGCATGAGAGGGAGATATTCATCAGTAATTGGATATCTTTCTTCTTAAACTCATGTAAAATATTTCAAACACAAAAAGGTATAAAGAATAATTAAGATGAACAATCATGTATCCCTGGTTCTGTCTATGAAATAAAACATTACAAAGTTGAAACCTCCTCTGTGTCCTTTGGATTGTAATCCACCTTTCCTACCTCCCCCACGAGCACTCTGTTCAGTTTGGTTTTATTGTTTTTACACGTTTTTGTTTTTTAGTATATGTTTGTCTTTTAAGCAATATCTAATGCTGTCTTTCATGATTTTAAACTTTGACTAATTGGTATCATAGTATATGTTTTTGGATTTTTTTATAGAAAACAGTACTAACAGAAGTTTAAAAATGTTTATGATAGAAAGGAATTTAATAGGGTGTTTTTATGCTTGGAGGCTATGTTTGAGAAAAACAATGTACGTTAGAGTTTATTATAAGTACTTGGGGAAATTGGGCATATATGAATGTGTCTTAAGAACAGGAAGAAAATAGTCACTCTAGTGGTAGATTGCTAAAGGGGTGGGGCTTAGGGCTTAAATACAACTTTAAAGGTACATGTGTAGAACAGCCCTGATTTGGGATAACTTAGCTGGGATATGTTGGGGCATTTGTTAATTAGAAAAGTATGGGATTGAGTACAATTGCAGATGCCCATGCATTGAAGACTGAATATGTAATTTAAAATATGTAGAAGAGTTTATGGCAAACAAAAGGATTACAGAAAAGGTTTGAAAGTAACAGTGGGCAAAATCTGAAATGTTTTCATTTATGAGAATTGCAGTTATTAAAAATAATTACCAGAGGTTGTATAGAGTCTTGTGTACATCATCTTTTCAGGTGATTGGGGAGGGAATGCTGCATTTTTTGTCTTGCCTGGAATATGTATATACTTTACATATTTATTTAGTAGGTTTGCTTTTAATGATTAATAGAGGGTGACAGGCCTATAAATAGAATAAGGAGGAGGTGCTAGCAGTGACCATGGTCCTAACATGACCCCTCTTTAAGGGGCAGAGAGCTACTTCTTTCATACCCCAGAGGAAAGACACTTTGTGTCAGGGGAAAAAGAGTGTTTTCTTGGGTGATAGAGCAGTATGTCTTCTAAAGGGTTCAGGTTATAGGGTTATAGGTAGCCTATTAGTGTAGATGAGAAATTGAGGGTTGGAAGCAGACTTATGTGTATATTTCAACTGAGTGGCAAAGGTGGTGAATTTTTAACTATGTCTACTAGTATATATCTTCAGTATATTTGTATCTGACATAGGATGTTTATAAATACACTTTTCATTGGGGTAAGAGCTGTCAGTATAATATATGTTAGGCAAGTATTTGCTCCATTTTAGTGTTTAAGAGTTAAAATTTCTCAGTGTCTAGGCCGATTCCTTAGTCTGGCATTCTTTGATGATTTGGCCTCTACCAGTCTCTGGTCTTATCTCCCTATTTAGTTTTGCGGACTGGTTCATTTAATTTTCTTTCCTAACTCAGTAGTTTTGCTCTTTCTTGGAATGCACCAATTCCCTCCAGACATATTTTAGCCATTTTTCAAGACCTGGAGCAGATCTTAACTTCCTGATTCTTTTAGCCTGAAGTGATCCACTGAACCCGTAAGCACATATTGTCCTCTTAATGTCTATTTTAGTAATTTGGCAACTTACTCTTTGTGGTGTGTTTTTTTGTCTTGAACTATTTAAATTCCATTTTATTTAGCTTTTTGTGACTATATGATATCCATTTAACTATATTTAAAACTCCTTGTGGGAATGTTTATATCCCTTCCTCAGGATGCCTGGTACAAAATGTTAATGAATATTTTAAATTTGTGTATATATGCTAATGACTGTGTTAAATATATGATGTCTTACATACTAACTGCCAAAATAAACAATTTCTTTGGCTTTTTTTTTCTTTTTTTTTTAAGTTTATTTTTGAGAGAGAGGGCCAGTGCACAAATGGGGGAGGGGCACAGAGAAGGAGAGAATCCCAAGCAGACTTGTAGTCAGCACAAAGCCCCATGTGGGGCTTGAAGATCATGACCTGAGCCGAGATCAAGAGTCAGACGTTAACTAACTATGCCACCCAGGCACCTCTCTTTCTTTTCTTAAATAAATTTTATTTTTTAGAGCAGTTTTAGGTTCATAGTAAAAATTGAGCAGAAAAGTACAGTATTTCTATATACCTCCTGCCCCTGTGCACACACAACCTCCCTTCACTGTTTGTTACAATCAGTGAACCTGCATTAACACATCATTATCACCCAAGTCCCTAGTTGATGTTAGTTCTCATTCTTGGTGTTGTACATTTTCTGGGTTCTGACAGATGGGGATGTCATACAGAACAGTTTCACTTTCATAAAAATCTGTGCTCTACCTATTCACCTATCCTTCTCTCCTACCCCCTGCCATTGACTGTCTGTTGTTTTGCCTTTTCTAGATTGTCATATAACTGGGATTCTACAGCATGTAGTCTTTTCAGTTGGGCTTCTTTCACTTAGGAATATGCATTTTTAAGGGGTGCTTGGCTGGTTCAGTCAAGGGAGCATGTGACTCTTGATCTTGGGATTGTGGGTTTGAGCCCCACATTGGGTGTAGAGATTACTTACAAATAAAATCTAAAAAGTAAAAACATTTAAAAAAAAGGAATATGCATTTAAGTTTCTCCATGTCTTTTGATGGCTTGGTAACTCATTGCTTTTAAACGTTAAATAATATTCCATTGTCTGGATGTACCACAGTTTATTTACCCATTCACCTATTGAAGGACATCTTGGTTGCTTGTCCGTTACACCAGTTATGAATAAAGCTACTGTAAATATTTGTGTGCAGGTGTTTGTGTGGACATAAGTTTTTAGTTCATTTGGGTAAATACTAAGGAGCATGACACATGCCAGATCATGTGTCAGGAGTAGGTTTTGTTTTGTAAGAAACTGTCAAACTGCCTTCCAAAGCAGCTATACTGTTTTGTTTTCCAAGTGGTCGTGAATGAGAGTTCCTATTGCTCCAAATCCCTTTCAGCATTCTGTTTTCTGTTTTGGATTGTGGCCATTTGGATAGGTGTGTAGTGGTATCTCATTGTTTCAGTTTGCAATTCCCTAATCAAAATTTGTGCAGTTTGGATTCTAAAAATCAAAATAGGTCTTCATTTACCACTTGACCATATTGTTTATATTACTAGATATGTTCTTTACCTATTGTTTGTTCATGCAATTTAGCATAACAGTTAAGTGAGTAGCTTGCTTTTGGAGACCTTGGGCTCTGGTTAAGATCCCAATTTCTGCTTTTCCCCACCTCTCCAATTTAACTGTGTAACCTTGACTAATTTACTTAACATTTTTTTTTTTTTTTTGCATTTTTTCCATTTGCAAAATGGGGATGATAATTGTACTAATTGTGAGGATTAACTGTTAATACAGAGGAAGTTCTTAGAACAGTGTGTTTACTGCTCAAAAATATTTCTTCTGTTAATTGTAAACCTTTGTAAATATGGTTTTTTTGTTTGTTTGTTTTTTACTTAAACCTTTTTGGTATTCTCTGTTAAATCTTTTGAACTTAACCCTAAAGTGAAACTTCTTAGGAATTTTTCATATATACCACTTTTTACCATTTAGCAGAATCCATCTAATTTTTGCTTTGAGTAAGGTATTGTTGTTATTATTTTTTTCTTCTCTATGGAATCAACATTCTTATTAAATCCATTAAGTGCCAGGGGTTGGTCTAGGCCCTTTGTTCAGCATTTTCTTGTATTATTTAATTACTGGTGGTAATGTTTCCTCTTGCTTTCTGAAATAGTAAGCTCCCTGCCCCAGTGTAGTAGTACATTTTATATTGTTTGTTTTTTTAATAAACTTTTTTTGAGGGCATGCGGGAAGAGAATGAGTATTCCAAGTTTTCCTGAATTTTGAATTTTAGCTCACTTACTAACTCATTCTCTAAAATTCCTGAGCTTCAGCTTCCTAATTTGTAAATGAAGATTTTTTTAGGTTTTTTAAAAGTTTTTAATTAAAATTAACTTTTAATAGGATGATTGTTTAGATTAAGTGGTAAACATATTTTTAAGTGCCTAACATTGCTCAGCATATGTACATAGTGAATCTTAATTCTCTTAAGCCTCATGGATTAGCATTGCCATGTTCCTATTACTTTAAGAAAATACTCACTGACTTAATGTTATATACAGACGATAGATCGATATCATTGAATTGTACATGGAAATGTAAGTGTTTGTGACAAATATTATCTCTGGATAAATGTCTTACGGTGTATTGATGTGGGTGAATGTCAGAATGAAATTAAAACTGTTGTATTACTAGTTTGGTGTATATATGGATTGTTCATGTAGTAAGTATATCTACACAAGTAACAGAAGATGTATGGATATTAATCAGTAGATGTTGTAGCATATGTATAAAAGGAAATTGTGTCTCTTCAGTTTCTGAAGTAGGTTCCAGATTTCTGTCACAGTGAGGAAACTCTAAAACTGCTCAGTGTTTTTAGACAAATGCTAGTTTCACATTTCTTTATTAATATTTCCTTTTTTCCTTTACCTGTATAGATATTGATTTTGATTTGAGAAATTTGTATGATGGTCATAAAGGAGAAAAGGTTACTGTACTCCAGTTGGAGTGACGTTCAGATTGGGTGAATTTTTAATTCTTTATTTACTTTTTGTTTGATATGAACTTGCTGTTCAGACCCAAAACCCAGAGCTGCCTGCATCAAGAAGTCTTGGAGTATAGAAAACCAGTTAGCTTAACCTACACATTTCTTAAGAAATATTTTTTTGGGATACAATTCTTACTATCACTTTGTTAGAGGTGAAAATATTTTCTCACTACTGCTGAATTAGGCATGCATTAATTTGGATAAAATGCAAAATCTTCCTTAGGTCTCACTTTTGGAAATTGTAAATGATTCAGACCACTTCCTCTTTCCTGACTTACTTTGGTTCATGCAACCTTCCTGGTCACAATTATTCTTTTATGAAAGATAATACAATACAGTATAGAGTTGGGATTTTAGTAGCCTTAAGAGATAGTTGTTTTCTGGATGGATCTGAGTTCTTTATAAAAACTTAATTGGGCAGATCTCTTTGTGGGCTGAGTACAAACTTGATGTTGCAGTTGGACTGGCTTTATTTTTTTTATTTTTATTTTTATTTATTTCTAGGAGAGAGAGAGAGACAGCGTGAACAGGGGAGGGTCAGAGAGAGGGAGACACAGACTCTGAAATAGGCTTCAGGCTCTGAGCTGGCAGTCAGCACAGAGCCCGACGCGGGGCTCGAACCCATGAACCGCGAGATCATGGCCTAAGCGAAAGTCGGACGCTTAACCGACTAAGCCACCCAGGCGCCCCTGGACTGGCTTTAGTAATGAAACGTGATGACCTATCTTATGTCAAAGATTTGCTGATTGATTGATTGATTAAGATGTATAAAGGGATGGTTAGAATTGAAGCTGAGAGATAGGCAAAGATAAGATTATAATATGTTTTGTTAAGAAATTTGACTTGATGTCAGTGGTAGGGAGCTACTGTGGGTTAGTACATGATCAAATTTGTTTTTAGAGAGGTTTGAAGCTAATGCCCAGGTGTGAGAAGTGATGAGAGCCTTGTGTAAGTTACTTTGGAAGGTAGGAACAGTGTAATCTGGTGAATGTGGGGATGAGAGAGATGGACAGAAAGTACTCATGTGTGGGTTCCTACTTTAGGTAACTGGGTAAATGGTGTATATTAACCCAAATAAGCAGTACAAGAAGGTGTGAAAAGTGGCTTTTGTTGGAGAAGTTTGGGGAGCAAGAGGAAGATAGTGATTTCAGTTGTGTTAATTTTGAGGTTCTTGAAGGACATCCAGGTAGAGGTGTCTAGAAGGCATTGCGAATTCAGAGTTGAAGCTGGAGGATTTGGGGACACGGGTTAGGAAGGCTGAGCCTAGTGGTTAAGGAAATTTGTTTTGGAGCCAGATTGCCTTCAGTGTATGATTCACCGCTTGCTATCTTTGCCCTTAGGCAAGATGCTTAACCTCTCTCTGCAACCTTAACTTGTTGGGTTATTGGAAAGATTAAATTTTTTTAAGTAGGCTCCACACCCAGTGTGGGGCTTGAATCAAGGACCCTGAGATCAAGAGTCAGATGCTTGACTGACTAATCCAGTTAGGCACCCCTGGAAAGATTAAGTAAACTGACACATGTAGTTACTGCTTAACCTACCATAAGCATTCAGTAAGTGTTACTTTTGGGTTGGTGTTTATAATTACATAGCTCAATTCAACAAGTGTTTGCCTGCTATATGGGGATAAAGATGAATTTGAAATTTCACCTGCCTCCCAATTTGGAAACCTTTCTAGAAGAGTTGGCTCTTGAGTTAGGTAGAGGGAACAAACAGCACGAGCAAGAGTAGAGGCATGCAACAGGTAGTTTTTGTTACAAGCACTTTGGTATTAGAGTGCCGAGCACAAGGATGAGAATGATAGGTAGTCTGAGGATCTTGGATTTGGTCCCTCTGACCTATGGCTCCCATATTTTTCAGTGTAAGGACACTCCTAGTTTAGGGTAAAAAGTTTAGGGACCTATTATTATAGGAGCTGTGGTTTTAGTATCAGTTAGTTGATAGAATATAAACAGTAATAGATTTTTATACTATAGTACGTAAGAGCAATGAGGAAAGTGTGAGAGGGAGGTATCTCTCTGATATGTGCATTGTATTGCTCATGGCCTCATGCCTTTGGCAAGATATCTGTCTCAGCATTACCATCTTTAAAAGGGGCTGGTAATTCTTCTTTTAAATTATTTTTATTTACTTATATATATGTGTATATATATATATGTACATATATATATATATTTTGGTAAAGTAGGCTCCATGCTCAGCAAGGGGCTTGAAGTCACAAAAGTTAGTACAAACTCCTTGGGTATAAAAGAGGGGATAATAGATGTACAAATAACAAAAAAGAATAAGTAATTGCTATATAAAATAGTTTGTGATAAGGGCAGTGGTCCTAAAAGGAAGTAATTGTGGTCTTATTTGAATATATTAAATCAGGGGTGTATTTTAGGGAAGATGAATATTATGATTACTTTTTAGGGGAAATGATAGAAGTGTTAGAAGGGGCAGATAGGATCGAGATTTATTGTTGGTGCCAGGAATTTAAATCTTCATGATTTGTTTCTGTACTTTTACTTTGATTTATGAAGTAGGAGAGAAGATTGGGGAGATGGGATAGGGCCTTGGTTCTCAGCCTTGGCTGTTCATTAGAATCATCAGGGAAACTTAAAGAATTCTGCTTGGGTGCCAGTGTTCTGACTTAAGTGGTCTGGAGTGGAGGCCAGGCATTTCTTCTTCTTTTTTTTTTTTTTTTAACAGCATACCAGGTGATTCTAATGTGCAGGTAGGTTTAGAGGTTCAAACTTCATGATAAGCCTGGGATAAATGAGAGACAAGTTTCACTTGAATATTATCTTGATTTGAGTAGTGTTCTATTTAGCCTTTATTTTTTGGGTAAGAAAAACCTCCCAAGTTAGTCTGCTAATAAAACCTACCCCATTGTGTTTTAAATAGTATTTAGTGAGGGGCGCCTGGGTGGCTTAGTCGGTTAAGCGTCCGACTTTGGCTTAGGTCATGATCTCGCGGTTCGTGGGTTCGAGCCCCGCGTCGGGCTCTGTGCTGACTGCCAGCTCAGAGCCTGGAGCCTGTTTCAGTCTGTGACTCCCTCTCTCTCTGATCCTCCCCTGCTCACGCTGTCTCTCTCTCTCTCTCCTAGAAATAAATAAAACATTAAAAAAAAATTTAAAAAAAGTATTTAGTGAATATATAATGCAATATGCCTAAAGCAGCAGGGACATATAAAGAACCAAATTTCTGCTGCTTTCTTTTTTTAAAAAAATTTTTGGTAATGTTTACTTATTTTTGAGAGAGGGGAGCAGAGCGTGAGCAGGGTAGGGGTAGAGAGAGGAGACACAGAATCTGAAGCAGGCTTCAGTGTCTGAGCTGTCAGCACAGAGCCCAGTGCAGGGCTTGAACTCATGAACCATGAGATCATGACCTGAGCTGAAGTCAGATGCCTAACAGATTGAGCCATCCAGGCGCCCTTCTGCTGCTTTCTATTTTGTCCTTTTCTGGTGTAATTCAGATTCGGTTGGATTTTGAACCAGCTAAGTGCTCTGATACTTGTTCACCAAAGTGTCACTAGAGCCAAAGACAGTGACCTCCTCATACTTCAGCCAGGAGTAAGATCGGGAAAAATAGGGACATGAAGGGCATAGATGGCTGGGGTTATCTGTACCAGGTCAACTAGTTTCATGCCTGAACTGTCTTTGTTTCATGTTGTATTAACAAGCCAAAACAAAAAGAGCTGTGAGACTAATGTATTTTGTCACATTATCGTTTAGTTTTAATCTATTAAAAAGTTCTTTGAAACTATAGAAAATGATTTATTATTCAAAGACATTTATTGTGTGTCAAGCACTGGTGATACACTAGTTAATGAAGTCCTTGCTTTACTAGAGCTAATGGTTTACTAGGGAGAGGGATATTAAACATACATGCGCACACACACACACACACACACACTGTCCCTCTGCCCCTCTCCCCTGCTCTCATGGTCTCTCTCAAAAACAAAACAAAACAAACAAAAATACCAAAAAACCCCCACAGTTTCAGACCTTTGAATATTTTCAATTTTTAAAAAGTTTGTTTATGAGAGAGAGAGCAGGCAGGATAGAGATAGAGAGAGGAGAGACAGAATCCCAAGCAGGTTCCACACTGTCAGTACAGAGCCTGATGTGAGTCCCGAGCCCACGAACCGTGAGATTGTGACTTGAGCCGAATCAAGAGCCAGACACTTAACCTACTGAGCCTTCGAGTTGCACCTGAAAATTCTCATTTTAAAAGTGATTTACCTTATTATAGGATATCAAAGAGTAAGGAAAAGAGCAGTCACCTATGATTTTGTTACCTAGAGATGGCCATTGTTAGCATTCTGTTGTGTAATAATTTCTTTTTGATTTTTTCTATTCCTTAATGTAATTTTATAGAATTTGAATTGCAGTGATATGTTATAAAACTGTTTCTCTCCTTTTACTTAGTTAATAGTGTATTATGAATGTTTTCCTAAGCCTTTATTATTTTATATTTTAAAATAAATTTTATTAAATTTTTTTAAATTTTTTTTATTTTTATTTATTTCTAGGAGAGAGAGAGAGACAGAGCGAGCAGGGGATGGTCAGAGAGAGAGGGAGACACAGACTCTGAAATAGGCTCCAGGCTCTGAGCTGGCAGTCAGCACAGAGCCCGATGCGGGGCTCAAACCCATGAACTGCGAGATCATGACCTAAGCGAAAGTCGGACGCTTAACCGACTAAGCCACCCAGGCACCCCTTATTAAATTTTTTTAAATGTTTATTTATTTTTGAGAGAGAAAGAGCATGAGCAGGGAAGGGGCAGAGAGAGAGGGAGACACAGAATCTGAAACAGGCTTCAGGCCCTTACCTATCAGCACAGAGCCTGATGCAGAGCTCGAACTCACAAGATCATGACCTGAGCTGAAGTTGGAGGCATACCTGACTGAACCACCCAGGTGCCCCTAAAATAAATTTTATTTAATACTGCTCAATAAAATAGTACACATTTTTGTGTGTGTGTGTGTGTGTGTACTAGCAATGAATGTATGTAACTACCACTACAGTTAGGATACAGAACAGTTTCAACACCTCTGCTATCTCCTTTATAGCCTACCTTCCTGCCTCTCCCATCCCCTCCAACTTTTGGCAATCACATTTTCGATACTATTAGTTTTTTCTTGTCTAGAATGTCCTAGAAACGGAATCCTACAGTATATAACCTTTTTCTTTTTTTTAAACATTTACAGTTTTTTTTTTTTTTTTAGAGAGAGTGAGAGTTCAAGTAAAGGGGGTAGCAGGAGAGAGATTATCCTAGTCAGGCTCCAGGTATACCTGTGTAAACTTTTGATTCTGACTTTTTGCACTTAGAGCTGTTACATGTATCAATAGTTCATTTCTTCCTTTTCTTAAAAAATTTTTAATGTTTATTTATTTTTGAGAGAGACAGAGTGAGAGCTGGGGAGGGGCAGAGAGAGAGGGAGACCGAATCTGCAGCAGGCTCCAAGGTCTTGAGCTGTCAGCACAGAGCCTGACGTGTGGCTCGAACCTTCAAATGTGAGATCATGACCTAGGCCGAAGCCAGATGCTTAACTTACTGAGCCACCCAGGCACTCTGTATAGTTAATTTCTTTTTATAGCTAAACAGTATTTCGTTGTATGAATGTGCCACCATTTGTTTAGTCAATCGGTCATTGAAGGATATTTGGATGTTTTCAGCTTTTGGTGATTATGGATATTGAGTACAGGTTTTTGTGTGAATGTAAGATTTTAGGTCTCTAGGGTAAATATGTAGAAGTGGGATTACCAGACCACTTGGTAAGTATATGTTTAATCATATAAGAAATACCCAAACTAGTGTGACTGTGCCATTATGCATTCCCATTAAAAATGTATGAGTTCCACTATTTTGCATCCTTATAAGTGCTTGATTTTGTCTGTATATAGTTAAAAAGTCAATGCTACCCAAAATGATTTACAGATTCATTGCAATTTTCATCAAAACCCCAAAGATTTTTTTTACAGAAATAGAAAAGTCCATCATAAAATTTACGTGAAATCTCAAGGGACTCCAAAATAGCTAAAGCATTCTTGAAATAGAAGAACAAAGTTGAGGACTCACATTTCCTGATTTCAGAATTTACTAGTTTTACAGTAGTCAAAACAGTGTGGTACTGGCATAGACAGACATAAAGACTGATGGAATAATGATCACAGAAATAAGCCCTCTCATATGTGGTAACTGATTTTCAACAAAAAGGCCAGCACCATTCAGTGGGGGAAAGGACAATCTCTTCAAGAAATGGTGCTGAGAAAACGTGGATACCACAGGCAAAAGAATGAAGTTGGACCCTTAAAAGTAACATTGATAACTATAAAGCTCTTAGAATAATACAGAGAGGGAAGCTTCATGATCTTAGATCTGGGAGTGATTTTGGGGATAAGATATCAAAGGCACAGGCAACCAAAGAAAAAATAGATAAGTTGTACTTCATTAAAATGAAAATTTTTTGTGCATGAAGGACCCTATCAAGAAAAAGTTTTGTGCAGGAAGGACCCTATCAAATCACAGAATATGAGAAAATATTTGCAAGTCACATATCCAGGTATATATAGAAAATATCCAGAATGTATAGAAAACTTTGATATCTCAGCAACTACAAAAAACAAACAGGCTGATTAAAGGATGAGCAAAATATTTGAAGATATTTCTCTAGAGAAGAAATACAAAGGGTCAACAAGCACACACAGATATTTATTATCACTGATGTTTTGGGAAATGTAAATTAAAACCACAAGACAATACTACTTCCCACCCATTAAGATAACTTATAAAAATAATAATAAGTGTTGGTGAGGACATGGAGAATTGGAACCCTTGTTGTACACTCTTGGTGGGAATATAAAATAGTGCAGCTGTTAATGGAAAACAATATAGTGGTTCCTCAATTGAAAATAAAATTATGATCTCACAGTTCCACATCCAAGAGAATTGAAAGCAGACTTTTGAAGAAATATTTGTACATCATATTCATAGCAGCATTATTCCCAATAGTCAAAAAATAGAAGCTACCCAAGTGTCCATTGATGGATGTATGGATAAACAGAATATGGTGTATATACAATGGAATATTAGCCTTTTTAGAAAGGAAGGAAATTTTGACATATACTGCATGCAGCATGGATGAACTGAAGACGTTATGCTTATTGAAATAAGCCAGTCACAAAAGGACAGATACCATGTGACTCCACTTATATGTGGTACTTAGAGCAGTCAGTTTCTTAGAGACAGAGAGTAGAATAGTGATTGCTGAGCCCTGGGGGTATGGAGGTAAGAAGGAGGAGTTAGTGTCTAATGGTTATGGAGCTTAAGTTTTGCAAGATGAGAAGAGTTCTGTGGATGGATGGTGGTGTGGTTGCACAACAGGGTGAATGTTCTTAATGCCATTCAGCTGTATACTTAAAAATGGTTAAAATGATGGGGCGCCTGGGTAGCTCAGTTGGTTAAGCATCCGACTTCAGCTCTGGTAATGATCTCACGGTTTGTGAGTTCAAGCCCTGCATCCTGCTCACTGCTGACAGCTCAGAGCCTGGAGCCTGCTTCAGATTCTGGGTCTGCCTCTCCCTGCTCTCACTATGTCTATGTGTCTGTCTGTCTCTCTCAAACACAAACATTAAAAAAAGGTAAGATGCCAAGTTTTATGTTAACTTACCACAACTAAAAATAATTTAAAAATTCAATTGGCATGTGTATGTGGGTCTGTCTGGATTCTCTCCTGTTCCATAGATCTATATGTCTATCCATTTGCCACTACCACACTTTCTTGTGGTACTGTATTTTGTTTGCTTGTTTATTTTGAGAGAGGGAGCAAAATCAAGAGTCAGATGCTTAACCAACTGAATCACCCAGGCGCCCCTATTTTATGATTTTAAAGCTTTTGTAAACTGTTAGTGTTTTGTAAATTTCAGCATCTGATTGATCATTGCTAGTGTATAGAAATACAATTGATTGGTTTTTGTGTATTGATTTTGTTTACTGTAACTTTGCTAAACTCATTTATTAGCTCTAGGAGCTTTAAAATTTTTTAAATTTATTTTATTTATTATTTTTTAGAGATAGAGGCAGGGAGGGAGGGACAGAGAGAGAGGGAGACACAGAATCTGAAGCAGGCACCAGGCTCTAAGCTGTCAGCACATAGCTTGATGCAGGGCTCAAAGCCATGAACTGTGAGATCATGACTGAAGCTGAAGTCAGATGTTTAACTGACTGTAGATCTAGAAGTTTTTAATTAATTTATTAATTTGAAAGAGAGAAAGAGAGAAAACATGCAAGTGAATGAGAGGCACAGAGGGGGAGGGAGGGAGAGAGGGAGAGAGGGAGAGAGAGAGAGTGGGAGAGAGAGAGAGAGGGAGAGAGAGAGAGAGGGAGAGAGAGAGAGACCGAGACCTAAGCAAGCTCCATGCTCACTGCAGACCCTGACCTCAGGGCTCAATCTCAAGATTGGGAGATCGTGACCGGAGCCGAAATCAAGAGTTGGACTGACTGAGTTACCTAGGTGTCCCTAGGAGTTTTGTTTTTGGTTTTAGATTTACTGTATAGGTTAATCATGTTGTCTGTGAATAGGGATAGTTTCATTTGTTACTTTTTAATCTGTATGGCTTTTAATCTTCTCGTTTCTTATTGCAATGGCTAGATCTTCCAATATGATGCTAAGTAGGAATGGTGAGAGTGTGCATCGTTGCCTTGTTACTCATCTTAGGGGGAATGTATTCAGTGTTTTATCATTAAGTATGTTGATTATGGTAGGATTTTTGTAGCTGTCTTTTACCAGGTTGAGCAAATTCCCTTTCATTTCTAATTTCCTGAGGTTTTTTTTAATCATAAAAAGATGCTGTATTTTGCCAAGTGTATCTACTGACTTGATGCAGTTTTACTTCTTTAAGCTATTACTGTGATGGCTATATTGACTGATTTTTGAATATTGAACCAGTTTTGTATTCCTTGGATAACTCTGGTCCTGGCATATTATTATTTTTATATTTGCTACATTCCATTTGCTTTTATTTTGTTAAGGATTTTTGTATCAATATACATGACGGATATTGGTATGTAGTTTTTGTGCTTTTTCTACATTTGGCATCAGGTTAATGCTGGTCTCCAAAAAATGAGTTTGGAAGTATTCCTTCTTCAGTTTCTTGGAGGAGGATTATGTAGAATTGGTGTTACCTCTTACTTAAATGTTTAGTATAATTCTGCAGTGAAATCAGTACGCCTGGAGATTTGTCTGGAAGATTTTTAACTATGAATTCATTTTCTTAATTCAGATTATCTGTTTCATTTGGGATGTTTTGGTAATTTGTGGTTTCAAGGAATTGATATATTTCACCAGTATTTTCAAATTTATATGTGTCGATCGGTCTTTATTATTCCCCAGTTATTTTAAATTTGTAGTTATCAAGTTTATTTATTTTGACAGTCTAACTTTTCAGATTTATTTATTTTAACAACCTAAGTTGTGAAATTTATGTGCATAGTGTTTACAGTATTTTCTTATTATCTGTTAATGTTCTTTTTTTTGGTCAGCTTCTTGTTTTTCTATAATGATGTCTTCTAAATCACTTATTCTCCTTTCTATCTGTTAATGTTCTGCAGGATCTATAGTGTATTTTCTCTTTAATTCTTGATATTATTGGTAATTTGTGTCTTTTTTTGACAACTTTGCTTATAGCTTTGCTAATTTTATTCATCTTTTCAAAGAACACTTTTTGTGTTGATTTTTTCTATTTTTTATTTTCATTGATTTCCTGTCATTACCTTTTTTTTTTTTTTTGCTTATTGCGTGCTTATCTTTTCTTTTTCTAGTTTTTCTAAAAAATTTTTTAGAGAGAAGGAGGGAAAGTGAGGGAGTGCGAGAGAGAGAATCTTAAGCAGTCACATACTACTGACTGAGCCAGTGAGGTATCCCTTACTTTTACCCTTTTCTAGAAGGGTAAAAGTTTCTTATAGACTTCATAGAATTGAATTGTGAGAGTGCCTGGGTGGCTCATTCAGTTAAGCATCTGAGTCTTGATCTCAGCTCAGGTCTTGATCTCAGGGATGTGAGTTCAAGCCCTGCAATGTACTCTGCGCTGGGCGTGAAGCCAATGTAAAAAACAAAACAAAGAAAATTGGATTGGATATGTGTTTTTCAATTCATTCTGACAATCTGTAATTTAATTGGCATATATAGGTCATTTGTATTTAATGTAATTGTTGATATTTTGAATTAGATATTCTGTCTTATTATTTACTTCCTCCTTTTTCCTCTGTTTCTTTCCCCTCCCCTCCCCTCTGTCTCGATGCCTACCATGCAAGGGGCTTGAACTTTAACTCCTTGGTCAGAAATTAACGTGCTCCATTGACTGAGCCAGCCAGGCACTCGGGATTATTTGATATTTTTAATTATTTTGTTTTAACCGTCTATTGTTTTTTGTTTACTTGTTTTTACTGTAATTATTTGTATATATTTTTGTAGTTAAGGGATTACAATATATATGCTTTTCACAATCTGGAATCAGCACTTTACCACTTTAAGCAGAATGTAGCAACCTTTTTACCATGGAGCAGGCTCCAGGCTCTGAGTTGGACTCACCTCAGTGGTTTTTTGGTTAAGCGTCTGGCTTTGGCTCAGGTTATGATCTCAGGGTTTGTAGGTTCGAGCTCCGCATTGGACTCCGTGCTGACAGCTTGGAACCTGGAGCCTGCTTTGGATTCTGTGTCTCCTTCTCTCTCTGCTTCTCCCCTGCTTTCTTGTTCTCTCTCTCTGGAAAAAAAAAAAAAAAATTTAAAGAACCGAGACAAAAAACTGCTGGTTATATTTACCCAGATATTTACCATTTCTATTTTCCTTTTTAAGTTTATTTATTTTAAGAGAGAGAGAGAAAAGCAGAAAGACAGACACCTGGAGTGAGTGGAAGGGGCAGAGAAAGAGGGAGAGATAGTATCTCTGTGCTATGAGTGCAGAGCCTAACATGAGGCTTGATCTCATGAACCGTGAGATTATGACCTGAGCCAAAGTCAAGAGTCAGATGCTTAACTGACCAAGTCACTTAGGTGCCCTGATAGTTACCATTTCTGTTGGTATTCCCTCATTTCTGGTACTCTTAAGTTTTCTTCTGAAATGGTTTTTCTTCAGTTTGATGAACTTCTTTTACGGTTCTTTTTGAGTAGCTTTGCTGACAAAATTTCTTTTTAGTATTCCTTCACTGAAGAATATGTTTCGCCTTTTTTCTTTTTTTTGTAATTTCACCTTTATTCTTGATGGATATTTTTATTGCTATGGAATTTCTTTTCCCTTGTATTTAAAAAATGATTCGCTTCCTAATAAACCCTGTGGTTTTTAATGATAAATGTATTATTATTTCCATGTAAATAACATGTCCTTTTTCTCTGGTTGCCTTCAAGATTTTTCTTAGTTTTCAGCAGTTTATTGTGTCTGGCTGTGAAGTTAAACTGGTTTTTTTTGTGAAGTTTCCCCTGCCCAGAAAGAATATCATCCGCACTAATGTGAGGCATTAGTGTCAATTTCAGAGGTCTGCAACCCCTTATAGTTCTCAGGCTATTTCCTAATTTTGTAAATTACTGGAATACATCTGTACCCATTTATTTACATGTTGGCTATGGCTGGTTTTGCACTACAGGGCAGAGGTGAATAATTGTGAGGGAGACCATATGTCTTGTGAACCCTAAAATAGTTACTAATCTCACCCTTGCCACAAAAAGTTTACTGATCTCTGGTATAGATGGAGGAATTTGAATTTTTCCTGTTTTAAAATTTCCTACTTGAATTTTTTTTTTTTTAACTTAGGCTTAAAAGTCATTTTACAAGTAATTTCTGTACAGAGTTCTAAAAAGATGCAGTATGTGATATGGGGTATGTGTCAGCGTTTTTTCCTTTTTTTTTTTTTGGAAACCAGAAATGGGGTTGCCTGTGTGGGTCAGTCACTTGAGCGTCCTACTTTTGATTTTGACCCAGGTCATGATCCCAGGTTTGTGAGATTGAGCCCAGCATTGGGCTCCATGTGGAGTGTGGAGCCTGCTTAAGATTCTCTGTCTTTCTGTCTCTGTTTCTGTCTCTCTCTCCCTCTCTCCTTCTGCCCCTCTTCCCTGCTCTTTCTCTCTCAAATAAAAAATAAATAAAACCCAAAAATGACCTTTTAGCCAATTTTTCTTGAAAACATAAGAAACAGATAAGCATAGGCTGTTTTTCTTTGAGTAATTTATTTTCACATATGTTAAACTCATAGGGCAAATGAAATAAATAGATGATTTATGCAAAAATGGGATTTAAGTTTTTTAAAATGTTTATTTATTTTGAGAGAGAGAGAGGAGAGAGAGAGGGAGACAGAGGATCCCATGTGGGCTCTGTGCTTACAGCAGAGACCCTGATATGGGGCTTGAATTCACCAACTGAGATCATGACCTGAGCTGAAGTTGGATGCTTAACCCACTGGACCACGCAGGTGCCCCCGAATTTACGTTTTTTAAAGGTAGTCTTGGGAGATACAATTTACGAATTGTTGTAAGTTTATCAATATTATTGGTAACATTAAAATATATTGAGTGTTGAGTAGTAATGCCACTAAAATCATTAACCAGAGTAACGTGAATAAAGTGTAACTCAAGGGCCGCCTGGGTGCTCAGTCGGTTATGCATCCAGCTTCGGCTCAGGTCATGATCTCACAGTTTGTGGGTTCTAGCCCTGTGTTGGGCTCTGTGCTGACAGCTCAGAGCCTGTCACCTGTCTTTGGGTTCTGTGTCTCTCTCTCTGACCCTCCCCTGCTCATGCTGTCTCTCTCTCTCAGAAATAAATAAAAAACATTAAAAAAAAGTGTAACTCAAGACATAATATTATACAGGACTCTGAAAACATGTTTTCTTATTGAGTGACAGAGTCAAGCTCAGGTATAGGTTTCTTGGTTTCTTCATCTATTTTATGACCTATCTGTGCTTAAAATTGTTATAACTAAAAATATGTGTTGAATTTCCCTCATTGTGAAACCTGTCCTTGTTGTTTTGTTGTTGCTGTTGTACAGATGCTCAATTCTGGGTCAGATTTAAACATACATGGATTTTATTTTTAACTGAAATTAAAGAATTTCTATCCTTTGTCTTATTGCTTGCTCAATAAAAGACTTGTTCAAACATGTAAGAAGTTGAAAAGCTCCACAAAATATTCTTTGTTCATTGCAAGATATTTTTCTTTCACAGAAATCTAAGACTTAAAAAAAAAGATTTTGTTAAAATTTTTAAAAACTGTTTATTTTTGAGAGAGCACAAGTCAGGGAGGGGCAGAGAGAAGGGGACAGTAGACCCGAAGCAGGCTCCATGCTGATAGCAGCAATCCTGATGTCGGACTTGAACACAGAACCCCAAGATCAAGAGCTGCATGCTTTCCTGACTGAGCCAGCCATGCGCCCCATCTAAGACTTTTTAGGGGCAGATGAGTAAGTCTCATCTTGAACATGCTGTCAGACGACACTAACAAAGCTCTTCCTCTCAAAAATAAAGTCTTCAGGTTGAGTAAAAGATTGAGAGAAAAGGGTCTTTAGTGGGTTCAGTAATCTTCCCTCAAAGTTCATGTCTATGTGGAACCTCAGACTGATCTTATTTGGAGGTAGCAGTTTTACAGATGTAACTCAGATGAGATATGCAAGCTAGGAGATCCTTCAGGGGAGTATGGCTGATAACCCCTGACGTTCTTGCCCCTGTCTATACAGCCTTCAGTCATGGATGGCCTTCCCTAACTAAGGTCAGAACCTGGGAGCCAACTCCTCTGAATGAACATGGTCCTGTTGCATACTGTTGTACTGGTCTGAAGAACTTGCCAGAAAGACTGCTTAGTCACTGTGTGTGACTGAGTGCTAGTATTGTATAGTATAAGAAGTTCAAAACACAGTGTTGACTTTTTTTTCAGTTAAGATCTGGTGATGACTCTCCAGTATGGTATTCTTTTGGGTTGTGTGGAAACCCATTTGGAAACTCTGGTATAGTCTTACGCACATTTTATACCTCTCTGGGGAAATTTTAACAAAACTATAATTTTTATAAATTGTACTTAACTACAAATCTCTAAGACAATAAAGCAGAATTTTCAGTTTGTTTTAAAATTTTTTATAGTTATGTGTGAGGGCAGGGCAAATGAGGGAAATCTAAGTACCTGCCTTTGCTAGAAACTAAAATTGCTATTAAAAAAGAATAGTTTTAAAAAATACAGTTAATGGGTTTTAGAGGTTTGAAATGATCTTTGCAAGTTCTTACATAATTTTACTCTTGAGTTTCTATAATTTGTATTTCTTGTGGTTTTACCTAGATATCAGAAGCGCTAGATACATATTCCTATTTTATTATGCTACAGAAATTATTATCCTGTATGCTAACATGTATTTTAAACCTCTGCTTCTGAGACTGAAGTATATAGATTTTTGTTTTGTTTTATTTAAGTAATGAATTAGCTCCTAATCAGTTTTGTAATGCCTCCAAGCAGTCTGTCGTGAGTTCAGAAGAGCTATAATAATCTGGGATTAAGTATGTCAACTCAATATTCATTGGTCATAACATGCCTTATAGTTCTGGAGATTGAAGACTAGGACCCTGATTTATTTCTGTTTTTGCTTTTGTATCATTAGGCAGTAGCAGCACTAGTTCCTGGGATGTTCTGTAGAGTTGTGGGGGCGGGGGTGGGGTGGGGTTAGGATGAGATAAACTGGTAGCAGGATTACTTGCCCACAGGTAAGTATCTTCTCTGATGGAATAAAATTTCACAATTGATCATTCTTTAAAGTCCTTTTTACAGAAATTTGTAGCAGAAACACTTAAATTACTCACCTAATAAGTCTAAAGATTCAAGTGTAGAAACTGATGTTATGTTTAAAATTTTTTTTTATTATATTCAAAGATTTTGTGCCCATCTGTCCCTGTCTTTTCTAAGACTTCTTGAAATTTCACTCTTAGTCTGAGAAATTTTATGATTTGTTTATTCACTGACTTTCTCCATTAAAATACCCTTCTGACACTGACTCAGCAGAAACTTCAGAGAACATTGATCTTCAACAGTAGTTGCCTGTTTTCTCATTGGGAATTGAACTAGAGGCTTTACTAGTTCTATTAACCTAGGTTACAGTTATCCATAATTTTATCTCAGATATAAAAGCCCTCAAAAACTTTCATGGTAATTACCTAGAAACTGTTCATGCTTATTTAATTTTGCAAAAAATGACAAATACTGAATTTTAAAAATATTTGATCTGAACACTTCATGAAATAGTATAGTACAAAGAACTTCCCTGTACACCTTACCCAGTTCTACCAATTTTAATTTTAAATACTTCACCGCATTTATCATTTCCACACACATATATATATACATACTTTTGCTCTGTTGAGAATAGGTTGCACATATCATGTCCTTTTATCCTTTACTATTTCTAGGTTTCTTCCTTCCTTTCTTTTCCTTTCCTTTCCTTTTCCTTTTCCTTTTCCTTTTCCTTTTCCTTTTCCTTTTCCTTTTCCTCTTCCTCCTCTTCCTTTTCCTTTTCCTTTCCATTTATTTAACTAATCTCTATACCCAACATGGGGCTTGAACTCATGACCCTGAGGTAAAGAGTCTCCTGCTCTTCCAACTGAGCCAGCCAGGAGCCCTTGTTAATTTTTAAGAACAATTATATTCTCTTTTTATAATGGGTCTATAGTTGTCAAGTTCTGATAATTTCACATTGATATTTTTATCTGAGCTGTAGTACATATTACAAGTTTATCAGTTGTTCTAATAGTGTCCTTTAGAGCAATTTTTTTCATGCTAGGATTAAATACTGTATTTAGCTTCCATGTAAATATTTATTTTTAATAGACTCTTGGTCTTTAAATCATAAGTGTTGAATTTTTGTTCTTTTGACAGCTAAACCAGGTGGACAGGTGAAATGTCAGTATATATCTGCGGTGGATAAAGTTATATTTGTGGATGATTATGCAGTAGGGTGTAGGAAGGACCTTAATGGAATCTTGTTGTTAGACACTGCTCTGCAAACTCCAGTTTCAAAGCAGGATGATGTGGTTCAGCTTGAATTACCTGTCACAGAGGTAAGTTGAAATAAGTATCAGTAAACTTTTCTACTTAATATAATTTCACACCTATTAATTGTGAAATGAAATTAGGTTGTCCTTTGACAACATTATATATGTACCCCTTCTTGTACATATAGAATGAAGAATTGACTAACAAATCACAAGTTTGCTTAATCCATCTGTATAATTAATTGATGTTTATTGAAGTGGTATTTAAGTGTAAACTATACAGGTTAAACTGTAGTAGAGATCCCAAGATACAGTGACTTAAGCAATATTGTTTTTTTTTTCAGCAATAGGGGAGGGCTAACTTTACTTCCCTTGACACTTAGCTTTCATCTCATGAGTCCAAGACAGCTGTTTCCAGTCACATTAGTATTTCCCAGTCATAGCGAAAGGAAGGGCAAAAGGCCAGGGGAGCACACACACTGGTGTGACCCCTCCCTTCCTCTCTCCCTTTGTTTCTCACTTCTCTCCTTCCCTTCCACTTTCCCTATCTCCTTCCTTCCTTCCTGATCTCTTTCATAAACTCTCAAAGATCTTTTCACGCTCATCCCATTGGCCAGAATTTAGTCACATGGTCACATCAAGCTGAGAAGACTGGGAAAGAAGAGGTAGTAATTTATTTAAAAAAAAAAAAAACATTAGCTAAAAGGAAGGAATGAATATTAGTGGACAAGTAGTCTTTGCTATGTATCATATCTCTTAATCCCAGTTTAAAATTTTAGCTGTATGTATATTAACTGTAGTGTTACATAGTCATTACTTAATTTTTTAATTCCACTTTAAATTATTTTGTGTGTGTTGATATTCATATAATTTAAAAGTATACTTTTCAAAGTTCCTGGAATTTTAAGTTATCTTAAATAGAATATAAAAGATTATAATGCTGTGTTTCCTAATAAGTAAGGTACCATTTTTGTCTTCATACCAAGTTGTTAATTATGAACTATTTTGCATTTGGTGGATTGATAATGATTAGTTGATAAAACCAGGATAGCATATTTCCCATTTTTAGGACCTGAAAAGTGTCAGTGTGTAAAAATAAATTGCAGTGTAAAAGTTTTCGTTCTCTTTTTGGAAGGCTATTAAAAAAAAAAAAAAAAGATACCAATATATATCAACTTAGATTTCATACTCAGTGTCACATCACAGTTATCTATTATATGCTAATATTGAGAGTATGTTGCTGGAAATCTGAGTTCTAAAAAGAGAGTAGCCCTCTTTTTGTCATCCAAATATCTAGATCTGGGTTCTTGTCCAAAATTTTTGGACAAATGGAGCAGTTGGGTGGCTCAAATTGGATAAACGTCCGGTTTGGGATTTGCTCGGGTCATGATCTCATCATTTGTGAGTTTGAGCCCCGCGTCGGGCTCTGTGCTGAAAGTGTGGAGCCTGTTTGGGATTATCTTTCTTTCCCTCTCTCTCCCTCTTCCCTGCTTGCTCTCTCTCACAATAAACTTAAAATAAATAAATAAATTAAATTTTTGGGCAGAGAATTAGTTTTAGTTGTATTGAACATTTTTTCACCTTAATTTGAGGAATGTATACTAGATGATGCTTTAAGGCAGATATCTTAATAAAGGAAATATATTCTACAATGAAAGATGGTATCAAACTGTTCAAGTTTAAAAAGAACTACAGAATTACAATAAAATGTTGGAATATTTATAATGAAATAGACCCTCAAGTCAGTATTTTTCATTCTGTACTGACTGAAATGTTAGGCATTTACCTGACTTTAACCATCTCCTCCACCTTGTTGACCTTTAACATCTACTTGCTGATTTCTCTCCATTTACCTAAATTATTACAACTCTGTTGTTCACATAATTTTGTTTGTAGACCTTCCCCCATTCCAGGCATCTTTTACTGCACCACATTAGTTTGTCACTGTCTTCACTGACGTATTGGGTCCAAGGTTTGGTTATATCAGTGTGGATGTATTCTTCTCCATATGTTAACAATGCATTTCTGTTAAGGTACTTCATTTTGAATATGTGGTAACAATACAGAGGGCTCTTTTATACTATCTGCTGACTTAGCAAAACCCTAAGAGGGCTTTGCTTAGTTTGAATATTTAAAATTCACTGAAAGATTTTACATTTATCCCTTGTAAACCTTTACCTTTCATTTTATTTTGAAATGTTTATTTGAGAGAGAGACAGGCGGGCAGGGAAAGAGGGAGACAGAGGATCTGAAATGGGCTCAGCACTAGCAGCGGAGAGCCTGTTTCAGGGCTTGAACTCACGAACTGTGAGATGATGACCTGAACTGAGGTTGGTGCTTACCTGACTGAACCATTCAGGCGCCCCTGCCTTTCATTTTTTTTTTTTTTTTAAATATTTTTTATTTTTTTATTTCTAGGATAAAGAGAGACAGCGTGAACGGGGAGGGTCAGAGAGAGAGGGAGACACAGACTCTGAAACAGGCTCCAGGCTCTGAGCTGGCAGTCAGCACAGAGCCCGACGCGGGGCTCGAACCCACGAACCGCGAGATCATGACCTAAGCGAAAGTCGGACGCTTAACCGACTAAGCCACCCAGGCGCCCCCTGCCTTTCATTTTTGATCATGGTGTCAGTTTGTCCAATTTTTTAAAATCTTTCTTTGGTTTATAATAACTTCCATGTACTGAAACTTTATTCTTTGATAGTACACTGAATACATTGTTTTATCTCATTTAATTTTGTAATAACCCTTCAAATCAATATATGATTAAGTTCATTTAAAAAAGTAAAAAAGCAGTAAACTTTAGTATAGTACTTGTTAGAGTCATGACAAATTGAAATATTTGAATAAGGATCTGAGTGTAACATTTTTTGTTGTGTTTAATTTTCTGCATTCATCTTTTTTTAAAATTTAGGCACAACAGCTCTTATCAGCATGTTTAGAAAAGGTAGATATTTCTAGTACGGAAGGTTATGATTTGTTCATCACACAGCTCAAAGATGGTTTAAAAAATACATCCCATGAGACTGCAGCAAACCACAAAGTTGCTAAGGTAAGAGGTTAAAACAAAATTACCTTGTTTGGGATTATATCACACCTCCATACTTTTGCCTTTCTCTGTCTTTCCCTCACTCTCCACCTCCCCTTGGAAATATTCCAGTACTAGATTTTTCCTCTCCTTTAGAGAAAAAATGTGTTTATAAGTCACCTCAAAGTTGAAACTATTTTTACTGAAGTTTAACTTAAGGTTACAGGAACTTTTTGCTTTGTTCCTAAAGCTTCTGTGCTTAGTGGTTCTATGTTGGTTGAGAGGCTGAAAGAGAGTTCCTTGTCAGGTGATGAGCTTCTGTGAGAAATGGAGTATGTATTTGAAAATGGGACTGTTTGGGTTTTTGTTGAAATACTTTAGGGGTGGCGTGGCTAGGATGTGTGTGTGAGATGGTGCTTTGAATTAAATCCTTGGATACATTTTACTGATTTTTATTTTTTGTCTGAGTGTGATGCATATAAAATTTCTGTACCAGAGGCTGTAAGGTAGAAGGTTAAAACCATTTTCCTAAAAATAATTTTTGCACTTATAAATACCTTTCTTCTCAAGTACAGTTATAACTGTACAAAAATGTTGTGAGGTGCTGTCATCTCTTGGGGCTGCGTAACGATACCACTGACTGGGTAGCTTATACACAACAGAAATTTATTGCCCACAGTTCTGAAGGCAGGGAAGACCAAGATCAAGGTGCCAACTTGGTTGCCTTCTGGTGAAGTCCTTCTTCCTGGTGCATACTTGGCTCCTTCTCACTGTGTCCTACATTCTGGAAAGGTCGGGGGATCCTTCTGGAGCCTCTTTTATAAAGGCGTTAATCCCATTCATGAGGGCTCTATTCTCATGACCTAAGTATCTCCCAAAGGCCTTACCAGTACTAATACCATCACCTTTGGGGGTTAGGATTTCAACAGATGAATTTGTGCAGGGGAACACGCATTCAGACTGTAGCATGTATCCTGCTTTTTTAAATTTAAGAATTTGTCTTGAGTATCTTTGATATTAATCCTCAGATCAGCTGTATCCTTGCTGTTAATTAAAAAAATTTTTAAACTTTTATTTTATTTTTTAATATTTATTTTCGAGAGACAGATCGAGAGCAGGGGAGGAGCAGAGAGAGAGAGAGAGAGAGAGGGAAACACAGAATCGGATGCAGTCTAGGCTCTGAGCTGTCAGCACAGAGCCAAACATGGGACTCGAACTCACAGACCGTGAGATCATGACCTGAGCTGAAGTTGAATGCTTATCCGACTGAGCCACCCAGGCACCCCATAACATTTATTTTTTATTGAGAAGCAGAGACAGAGTATAAGCATGGGAGGGGCATAGAGAGGGGGAGACACAGAATCTGAGGGAGGCTCTAGGCTCTGAGCTGTCAGCACAGAGCATGATGTGGGGCTCGAACCCATGAACGGTGAGATCATGACCTCAGCTGAAGTCGGACGCTCAACCATGTGCCCCTCCTGATAATTTTTAATAGAGACTTACCATGATATTATTAATTTTTATTCCATTGATGAGATATTTTATTTAATAAAATAGAAACCATACTCTGCATTCCAACAGAGAGAATGTATCGTAAGGAATTGATTTTAATGTGTGTTTGAGAACTGAAAAAGTGAAGAGGAAACTGAGTAAACAAGCAGATAGTAACTACAGGAAGCAGCCATCACCTTGGTCTGGAGGAACAAGAAGTGAGGGTTGTCAGCAAGTACAGACTGAGAGAATAAGCCCTATGGGTCTGGGGTCTGGACTTCACAGGAGGAACTGCTGCCCAGTTGGTGCTTCAGGAGCTTGGGGATTGGAGCTTGTGGAGCTGAGACACAGATCTCTGAAGAGAGGTACAGCTTGGTTGGTGTTACTGCCTCTGAGGAGCTCTGTGAGACTGGTTCTGAGAATGCTGAGAAAACAGAACAAAATGCTAAAGACTGTACAAATCAACTGCTGCCACCAGGTCCTGTGCTAAAGCAGTGTTGACAGTAGTGACAAGTATTAGCAAGGGGAAGTCTTTCCCCCTTCATCATGTTTTCCAGTTTCTATCCTCTGTTCCTTTTGTCAGAACCTGAGAGCCAGGAAACCGGGCTGGCAAAGAAGAAATACACTTGGCAGAGTCCTAGCCCTAACACGGTAGGGAAGAGAAATAAAGGATCAGTTTGGAGCTGAGAGATAATAGTTTCATAATTGGCACTGCTTACCAACTCCATACACACTTTCTGTTCATACCTGAACCTTTACTATTAATACAACAAGAATACTATGCTTTTATTTTATTTTGTTTTTAAAAATTGAGAGAGAGAGAGACAGCGTGAGCAGGGGAGGGTCAGAGAGAGAGGGAGACACAGAATCCTAAGCAGGCTCCAGGCTCTGAGCTGGCTGTCAGCACAGAGCCTGATGCGGGGCTCGAACCTACGAATCATGAGATCATGACCTGAGCTGAAGTTGGACGCCCAACCGACTGAGCCATCCAGGCGCCCCTGCTTTTATATTTTACAAATGAAGATTCCCTCTCCCTGACCCCCGAAATAAGAGACACAAAGTTGCAAAAATACTTTATCTGTCCCTGGGTGATAGTAATTACTAAAATTTAGTTATTTTTAGGTCTCATTAGTTTAAGTAACATAACTGTGCTGCCTAGAGGCTAAATCACATCCGAAAATTCTTACATAAAATAAGTCTACATGTCTATCTGCATCTGTAGGTCTGGATCTATCTAGAAATCTTTATTCATCCATCCATCATGTATAATACAAAGGGAAGAAAGTGTTCATGGCTGCTGTATCCCTTAGTCCTGTAATGGTCAAGAGGATACACTTGATATTTATTTATAACATCCCTCTACTACCTGTTCTGTCTTCGCATGGCCCTCAGCACCTCAGCTGGGCAGGTATCTTTACGTGGTGGAGTCACCCACTCAAGCCTTCACTTTTGCAGGATCTAAATCCTCAGTGACGCTATTGCAGTTTTTGTAAGCGTCTATTCACTTTCAGTATTAAACATGGAAGGACTTAGAGGCACTCTGTAGAATCTCTTTATTTCTAATTAAGTTCTCCTTGCCCATGTTAGTTAGCATTAATCCAGTTTGCTGTTGTTTGTCAGTTTTAATCATACCAACCAGGAGAATAACCATCTTCTTTGCCTGATGATCCAGTGACAAGAGGAGCCCCAAATTGCTGGGTAGCATCTGAGCACATAATTCAACGCAGCCATTGTACTCCTGGTCGACCACCTCTCCCTTGTGTTGTAGGACTGCTAGAGCTTAAAGCTAGAAAAAATTCTTTGAATGGGATATTAAATATAAATAGCAGCCCTATTTGGAGAAACTGTAAGGTGGTTTTTTGTTTTGTCATTATCCTGTAAGGTAGAACCCCTCTTACAGTTAGTACCGAAAATGAGACTTTGGTAGAGTACTACACTATTTTTGTCAGACCAGCTCCTTCTGGATGATATACTAGTCAGTTTCATGGGCAAGAGCCATCGCTGTGTTCTTTCTTGGTCAAAAGCAAAGTTGTGCAGAATACTATGATAGTGCATAAGCCATTCTCTTAGTCCACAGGTAGTGGTTTCATATTATAGCAGCAGCATTTTGGGCCTATCTAGAAACACGTACGGGCCTATCTAGAAACACGTACGGGCCTATCTAGAAAACGTATTTATTATAGTGAATACAAATTGATGCCTAATCCATGGCCCAAGAAATACAATATAATCTACCTGTAATCAGAGAGCTGGCTATTCCCCCTGGAAAATGGTGTATATTGGTAGCTCAGCTTTAGTATCTGCTGTTGGTAGATTAGATGAGTAACCACTGTCGCCTAGTTAGTCTTGGTGTGGGGAAGTTTATGTTGTACCTGTACATACTCTCCATGTCTATTGGCATGGCGCTTTGCATACAGGTCCATTGAGCAAGCATTGAAATGGTTATGGAGAGAGTGTAAATGACATTAATACAATGTATATAATTTGTCCATATCCTCAGGAATAGATTTTTTAATGAGATTTGTGTATTTCATAAATATTTTCACATTCTATGTTTATTTTAAGAGGTTTGTCCATAAACCTTTACCCATGGCTGCAATCCTGTTTCCAAATGCCTGACCATCCAGCCAAAACATTAGCTACTGTCCGTTAATCAGTAAGGATCTTCACTTATGGGCAGTACTCAATCCAGACAAAAAGAACAGCCAGTATGCTGGTTGAAGCTCCACCCACTAGGAAGATTTGCCTTCACTACTGTCTTGATTGGGGTTGTTGTGTTGGAGCCATCACTTTAGAGTGGTACGGATGTGTAGAACCATCTGTAAATCAGAGCCAAGGTTTTTCTTCCACAATTACCTCATAAGTTCTCTGTGAAGCCAACAATGCTGGATGAAAAGACTAGATTATAACAAGAGTAGGTGTTGAAGAAGTCTCAGTTACTTGCTTATTCAGCTCGTCCAAAACTGGCCTTTTGGACTTTCTCAAGACTGATTTAGAAATCACCGAATGAAGGAAACTTGTCTTTTGTGCCCAGTATTATGGCTTGGTGTGTCAGATAACATCTAGTTTGTGTTGGGCAGCTCTGATTGCACAGACATATTTCATGGATTGGTGTTAATTTCTGTCAGGACTGGGAAACCAGAAACTGTTCTCACAAGAACAGTTATTTACAGGAGAGGGTCTGGCTTTACCCTAACATTTGTGCTGGTGGTTGTCCCAGTGCAGCGTGCCAGATAGGCCTTTCAGGATCTTTACTTGCTGCACACACTTCTTCTGTCAGTGAACATGCTCACTGAATACCTCATGGTTTAGCCGGGACCTGCTGCAGAGCTTATTGTTTTGTGCCTCATGTATTCTTTGAAAATTGAGATAGAGGAGCACACTCAAATATGCTGACTATTGGATCCAGAATCCAGTTAGGCCTACTGAGCATTGTGCCTCTTTTTCAGTATTTGCTTCTGTAAGTTGAAGGAACGTATCTTTCACCTTGGAGGAAATATTCTGACATGCTCAGACCACTGGACCTCCAGAAACTTCACAGAGGCTATAGGACTTCTGAGTTTTTCTGGACGTTACCGATCCTCTCTGGCTTTCTTATGTCTTACTAAGTAAGGCATGTAAGTTCCTTGCTGCTTTCGCCTCATTAGGACCAATCAGCATGGTGCCATAGTGTGTTACAGCATGATGTGGTAGACAGACCATTGTGATGGTCTGCAGGATATTACGTGTATCAAGATTTCTGTAGACTCGATATGGTAAAGAGCATGAGATACAGTCCCAGGGTAAGACTGAAGCTTGGTTGTTACTGCCATATAAAAGCAGTCTACTTTTGGATGGTCCTTAAAAATTGGTATAAAGAGGATTTCACCAAACTGTATCCACCTACCAGATATCAAGGGATTTGTTGACTTGCTGCAGTAAAGATACCTCATCTGGAACAGCAGCTGCAGTTGAAGTCACCTGATAGTTTATAATCCACAGTTTTCCTTTCAGCTCCATTTACATTTTACATAGGCCAAACAGGCCAGTTAATAAAGGTGAGATAAATGAAAATAAAGTTAAATGAAGGTGAGACAGTTTGAATTCCCCTGTACCTTCCAAGTTTCTTATAGTGGTATTAATCTGAGCAATTTCCTCAAGAATGTGGTATTGTTCTGGTTTAGTAGCTTTCTAGAGGAATGGAAGTTCTAGGTGCTTCCCCTTGGCCTTTCTTCCTTTGCTAGTTTTTAGAGAGGAATAGAGAAACAATGTGAAAAATTTTCTAGTTGTCTGTTTTTCATCTCTTCCAATTATGCATTTGGTAACTGGACAAATAACTACGAGACAGATGTGGGGATCCGCAGAGCTCACTGAGACAACTTTGGGGAAAAAACTGTTAATCACTTGACCATCACAAATCCCCACTTTCAGTAGTAGACCACAGTGATGTTTTACATCAGTTCAGTGCCACTGCTTTTTTTTTTTTTTTTAATATTTTTTTTTATTTTTAGGAGAGAGAGAGAGACAGCGTGAGCAGGGGAGGGTCAGAGAGAGAGGGAGATACAGACTCTGAAGTAGGCTCCAGGCTTTGAGCTGGCAGTCAGCACAGTGCCCGACGCGGGGCTCGAACCCACGAACCGTGAGATCATGACCTAAGCGAAAGTCGGACGCTTAACCGACTAAGCTACCCAGGCGCCCCACCACTGCTTTGTAGTACCTGAATAATCACAATATTTTCTATTTTCTCATAGACAGTGACTATGGAGAATGTCTGTCTACAGGTACTTTTGCGGGTTTGGAGTATGCTTTACAGTGAAGTGAGGCAGTATTATATTATATCCTTTCTCAGGAGATTCAGGCAGGAGGCTCTGGACTATGAATGGGTTCTATAAACAAAGTCAGAGGCTTTCAATTTCTGTCTCTCTGTCTCTCTCTTTAGTAATTAAAGTCATGTCTCTGTCCACAGGTTTTTCTAGTTAGATAAGTAACAATTTAGTACGCTGTCTAGAATGTTTAAGACACAGTGGAACCATAGGTGAGCAGGGATAAGATGGTCTTGGAATCCAATTCTGTGTAACTACCAGATCCATGTTTTTAGTTATTTTGCCACATTATGCTGACAACAACAAATACCTAAGAGTCTGCTAAACTGAAGTAAATCCTCATATGCCCAGTAGTGATACACTGTACAACTATAGTCTTATGAATGGATATGTTTGAGTGCCTAGTATGTGCTTAACATTGTAAATGGGCTGGAGGAATATGAAAAACAACAGGTGATTTTTGTAGTTCTAAATTGTTGATGCATACGTAAGAAGATGTGCTACCATCGGGTTCTAAGCTGTCTTTTTCTAATTGAGATTTCATTTTTTTCTATCATTGCAAGTTTCTGCTTTAAATTATGAGTTAATGGAGTACACTGACATGAGACTGATGAATAGTTCTTTGTTTTATAATATAGAAGTTATGGTTTTGGTTTAAACTGTTGAATACATTCTCTTTTGCTTATACTCCCATTTTATTTCAGTGGGCCACAGTTACATTTCATCTTCCTCATCATGTGTTGAAGTCCGTTGCCAGTGCCATTGTGAATGAACTCAAGAAAATAAATCAAAATATTGCTGCCTTACCTGTGGCGTCCTCAGTGATGGACAGATTGTCTTACCTCTTACCTAGTGCTCGTCCAGAACTTGGAGTGGGGCCAGGCCGTTCTGTGGACAGGTATAACCCTTGCTTATGAAGAGATGTGACAGTGAAATTGAATTGATTAGGTTTTTGGATTAACCAAGAATAACAAAAATTTAATTATGATTGAAAATGTATTTCAAAATAATTTTGAAAACCATTCAGATCTCCATATCAAAATACTGAAGTGAATTAGTATTTGAATTGCTATTAAATGATTTCTTTTGGTGCCTGGAAGGTATTTAAAGAGACCATAAAACTGTATTTGAAAATTCCAGCCCTGTACACAGTAAGTATTTGAGTCCACTTAAAAATATAATTAATCAACACATAAGAATATTTTGCCTGGTTGAAATTTTGTGACCTTTGAGAAATTTTCATAAATTGAACAGCCATGCCAGAATCCATGTATAGGAGCCATGTATTATTTCCTACTTAAAAGATGAGAAGAGTTGAAAAATCAGTTAGGGTAATACTGAATTACAGGTTCTTTGCCTCCTCCCCTGGGTTTAAGTACTTCACAAAAACCCTACTCTGGCCATTATTTTCTTCAGTAGAGACTCATTGAGGTCCCTCCGTGTAAAACTAATTAAAAAGTGAGTAATATGTTCATTTAAGCGTTAAATTTGAAATAACATTTAGCAGGTTCTTACTAAAAGTACTGAAGTTTAGAAATGTTGTAAGGAAATATTAAATCTAACAATTTTGACAAGTTCTCATTTGCCTTCCCATGTATGGGGAAATTTTTACATTTTCACTGGATGTGAATTATAACTTCCTATGCTTTTTTTCTGAAGTACATTTATAAATAGTACATACTGATGTTAACAAACCCGCTACTGAATAAATTTAGCTTTAACTTCTATTAAGTGTGGTTCTTAGATTATTTTGCAATATTTATTAGCTTATCCCTTGGTAAACTTGAGACTTTTGCTTAATCAGTTGACTATTTTGTTGTTGTTGAGTGATTCTATTATATAAATAACTTCTTTTGGATGTTAACATTTGGGAAGGATTTTTATATTCTGTAGTAGTATTGCAATCTCTGTCTTTTGGGTAAAATGTAGAGACTGTGATTTATAATCTGAATAGCCTTCAGGTAATAGGTGCTATGACTGTCATTAAAATATTCCTTAGACTAGATCTGGGGAGGGGAAAATATGTACCTGGAATAAGAATTTCTTTTCCTAGAGTTATGCCTATCTTAAGATTAGAAAACAGCCCTTCAGAGCTATTTTCTTTGCAAACAGTAGCTGGGTTTCTAAAGAAATGCATGCAAGCTGTGGTAAATGTCTAATTTTAGGAAATGCATTCACTGGATAGGATATTCAGTGTTTCTGGAGGTGTTTAAATGTCTCAAAATACTAATTTTGATATAGTCTGAGCTATTTTTTTCAGTAAAAATGCATCTAAGAACCTCATGAAGATGTTCATGAACTGAGGTCTGTTGGAGGTTTGAGTCAGGGTCTGTTAGATGCTGTTATTCTTTTGTTTGGTAATATAAGTGGACAGTTTTCTGTCTGACACAAATCCTGAAGACATCTATAGCCTGTAAACGATAAGGCTCTTCTAACCCAACAACTTTGTTTTTTCCCCCTTTTCTTTTTTAATTTAGAAAGAGAGAGCAAGCAAGTGGGGGAGAGTTGGGGGGAGGGGGGGGGAGAGAGAGAGAGAGATTCTTAAGCAGATTCCATGCTCAATGTGGGGCTCAGTCCCATGACTCTGGGATCATGACCTGAGCTGAATTCAAGAGTCAAATGCTTAACCAACTGAGCTACCCAGGTACCGCGTCCCACCCCCCCTTTTTTTTTAACCAGAACACAACTATGAGGTAAACCTAAACTCACTGGCAATAGTATAAGAAATTATGTGCTAATTTAAGACAGAATTTAGAGAAAAGTATTTTTCTTGTCTCACTGTGATGACCTTTACCACTTTTTCTTTTTTCCCCCTTCCTGTTACCATTTGGATTTTTGTATTTGGAAGAATAACCTTTGCTTACCAGTTCTTTCTTTCTTGAAGCCATTTAGATTTTTTCTAAATTTAGTATTATTCTTTAAAAAAAATAGTCTAGGTTGGAGTACCTGGCTGGGTTGTTTGGTAGAGCATGCGACTCTTGATCTTGGGGTTGTGAGTTTGAATCCCCACATTGGGCATACAGCTTACTTAAAGAAGTAAATTAAAAAAAAACAAACTCACTTTAAAAAAGTCTAGGTTATAGGTTTAGTCATAGTGAACTAATATATATATATATATTTTTAATATTTTTATTTATTTATTTCTAGGAGAAAGAGAGAGAGAGACAGCGTGAGCAGGGGAGGGTCAGAGAGGGAGGGAGTCACAGACTGAAACAGGCTCCAGGCTCCGAGCTGGCAGTCAGCACAGAGCCCGACGCGGGGCCCAAACCCACGAACCGCGAGATCATGACCCAAGTGAAAGTCGGACACTTAACCGACTAAGCCACCCAGGCGCCCCAAGAACTAATATATTTTAATATGAAAACATATATGAAGATTTCCTTTTTTGATAATTCCCTGGAAGGTACAGCTTTCCTGGAAAAGGTTTTCTCTGGAGAAAGAACGGAAGGAAAACTGCTTCCTACCTAAAAAAGTTTTTTTTTAATAGAAAATACTTTTTCAACAATGTTGAGATAAAACCACTGTTCTTTGGTTGTGGTTTTATCTTTATGTAAAACTTGGCACATGACGAAAGCATATACTTCTCTGTCTTTACATTTCTAGATTTTCTGTTCTTTGCTTGGTAATTCTGCAATATCTGTTAATTTAATCTACCTCTGGAATTATCAGTTGGTATCCATCAATCTTTTTGCCTACTGTGTTTAAGGGAAATGGCTAAAACTGATAAATTTTAGTTTAAAATACAGATTTGAACTTGGTCATTAGTCCATTCCCAGTTGTTGATAATTTAGTAAAATTTTTCTTCATTGTTAAATAGGAATATCACTATAATTTGATGCCTAACTTTACATAAAGTATGTTTACTTTTAGATCATTGATGTATAGTGAAGCTAACAGACGGGAGACATTTACCTCATGGCCTCATGTAGGCTATAGATGGGCACAACCAGATCCCATGGCTCAAGCTGGATTTTATCATCAGGTGAAAAAGTCTTAAGAAAACCTTTTTTTTCCCAGTATGCTTTTGTAGTCTTCAGTAAAATCATCAATATTTTAATACTCTTTCAAAAACTTACTTTATACAACCTTGCTGTGTGCTTTTTTTTTTTTTTTTTTTTTAATGTTTTTATTTCTAGGAGAGAGAAAGAGACAGACAGCGTGAGTAGGGGAGGGTCAGAGAGAGAGGGAGTCACAGACTGAAACAGGCTCCAGGCTCTGAGCTGGCAGTCAGCACAGAGCCCGACGCGGGGCTCAAACCCTCGTACAGCAAGATCATGACCTAAGCGAAAGTCGGACGCTTAACCGACTAAGCCACCCAGGCGCCCCTTTGTGCTTTTGTTTTTGCACTTGTTTGAGTTGTTTTATTCTTATACATTTGATCATCATACTGATTGGCTATCTCCTATGTCCTTTATTGTGTACAAAAAGGAAAAAAATATTTGTTACAAGTAACAGCTGAGTTAATGCTTCATAACTATTTTCTTTCAGATACCAGATATATTTTTTTAAATATATAGTAGTCATAGTCATATGATCTGTAGTCTTAGTAGGTGCTGAGTAAGTTAAGCTCAAAAATATTAATGTTTGTTTTCAGAAGTATATGTTCAGATTTTGATACATTATTTTATGTATATGGTAGCATTTTGTCTTCTGTGTCTTGAAGAATATGACACAAATTAGGTTCACTAGTTGACTTCTTTTTTACTTGGCTTTCTTGTGTGGTTGTGTGATACTCAGTTTTTAATAAAAAAATCTGTTAGACTTCATTCCCTTATATGTTTGACTATATTTCAGATACTTTAGTAATACAGTTAGAAGATGCTAGATCAGAGATTGAGTATGTATGTGCCTCCATGTTTGATTTAGTGCTCATTTTTGGATGAAATATACTCACTATATTTTGGGGACCACTGTATAGGTTGTCTTTTCCTCATTGTGGTATTTTACCTAAAATTATGAACCTTTAAAAACACATTTTTACTGAAGGTGATTTCAGTATTAAACTTTTTTGTCTTCTTTATAACTTTGCAGCCTGCCTCATCTGGAGATGATAGAGCCATGTGTTTTACTTGTAGCGTATGTCTTGTTTGTTGGGAACCTACTGATGAACCTTGGTGAGTTTTGATTTTTCTGGATGTGATAGCCTAAGTTAATCCTATAAGTAAGCTTTTAAACTTTTCTCTTTTCATTAGATACAATAATATTCTTGCCTTTCTGCCATATGTATTTTTGCCTTTTGTCCTAAAGGGAATGAGATAATGGTTGCTCTGTGATATCAGTTGGCATATAGTAACTAAGATCTTTGACTTCATAACATCTACATGGGAGAAGTGCCAAAGAAATAGAATAAGGCTCTGAAACCAGAAGGCTGTGATAAACTAAGTTGATATAGCATGATTAGCTTCAGCAGTTTAATCTTGGTCTGCTGAGGGCCGCCTGTCATTAGGGAATCCACAGAGGAGGGCCTTATTAGTTACAGTTTTTAAGGGTTTTTTAAAATGTTTGTTTATTTTTGAGAGAGAGGGAGCTTGAGTGGGGTAGGGCTGGAGAGAGAGGGGGGCAGAGGATCTTAAGTGGGTCCTATGCTGACAGCACAGAGCTTGATGTGGGGCTCAAGCTCACCAACTGTGATATCAATACCTGAGCAAAGTTGGACCCTTTAACTGAGCCGCCCAGACACCCCACGATTTACATTTTTAACTTTGAAGAAATTTTAGGGAGTCTGTGGTAATTTTGAATTCTACTGGATGAAGCTCTAGAACTCAGTTAAACATTATGGGTGCCAGGGTGGCTTAGTTGGTTAAATGCCTGACTCTTGGTTTTGGCTCAGGTCATGATCTCATAGTTTGTGGATTTGAGCCCTGTGATGGTCTTTGTGCTGACTGTGGAGCCTGCTTGGGATTCTCTCTGCCCCTCTCCTGCTTGCACACTCTTTCTTTCTTTTTTTTTTTTTTTAATAGTTTATTGTCAAATTAGTTTCCACATAACACTCAGTGCTCATCCCCACAAGTGTCCTCCTCCATGCCCATCACCCCTTCCCCCCACATCCATCAGTCCTCAGTTTTTGTCAGCATTCAAGAATCTCTCATGGTTTGCCTCTCTCCCTTTCCCCCACCATTTCCTCCCTTCTTCTCCCCCTTGTTCCTCCCTCAAGTTCCTCCTAATCCTCCTATACATTGCACACTCTTTCTTTCTTTTTTTTTTTTTTTTAAATGTTTTTATTTATTTCTAGGAGAGAGAGACAGCGTGAACAGGGGAGGGTCAGAGAGAGAGGGGTCACAGACTGAAACAGGCTCCAGGCTCCGAGCTGGCAGTCAGCACAGAGCCCGACGCGGGGCCCAAACCCACGAACCGCGAGATCATGACCCAAGCGAAAGTCGGACGCTTAACCGACTAAGCCACCCAGGCGCCCCTATTGCACACTCTTTCTTAAATAAATTTATTTAAAAAGGACTTGGTTAAACATTAGAGATCATGTATTGAAACCTAATTTTTATGAATAACTGAGGCCCTATTAAAGAAATAGTAATAATAGTAACAAATATTTATATATTGCTGCTTTTCACATACCATCCTATGCATTTTATATATATATTTTTAACTCATTTAATTCTCACATTAGCTCTATGAAATAGGTATTATTATCTTCATTTTAAAGGAGGGAACTGAGAATAGTTCCAATTTAATCCTTATAGTCACTCAGTGAGAGGAATTTTCCCACTGTAAAATAAAGAAAATAAATAAAATTTGTTGGAGGGCATATGGCTAATAAGTGACCGAGCCAGGATTGGATTTGGTTTTAAGATGCATCATTTATTTTGTAGTAAAATTAATGCGAGGTCTCTGGTTGTCAATCAGCTGATGTGAATGGGCTGAACTAGCTAAAGTCTGTTGGAGTGTGTACATGGATTCCAGCTTGCAGTGGGCTATAGGGCTGTGCTGCATGAAATATCCACCTGTGGACTGGGAGTTGAACACGTACAGTTTTCAGTGTAGGTTAAGGTTCTATTTGGAACTCTGTCTTTTTCCCTAGAAACTATTTATGTATATAGAAACAGTTTAATTAATTAATTATATTATTAGAGGTAGAGAGAGAAAGAGAGGGAATGAATGTGAGTGAGGCAGGGACAGAGAGGGAGGGAGAGAGAGAATCTTAAGCAGGCTCTGTGCCGAGCACAGGGCTCAATCTCATGATATGACCTGAGCCAAAATCAAGAGTTGTATGTTTAACTGACTGAGCCATCCAGGCACCCTGAGATATGGAAACCATGTTATTTTATTATTTTTTAAAATGTTCATTTATTTTTGAGACAGAGAGTAGGGGAGGAGGGGTAGACAGGGTGAGAGAAAGAGTCCCAAGCAGGCTTGGTGCCATCAGTGCAGAACCTGACACTGGGCTCGAACCCACTAACCATGAGGTCATGACCTGAGCCAAAATCAGGAGTTGGTCGCTTAACTGACTGAGCTACCCAGGTGCCCCTAAAAACCATTTTTTACATTTATTTATTTTTAAAGTTTATTTATTTATTTTGAGAACAAGAGCAAGAATGGGGGAGTAGTAGAGAGAGAAAGGGAGAGAGAACGTGAAGCACAGAACCTGAGGTGGGGATCAAGTACACAAACCGTAAGATCATGACCTGAGCCAAAATCATGAGTCATGCTTAACTGACTGAGCCACCCAGGCGCCCTAGAAACCATTTTATTGATTGATTTATTTTTTTAAGTTTGTTTATTGCAAGAGTGAGAGAGGGGCAGAGAAATAGAGAGAGAGAATCCTAGGCAGGCTTTTTTTTTTTTGGCAGGCTTTATACTGTTAGCACCGAACCTGATGTGGGGCTCGAACACACAAACTTTGAGATCATGACCTGAGCCGAAATTGAGAGTCAGATCCTTTATTGACTGAGCCACCAATATGCCCATAGAAACCATTTTAATGTGTCCTTTTAGTTTTTCAGGCTGATCTCAGTTATTTAACCCACCGGAAAAATTATGTCATATTATGAAATATAAGTTTATTCAAAAATATTTTGATGGGGGGAATTGGTTCAGATTTTCACCTTGGTCCAAGAATCAAGGATTCTACCTCTTATTTTGTCCCAGGATTCAGGATTCTTCAAATTTGAGCCATTTGTAGTATATTTGAGGGCCTGAAGATAGTGTTCTAAATGGGTATGTGGAAATATGATTGAAGACAGCTGGGAGCTGAGTCTAGGTATCTTCTGAATCTGTAAGGAAGAAAAGAGGGAAGACTTAGAAGTGGACAAGGGGACTCTCATATTTTGATGGTGGGAGTTAATAGAGCTACTTTGGAGGGAGATTAAAGTTTTTAGAAAATAAATTGAGCACACCTTGCTATCTGTTAATTCTACTTCTACTTATTTACCCCAGAAAACTAATTCCTCTTGTATGCAAAGAGGCATAAAATGGCTGGAAACTGCAGTTGTAAAACTGGAATCAACTTAAATACCTGTCAGGATGGAATAGCAAAACAGAATATGATATACTCATAAAATCTATTATCCAACAATTAAAAGAAATCAGTAGTTTGCTCCTTATTAATCACCTTCAGTAACTTTTAGGTATGTTATTATATCAAAAGATCTGTTGTAGAATGATTCATACAATAGTACTTTTTCTTTAAAATGAAAAAATCTAGAGGCGCCTGGGTGGTTCAGTCAGTTTAGTGTCCGACTTCGGCTCAGGTCATGATCTCATGGTCCGTGAGTTTGAGCCCTGCATCGGGCTCTGTGCTGACAGCTCAGAGCCTGGAGCTTGTTTCAGATTCTATGTCTCCCTCTGTCTCTGCCCCATCCTGCTCATGCTCACTCCCTCTCTCTCTCTTTCTCTGTCTCTCAAACATAAATAAACGTTAAAAAAATGTTTTAAATGAAAATATCTTCATGTATAAAAATACTTTAGAAGTGTATGAAAGTGGTTATTTGGAGGCGGGAAAAGATGTTAATGGGATCGGATATTATAATTGAGTGATATTTAGCTTTATTTTATATAATAAATGTCAGTTGTGTGAATAACATTTTAATTAAAAAGTTAAAACTCAGGAAAGAATGATGGAAAGAGAAAAATGCTTTTGGATTTAGCTGGGAGGGAATCCAATAGAAATATTTGCTTGAGGGTGCCATGTAAAAGCAATTATGTAAGACATCTACATACTGCAAAATTGTCTAGGATTTATTATGGATATAGGTAAGTTGTAGGTGCCTTGTATAAAGAAATATGTTCACCCCAAGGAATAGCATTTTTATAAGTATAGTTTTCCTTTGTTTGCCATGGAAATTTTAAAAAAGCCTCTTTTTTTTGGTAGAGGCATCCTGCCATTTCAGATAATGCTGTCTAATTACAGCTAGTGAAAGTAAAAAAAGAATAACCAGAAACAAAGTAGTCACAAAGTTGGAAAGAAAAATTTCTAAGTGTTAAAGTTGATCCTGCTTTCAGTATTTGAGAAAATTATTTTTTAAGCTTTTTAAAAAAATGTTTATTTTTGAGAGAAAGAGAAGAGACAGAGTCTGAGTGGGGGAGGGGCAGAAAGAGGGAGATGCAGAATCCCAAGCAGGCTCCAGGCTCTGAGCTGTCAGCACAGAGCCTGATGTGGGGCTTGAACTCTATAATGAACTCAAGATCATGACCTGAGCCAAAGTCGGATGCTTAACCGACTGAGCCAACCAGGTGCCCTGAGAAAATTCTTAAAGTCATCCTACTAGACCTGATCAGAAGTCTTAGTATTTTATTTTCATTAAACATATTAGAATTTTGTAGTGAACAAATTTAACATTTCTTTTTTCTCTGTAAGTACTTATTAACAAAATACAGTCTATGAATAGTATCTTTCTGTGTTTCTTTAAAAGAATTTAGAAAAACATTTTTTAATGTTTGCTTATTTTTATTTATTTAATTTCCCCCCCTTTTTTTTCTGAGAGAGAGACAGAGAGAGAGAGAGACAGCATGAACAGTGGAGGGTCAGAGAGAGAGGGAGGGAGACACAGAATTTGAAACAGGCTCCAGGCTTTGAGCTAGCTGTCAGCACAGAGCCCCATGCAGGGCTTGAACCCACGAACCATGAAATCATGACCTGAGCTGAAGTTGGACGCTTAACCTACTGAGCCACCAGGCGCCCCAGTGTTTGCTTATTTTTGAGAGAGAGACAGAGTGTGAGTGGGTGAGGGCCAGAGAGAGGGAAACACCAAATCTAAGCAGACTCGCCCTAGGCGGGGCTTGAATTCACATACCCTGAGATCGTGACCTGACTGAAAGACCACTGCTTAACCGACTGAGCCACCCAGGTCCCCCAAAATAAATTTTGTTTAGAAGTTATTTACCTGGTCTGGTCCTGTAGTTAATGTATATAAGATATATTTGTGTGTCCTTTTTTTTTTTTTAAGTTTATTTCTGAGAAACAGAGTGAGCAGGGCAAGGGCAGAGAGAATCCTCTGAGAGCACAGAGCCTGATTTGGGGCTTCAGCCCACAAATCATGAGACCATGAGCCGAAATCAAGAGTTGGCCACTTAACTGACTGAGCTACCTACTCTCTATGTGTATTCTTAGACCGCTCGGCCACACTACCAACACCTCATCTATGTGTATTCTTTTTTTTTTTATTTTTTTTAAATGTTTTTATTTATTTCTAGGAGAGAGAGAGAGAGACAGCGTGAGCAGGGGAGGGTCAGAGAGAGAGGGAGACACAGACCCTGAAACAGGCTCCAGGCTCTGAGCTGGCAGTCAGCACAGAGCCTGACGCAGGGCTCGAACCCACAAACTGCGAGATCATGACCTAAGCGAAAGTCGGACGCTTAACCGGCTAAGCCACCCAGGCACCCCAGTCTATGTGTATTCTTAATATAGGTCATTTTATCCATACTCTATAGATCTTTTTGCTTTCAGATCTTTACTAAAATGTTTTGTGTGTTATGAATGGCATTTATTGAGTTTTTAGTCACTGTCATTTATATTGTGGCCACTGATAAATATAAATATACATTTAATTATATATAATTAATTTTAAAAATGGCTTTATTGAGATATCTTTGACATGTAAAAATTATATGTATTTCTGTGTAACTTGATGTTTTGGTACCTACACATTCTGAAAAGACCACCACCATCAGGCTGTTAATATATATATCACCTCTATTTAGGTACCTTCTATGTGTGTACATAGAATCTATGTGTGTTAAGATAATTTAAGATATATCCACTTCTCAAATTTCAAATATATAATGCATTTTATTCCCTATTGTCATCATGTTTTACCTTTATGGAGAATTTTAAACTGAAACATAGGAGTTGTTTATTTACAGTTGTAAGAAACTGAGGAATTATCAGAACTTTAAACAATTTTATCAGTATGTTAATAGAGTATAATTTATACTATAGCGTTCTGTTTCATTTGAGACTGACCTATGTAATCCATTCAAGTGAAGAATAACTGCTACTAAAGTGAGTGGTTGAATAAATTAGTGATCTTGATAGGATTGAAGGTTGTGGTGTTTGAGTCTTTTTAATAAACTTTATTGTTCTTTAAAAAAGAAAAGACCCTGGAGTTCTGTTTTAATCTACAGACTTAATAGCTTAATGTTGTTCAGTAAACTTTTCCTTCCTCAATCTGTGTCAAGGTCTGAACACGAGAGACATTCCCCAAACTGCCCATTTGTGAAAGGTGAGCACACACAGAATGTGCCGTTGTCAGTCACTCTCGCAACAAGTCCTGCACAGTTTCCTTGTACAGATGGAACTGACAGAATATCCTGCTTTGGGTCGGGGAGCTGCCCTCATTTTCTAGCTGCTGCGACGAAACGAGGAAAGATTTGCATATGGGATGTTTCCAAACTTATGAAGGTATGTTTTAATTTTGAAGTGATAGATTAGTAATTGAGAAAAAAATAAGTTTTAAACTTAGGCTTTTCGTTGGTTTAGGTGCACTTAAAGTTTGAAATTAATGCCTATGATCCAGCAATTGTACAACAGCTTATTCTGTCGGGAGAGCCAAGCTCAGCAGTTGAATCCAGGAGACCAACTTTGGCATGGCTGGAAGACTCCTCCAGTTGCTCAGATATACCAAAATTAGAAGGAGATAGGTATGTGAGGTCATTTTCTTTTTTAGTGGCATTTATAAAAGCTATGTGTTTTCCTAAATTTTATATCCTCTTAATTCTAATTAAAGAAGGAGAAAAATTTATTAGGTCAAGAGAATGGAGAATAAATGGTTGTTAAATCTGAAAGAGCTGTGTGATTCTTGAGAACAGTTTCATTGGGAAATGCGCTAGTCTGTAAAATGTACTTTTATATTCTGTCACGGTCTGGGCCAATGGGAAATAATTGCTGCACTGAAAAATAAAGTCTGAATAATGAAATGAAATCCTTGGATTATACCTGAAGTTTTATCTTCTTTTAAATCTTTTCATAGAGCAGTTGAAGCAAATGATTTTGGTCTCCACTTTTTTTCATAAACACTTTAAATTGTAGAAGTGCCGTTGAATAGTGAAAAAACCCGTGGCTAGGCAAGATGACCCAGTCATGTAAAACAGTTTATCAGTAGTCAGCAGTGAGTTGAGGCATGATTGCTAAAGAGACATTTTGGTAAAATTGCTGTGTTGGATTATTTTCCATTCAGCTTTTCTGACAGTCTTTATTTCTGTAGCTGTATTTGATTTGTGTGGGGACAGGAGAGTCAAAGTATAATCTCACTTCATCCGCTCGTCTCCCAAGGCACTGCAGTTGTAACTCTGAACTAGGCTGGAATCATAGAGGAACGTCTGCAGTCCATAAACCACTCAACTGGTCTTAGGCAGTAGAAGCTATTCCCTTTTAAGATTCTGACAGTAGCAATGTGAAATGCAGCCTGTTTAACTGTGGTCAGATGTCCTGATGCTAAGGAGGTCTGTCATTTATTTCACTTGCAGGGTCTTCTTACGTTATTGATATGTGATCGATGTTACATGTCACAGTCTGTGATTTAACAATATATTGCTTCATGATCATGAATTTTCATTAATAACTAATGTAAAGTTTAATGAGTACATATTATTTTATTAATGGAATTAATGGAAAATTGACAATAGATTATTTGGGAAGGTTAGCTCTCTCTAGTCTTTCTTGATAATGATAAACTTAGGGTACCTAAATGCATGTGGCCTGAGCTCTGGAACAGATTGAATTAAAGCTTCATGGTTCTCAGTTATTATAAATCCCTGCGAGAACTTGACGGGAAGGCATCTGGCCTATTATTTTAGTTTTGAGCACATTTGTCAATAGGGCTAGAAAGTAAGTATACTCGAGCTCTGATTTTCTTAGAAATTAGTGGGAAATTTATAAAAGATGATGAAATTAGATATTCTGAACACTGATTTTAATTAGAACTTTTGTCTTGGAGTTATGTAATTTGAGGATTAAAAATTGAATCAAGACATACTTTTAAGATTGCACACACGCGCGTGTGCACACACACACACACACTCAGGTAAAATGTACATTTTCTAAACACGTATCCAGTATTTCAGGTGGGCAGGTACTATGTGGGGTAGTGTGCTGGAGCTGAGATATAAGTCTCTCTGCCTACTTTTAAGAGGCAGTCTTTCTAGGGTAGAAGGACATTTTCCTATTAACAGGGTATAGTGAATCAATCATACAGAAATAGTACTCTTAGTTTAAGGTGGAATGAAGAAGCCAAAGGGTTGGAACTTTCTATCTGACCTCAGTCTTCCTCTCTGACATTCTCCTCTGCCAGAGGCAGCAGGAATTCTTTTGCATTGGTAGTAAATATAATGAACCAAACTACTACTGATTTGGTGGTACAAGGTACAGTATATTTGATTTTAAAACATACCCTGTGAGTTTCATAAGCTTGAAGAATTAATACGTAATTGAACAGATTAAAGGTTGGCCAAGAAGCTTAAAGTAGTTAGTAGTATAGTTTGGCCAGGAATTGTTTATGACCCTTTCTACTTAAAAGGCAACATTTTTTCCCCCTGGATTTATTCAGAGAAGAATATTTGGGAAGGAAGAATATTTGGCATACAATTTAATGAATTAACATTTTTATCTCATTTGTATGTTACATTTTTCAAAAGGGCAGAACTTTGTGGCATTTAACTTTGAAGTTGTTAATAGTATTGATGTATCACAACTAAGATGTCCCTATAATTTTCAGTTTTCAAAAACATAATCCTAAGCATTTAAAACTTACTTATAATATCTGCGTTTTTTTTTTTTTACATGTGTATTATTCTACAAAAGGCTTTTGTGTGTATAAGGCTTCAGTAAATCTAGTGTGTATTATATACCTCATGCATGTTTAAAGTACAAAATTAGATGCTGTAGAGAAGTAACTTGAAGAAACATAGAGTACCCATAATCACATCATTTAGTTATGTTAACATATATATACGTATATTTATTTTAATGTGTATTGATGTATGTTTTTTAAGCCGTACTTTGAAGTTTTACTGAGATGTAATTACATACCACCCTTTTAGTGTACAATTCATTTTACTCATGATTTTATTATGTAATGGTCTGAGGATTTTTCTATCATAAAGTAATTTTTAGAAAAAAGACTATTTTGAAAAACTTCAGATAAAGCTTTTTTTGGGGGGATCAGTTAAGGTGATTATCTGGCAACCCTTTGTAACATTATTTGTAATATTGTTACTATTTGTAAAGCATATGAAGACGCCTTGAATTCCTTCCTCAAAATACACAACTACTTCATTTAACCTTTTCATTATAGCTGGGTAATATTTGGTTATTTTTCTTAATGTGAAAAGCTTTCCATACTTGAAGCTTGTTGTACCTTGGTTTGGAATTTTTCATTCTGGATAATTCCCCATCATTAATATTTCTTCTTGGGATTTATTTTTCTAGGTATATTTATTATTTCTCTGAAACCAGCCAATTAGTATTTAAATAGCTTGAAGCTAATTAGCAGCTGATCTTGAACTTCTGCATATTTTTTGTTGTTTTAAATTATAGCACAAAATTGTTTTATGGACAGTTATTTCCACTTTAAAAATATAAAGCACAGAAATTTGTCAAAAGTGTCTAACTGAACCCTCCCGCTACTCCGTATTTCAAACTTTTTTTTTAACAGAGATCACTAACTTACATTTCATTTAAAGCAAGTGCCTCGTTATTTCACTTGTAAGTGAAATACATTGTTTCAAAAAGGGAGAATTAATATTTACTTTCCTCCAAAATGAATCTTTTTACTTTTGTAATTGAGGTCATCAGAATTTTAGCACTGCTGTAGAAGTGCTGATTGTTAGAGTACAGACACAGCCTAATACTGTGCTAGAAGGATCTTTTGTTAGTTTTTTTTTTTTCTTGTCGGCTAACAATAGAGAGTGAGGATAAAGATGATGCCAAGAGGGAGGCTGGCTTGTGATTTCTTGACAGAGTGAAGAGTAAAGGAGGGAATATTGTCTCTTAACTTCTGAGTTGTAATAGTTTCCCTACTTGTCAAGTTTTTATCACCCCTTCCAGAACCAACCATACACAAAAGAAAAATGAAACACGTGCATGTGTGTGAATATGTGTACATATACATATATTTGTATAGGTCTTTTATTTTTTTCTAGGAACACTTCCCGGAATTCTGTAATACAGTATTATTAAAATTTTGCTACTGGAAGTTTGTTACTTGATTTTATTAGCTGACTCTCTTTTATCATTTAATTTACCCAGACTGTTTTCTGTCACACTATAATAGTCTTCAAATCCCTACAAATTTTATTATAGATTCTTAAAGGTTTCCATACTCTTTCTCAGGCAGACACGTATTTCGTGATTTTAAGGTATTCCATTACCAGCAGTATTGCTTGGTTATGATATCAGAGCATTTATATGTCGTTGAAGCTAGTTTTGATAGTTTTCTATGATACCTATATTTGAGATACAAGGCAATGGTCATTGTACTCTTTTCTTTGTCTCATATTTTGTATACTTTTTTTGGATATTTAAATTATTTTTTACTTTGTCTTTAAGTGATGATTTACTGGAGGATTCAGACAGTGAAGAGCATTCCAGATCAGATTCTGTAACAGGTATGTACAAAATATGTTAGACAATCCATTTTTTAAATCTTTGCATTTATATAGTTTTATGTAAAGCTAAATATTACTTAATTCTAAATTTCTCAGTAAATGCAAACTCTAAATTTTCACTAAGATACACAGAAAACTCAACTGTTAACGCGTTAAAGATCTTGAATTAGTATATTTGGGGTCCCAGGCTTAAATTTTAAAATGGTACATACTTAAGCCAAACAGATTGAAGAGATAGTTTTTGGGGTTTTTTTTTGGATGTTTATTCATTTTTGAGAGAGAGAGAGAGACATAGCATGAGTGGGGGAGGGGCAGAGAGAGAGATGGAGACACAGAATCGGAAGTAGGCTCTAGGCTCTGAGCTGTCAGCACACAGCCTGATGTGGTGATTGAACTCACAAAACTGTGAGACCATGACCTGAGCCAAAGTCAGATGCCCAGCCGACTGAGCCAGCCAGGCTCTCATGAAGTGATAGTTTTACTGAATTTTTGTCACAGATGTCAAGGAGTTGACATTAAGACAGAATAAATTCAGTTTATTTGCATAATTTATTCTGCGGTTAAATAAAAAGTAATATTGAAATTAAGGTTCTTTATTCCCAAAATAAAATAGGTGAATAGAGAATAAATTACAAAATATAAATCATAGACATTATGGCAATCACATAATTGCTGCCTTACTCATTATCTTATGAAATATTAGGGTGAAAGCATATTTTAATGTAGTTTTTTGTTTAATAGGCAAGGCTAATAGTACATCTTAAGTTAGTTTTTCAGTATCAGAATTCAGATTCTAACTCTTTTATTTATTATAGACTGAATGCTTTTCCTAATACATGAAAATGTATTAACATCTGTTAAGAGTTTTGGGGACTGATTAAGATAAAAATATATAAAGTGTAGTACCTGGGAAGCACTCAGTATTTTTAAAAAGTGACTTATTAAATTGTGGCTGTTCTGTAATGTCAAATCTTACGAATTAATGATATGTGTAACTTGTTAAATCTCTGTGGAAGAGACACGGCTTTGTATAGAAGAGTTGTCAAAAATTAGGGTGAAAAAAAATTAGGGTGAGTATAGAATAGCAAGTGCTTTCTAAATTCTAAATTGTTATGAAAATTTTTTAAAGCTCCCAAACAATGCTAGACCGATTTGATGTTAAACCTTAGTTGTATTTTGAGGTAGTTTGTAGCAATGAAGAAATTTTTAAGGTAGGAAAATGCCCTGATTAATGTACAAATGTATCATTAGCTCTAGTAAAATAAATAATAGATTCATTAAAAGAAATTTAGTTTAATGAAGATAGATAATGTTGTTTCCCATTTTGTTATCCTTTTCTAAAAAACAGAAAAGGGCTACAATTTGCATTTTCTTAATCTGACAAAAATAGTAAACTGGTCACAGGTCACCTGGAGACCTGTTTAGAACTTGAACTCTTCTACTAACTCTTGGGTGTTGTCAAGTCACTTAAACTCTCTGGGCCTCAGTTTTTCCTTTGAAAAGTATAGTGTTTGAACTAAATTTTCCTTTTTCTCCTCTTTAAGTTTTTGATTCTAACCATGACCTTTCCTTTGTGTGCTGTAGCTTTGCTCTTTTCTCTGGGTCTAAGGATCTCAGTAGGTATTTTTGTAATTATAATGTCTATCTTTGGTCTGTTGCCTTATTCCCTTTTCTACTTTTATCTTTTTCATCTATGCCTAGTTGCTCTTTAACACTTCCTTTAGATAATATAGTCCTGTTTACCTCACTTCCCAGTATCTAAGAAAGTCACCATGTATTTTTGTTGACTTCTCTGTGATACCTCATTTAAGGTTGGGAGTGTTGTCTTTATGTAGTATTAAAAGGTAGCTATGGTAAGAGAAAAAAAATCCTTCTGGTTCAAAATTTTTAATTCCCTCCTTTTAGGATTTATAAGTAGTTAATTCATTTGTAGTAAAATATGTACAGTAGTTCTCCCCCCACCCCCATTTGTGGTGTTGCTTTCCATGGTTTCAGTTATCTGTGGTCCACTGTTATCTTGAAGCAGATGACCTTCCTTCTGACATGTAGTCAGAAGGTCAGTAGTAGCATAATGCTAGGAGACAGTGCCTATGTCATTCACCTCACTTCATCTCCTCACAGAGGCATTTTATCATCTCCTCATGTAAGCATTTTATCTCATGTCATCACAAGAAGAGTGAGTACGGTATAGTAAGATACTTTGATAGAGACCACATGACATAACTTTTATTACAGTATATTATTATATTGTTTTATTTTATTATTAGCTATTGCTGTTAATCTCTTACGGTGCCTCATTTGTAAACTAAACTTTATCATACGTATGTATATAAATAAAATGTAGTATGTTTAGGGGTTGATAGTATCCTCAGTTTCAGATGTGCGCTGGGGATCTTGGAACATATCCCCGACCAAACAAAGGGGGTTTACTATATCTTCTAAGTTAGTTCTGTTATATTGAAGGATTATTGGTGAGTTTGTGGAGGCTTGTAATATGAACAGGGGATGTCTTCTCTTCCTGAAGTATCTAAAATAAGTCAGAGATGCTATTTCAAAACTTAACATTTACCAACTCTAGGTGATTCCCATCAAAGTGAATGATATGGTCGGAAGAATTGTGGACTGTATTTCTTAATTTCAGAAATGTGATTAGAGACTTAAGAGATTTTTACCTGTTTTCATTTGAAGGTTATGAGTTTTGAAATATCTGGATGATATCAGAGAAACAAGTTTGGCCTTGAGCCATATTACTGAATTAAGGATATTTTGCTTCTTGTAAAGAGTGGGAAGAGTGTTTGGCAAGAGACTGAAGAAGAGTTCAAACTGAAATTTGATAGTTTTAGAAAAATATTTAGGTAAAACCTTGGTGCTAACTTTAGGAGGTTTGGCTCATAGAACTGTTGTTTGACATTACCTAAGAAAGTAGAGTAGAGAAGGGTTTCCCAAAATGATTATCTGGAGAATATTGTACTGCAGTATGTTTGTAGGTGTATAGTATAAACACTTGTTTGATAGTCCAGTAGGATTGAGAATTTCTAAGATAACAGATTTTGTTACTGCACTGACAGTTGTTATTGTGCTTTGTCAGTCTTCTGAAATAGAATGCTTAAATAGCTGCGAAGGAGCGGAGTAATAATGCCACTTGTTATACTGCCCTTCTTAATGAATAGTCCCGCCTCCTATTTTTTAAAGATATTTTTATTTTTGAGAGAGAGAAAGAGTGAGCACCAGTGGGAGAGGGGCAGAGAGACAAAGGGAGACACAGAACCCAAAGCAGGCTCCAGGCTCTGAGCTGTCAGCACAGAGCCCAGTGTGGGGCTGGAACTCATGAACCATGAGATCATGACCTGAGTTGAAGTCAGATGCTTAACCGACTTAGCCACCCAGGTGCCCCTACCTTCTGTTTCTTAAATGTGTGTTAATATGTGTAAGTTATGGTTATTTTGTTTTTATCTCTCTGCAGATAGATAAACAAATAGATTTCTGACCATAACTTAAAATAATTTAAAAAGTTTCAGTTTGGTTCAATCAATAGTTGAGCATCCTCAAGATTTATTATAGTGTACTACATGTTATCAGAATCTTACTGTCAACTTTTAATTTCAAATCTAAATTAGAGTTAATATATTTAAATACTGCATGGCAGTGTAGGCAGATTGCATATGACTATAGCCAAATGAGTGGTGAAATAAACGAACAACTCCATTAGGACAATTAAATTGCTAAGTGTATAATTAAAATTTTCTTCTGTTTAATTAGAAATGGTTTCAGTTCCACGAGAGACTCTTGAATGCTGACAAAAACTGAGGACTGATGGATGTGGGGGGGAGTGGGGGATGGGCATGGAGGAAGACACTTGTGGGGATGAGCACTGAGTGTTATGTGGAAACTAATTTGACCATAAACTATTTAAAAAAAAATTTAAGGGGAGAGAAATAAAAATAAAGTTGCCTGCTTTTTAAACATCAAAAAAAAAAAAAAAAGGATTTCAGTTTTAGGTCATAATATGACATTATTTGAAGCGAGAAGATTATCCTCAGAAAATGGGAAATAATCGGTAAAGCTGTCAGTGAGCATTTTGAAGGAGTAGATGAGGTAGTTAACAGAAATAGTGTGAGCAGAACTTTCAGTATATCTTAAGTATACGATGTTCCATGAATCTCAGCTGTACATTCTCTTACTTGGACAGCTTTCAAACTTTCGTACAATTGCCTTGAGTTATTTTATATTTATTTCCTTTACTCTTTTATATTTTTTTTATCTAAAATTGTAAAGCTGTTTCCACTGTTTTTTTTTTTCCCTCATAAATACGTAGATGTTACTGTTGCTAATGTTGCCTGACTGATAGTATTTTTTGCAATTGAGAAAAAAGCAGATTGGTTCGAACTTTCAGTTGAGTATTGAGATTTTACCTGGTTTAGGAGTTGAGTGACATCTCTTTCAGGGTTTTGTGTAGAGAGACAGGGCATGTTTGGAGCGTTGAGACTGAGAAATGACTTTTGTACTCTTTATAAGGGGCAGCTTGAAGAGCACACAGTAGACAAAAGGTCATTCATTAAGGGTTACTGCAGTTGACTCTAAACAAAGTATAAATTGGCAGATAACACAGAAGACACTTACGCTTCTCATTAAGATGACATTTTGGTAACGTTTCCTTCTTAGTCATAATTTTTTTCTAAGCTGAGCTTAGAATTACATTGTGTACCATGATAATCGACTGATAATTATCATGGTGGGTGGGAGAGGGGAGAGGATGCTAGGACTCCTTTTAAATGATAAAAGGGAACTGACGCTGTTTCATGGATATTCTGTAGAGTGCATAAGTGACAGTTATGATGGTATTGAGTGTTCTTTGGTTTAGAATTGAAGGACAGAACTCATAATCATTTTGATACTAATAATGTCTTCAGTCTTTAACCATTCTCCTAAATTAAAAAAGGGGGGGAGGGTTTGCTCACACTGTCAGGAGAATATATTCTGACTTGAAAATGATTTTCACTGTCTTAAATACTTAAGTGGTTTTTCTGAGTAAATTTGTCTCAGATTTGGTTAACTTCCCTTTAAAATACTTGAAATTCTTCCACTTCTGTAATTATAATGCACTGATTAGATGTGTACAAAAAGAAATGAATGAAAGCTTATAGTAAAGATTTTTTTTAAGTTTCTTTGAGAGAGAGAGAGAGTGAGCAGAGGAGGGGCAGAGAGAGAGAGAGGGTGGAAGAGAATCCCAAGCAGCTTCTGCACTGTCAGTGTAGAGCCTGATGCAGGGCTTTAACTCACAAACCCTGAGATCATGACCTGAGCTGAAACCAAGAGTTGGACACTTAATTGACTGATTTTTGATTTGCATTCTCAAGGTCACTTCTAATGAATACTGTTCCTTTTCAAAGGGCACACATCACAGAAGGAAGCCATGGAAGTGAGCCTTGATATAACAGCACTCAGCATTCTCCAGCAGCCTGAAAAACTCCAGTGGGAGATTGTTGCAAATGTGCTTGAAGATACCGTTAAGGATCTTGAAGAACTTGGGGCAAATCCTTGCTTAACAAACTCTAAGAGTGAAAAGACAAAGGAGAAGCACCAGGAACAACACAACATTCCCTTTCCTTGTTTATTAGCTGGAGGTTTATTAACATATAAATCTCCTGCTACCTCACCCATTAGTAGTAATTCTCATAGGTCACTGGATGGTTTAAGCAGAACTCAGGGTGAAAGTATATCAGAACAAGGGTCAACTGACAATGAATCCTGTACTAATTCAGAACTAAATTCTCCTCTGGTAAGGAGGACTTTACCCATTTTGCTTCTTTATAGCATCAAGGAATCTGATGAGAAAGCAGGAAAATTATTTTCACAGATGAACAATATAATGAGTAAAAGTTTGCACGATGATGGTTTTACAGTTCCACAGATTATTGAAATGGAGCTGGATAGTCAGGAGCAGTTGTTGTTGCAGGATCCTCCTGTGACTTACATTCAGCAATTTGCAGATGCAGCAGCCAACCTTACCTCTCCAGATTCAGAGAAGTGGAACTCTGTGTTTCCCAAGCCTGGGACTTTGGTTCAGTGCTTGAGGCTGCCAAAGTTTGCAGAGGAGGAGAATCTTTGTATAGACTCCATAACTCCTTGTGCTGATGGAATTCATTTGTTGGTAGGACTGCGGACATGCCCTGTTGAATCCTTGAGTGCAATAAATCAAGTAGAGGCCTTGAATAATTTAAATAAATTAAACTCTGCACTATGTAATAGACGGAAAGGTGAGCTGGAATCAAATCTTGCTGTAGTGAATGGTGCAAATATTAGTGTAATCCAACATGAATCACCAGCAGATGTACAAACTCCTTTGATAATTCAGCCTGAGCAGAGGAATGTTAGTGGTGGATATTTAATACTTTATAAAATGAATTATGCCACGCGGATAGTAACTTTAGAAGAGGAGCCAATAAAAATCCAACATATCAAAGACCCCCAGGACACAATTACCTCGCTCATTTTGCTTCCACCAGATATTTTGGATAATCGAGAAGATGACTGTGAGGAGCCTGTTGAGGAAATGCAGTTAACCTCAAAGAATGGCATTGAAAGAGAAAAAAAGGCTGATATTTCTACTCTTGGACACCTGGTAATAACCACTCAGGGAGGATATGTAAAAATATTAGATCTTTCAAATTTTGAAATTTTGGCCAAAGTGGAACCTCCCAAAAAGGAGGGCGCTGAAGAACAGGACACATTTGTTTCTGTCATTTACTGCTCGGGCACAGACAGGCTGTGTGCATGCACCAAAGGTAAGCAGTTGGGTTTGCTTGGTTCTTCTACAAATCTTATAAAATCCATGTATATGACATTCATTTATATGCGTACCTGTGATGAATTTTAGATCTATATGGATGCAGTGAAATCTGTTTTTTTTTTTTAGAATGAAGTAGTGAATCTTTCTACTATTTTAACATTTTAAAACTTTTTTCTACTGCCCTAGGTAAGGATTCTAATTGTAAATAAGTTAATAAGTCTCTCAGAAAGTATCTTCTCTGCTTTAACCTCAAGAAAATAACCTGCTGTTGTTTCTGTGAGTCCTGACTCTGCACCTGCTCAAATTTGTGGCCTTGGGCAAGTTACTTTAAACTCAGTAAACCTTTGTGTATTTATAAATGAGGATAAGAAGGCCTATTTCCAGGCTACTTAGAATTCAGTGAAATAATGTATGTAAAGTTTTTGGCATAGAGTGTATACTGGTCAGTAATTCCTCCTGAAATAAAAATATTTAACAAATTACTAGTTTTGTCAAATAAATTTTCCTTGTCTGATTTACTCCATCCTTTGGCTGATAGTTGAATCAGTTTTGCATCATCTGAGGCCCCATACAGAGTAACACGCAGTGTGCATCCCCCCACCTTTCTTATTTTATATAGATAAAGCTGTTTTTGAAAAGCTGTATCAGGCATAATGAATAGTCTTATTGATAGTTTAGTAGGAATTTAGGGCCAGAAGACATTTGAAACCCAGGTAATTATAACCAGTGCCTCGGAGAGGAACCCATGGGTTCCTTCGGAGAGGAACTTCGGAGAGTTATCCATCTTGCTTGTGCTTCTTGGGAGGAATTAACCTGTGTTTTTCCTCTAAAAAAGATTGCAAGAGTTTGGCCAAGAAGGGTAGTGGTGAATATAGTGGTTCAGATTGCCTTGTTTGAAGTACATAAAGTGAAATAAGGAGAAGAAAAATTTTGATATAATATCAAAATCCAAATAGATTAATTTCAAAAATGAGCAGTGCAGAATAACTTTAATAAAACTTTGAATTGGAGTTGATAAAGTTTAGGAAAGCCAGTAAAATACTAAGTGGTGTGAAGGATAACTTGAATTTATTGATCATGTATGTGTGTGTTCACTGTTGTGAGAGTTTTACTTCTGGTAATTTATTTAGTCATCACACCAACTTTATGAGGTATATATGATTATTGTCTCCATTTTACAGATAAGGAAACTGATGGAAAGAGAGGTTAAGTAACTTGCCTAAGTCACAGAGCTAATAAATGACAGAGTCAGCATTCATAGGTATCTTTCATCAGGGTGCTTATTAAACTGTATTATACTGCCAGAATGTAACATAAGCCAAAGACTTGTACATTGAGTTTTTTGGAATCTTTTAATGTGAAAGATTTTAAAAATGAAAACAATTTAATTTGCCATAGGCCATCCAGAGTGGATTTGGATCCTGAGGGACCCTGCCCCAGGGCACATCTGTGTAAGATACTAACAGCTTCCAGAAATGGCAGTCAGGGTTTAATGATTTTAATTATTTGGTGAGATACACTTTTGTTGAGTCGGAGGAGAAGTAGTATTTAAACAGGTTAATTTGTTCTTGGAGTTTGGATAATGAAAAGTTCTAGGAATTGATCTCATGTAATAGAGAATTTATCCAGATGAATCAAAGGACAAGAAAAGGCCCGAGAAATTAAGCCCTTTGAAAATTATCCCCTAGTTCTTCAAGGATTAACTGATCAAGATGTATTTGAAAAGATTAGTAACAAAAAAGAGGAAAGAAAAGTTGAAGATTTAAAATGTATAGGGTGGTCCATAAAGCAGTTGTAAAATTTTTAAAAAGGTTTGCAGACAGAATCAAATGGACATGACACTGTGCTAGGAGTGTATTCAGATAGCATAAAACTCTGTCTCATGGAGAATCATTCCTTTTGATAAAAGTCTGTAACTAATAAATGTTGTAAGTTAATTTCAAATAGTATTAAAAATATACTAAAGGATAGATTTGATACAGCTTGTTTGATTAAAGTTAGAATGTACATACACGTATACCTATATGTGAAAGAAGGAAATAAGGTCACTGCTGGCCACTCTGCCACCAGCCAGCCACTCCAGCAGTGTGGGCCACTCTTCCCATGGCTGGCGCAGGGCCGAGGAACGGGGGTGGCAGTGGGTTCCTGCAGGCCACTTTCATGGACTATCAGCAGCCTTTCCCTTATCAAGCATCCTCTGAGTGTTGTTTCTGGTTAGGTTCCAGAGTTCTGAAAATAGTTGATTTCTCAGTCACTCTTTCTAGTTCAGTAGCTAACCTCTAGAGCTTTCTACCTAGAACTTCCTACTTCGCTGTTTGGTGCGAAATTACCGCTGCCTTTGTTTATATATATTTTTTTAAATACTTTTTTTTGGAGTTCTGTTCTTAGTGATTTAATTTGTCACAGCCTACTTTAGAACAATGCTGATAACTTAGTTCTAGTAAAACACACTTTGATCTTTTATCTCTTGTCTCTTTGTACCACTATGGTTTTGTTTATTTTACATTTAGATAAGTTATAAACCCAAGCACTAAGTTACATGCTACCACCTTTGTCTTTTAAAAAAGCTTTCAAAGAAATGAGAAAAAATATACATATGTTCACCACTTTATCATTGCTGGTGTGTGTGTGTGTGTGTGTGTGTGTGTGTGTGCGCGCGCGCGCGCGTGCATGTATGAAAATTTGGTATTGTTTTCTTTCATCTTTGAAGGATAGTACTGAATGTGGAATTATTGGTTGATTATTTTCCGCACTTGTTTCTGGTAAGTCTGCTATTCATTTTGCATCATAGTTCTTCCATCTGATGAGTCATTTTTAACTTGTTGCATTTAAGGTTTTCTCATTGACTCACTTTGAGTAGTTCGACTGTCACGTAGGTATCTGTGAATCTCTTTGTATTTCTCCTACTTGAGGGTCATTGAATTGACTGGATTTGCAGTGTAATGTTTTTCTTCAAATTTGGGGGAGTTTTTGTCCATTATTTCATCAGTTTTTTCCCCTTGTTTGGTTTTCTTTTTCTGGAATTCCCATTACGTGTATGCTTTTATATTTGATCTGTCCTGTAGGTATCTGAGATGAGTTTCATTTTAAAAATCTTTTTCTTTTATTCAGATTGGCTAATTAGTTATACTCAGTTTTTATTTTACTGATTCTTTCTGACATCTCAAATCTGCTTTCAGCCTCTCTGGTGAACTTTTCATTTTAGGTATTTTATGTTTCCACTCCAGAATTTCCCTTTTGTTCTTTAAAGTAATTTTGTTGTTGTTGTTGAGATTCTTCACTTGTTGAGTCATTTCCACCATTTGTTCCTCTAATTCTCCATACCTGATTTCCTGTTATTCTATAAAAACATTTACAGTAGCTTCTCTGAAGTCCTCGTCTGCCAAGTCTATATCTTGGAAACTCAGGGATATTTCTCAGTGATTTTGTTTCTCTTAGGCATGGGTCACTCTTTATTGACATGTATTGTAATTCCTAATTTAATATTGAACATTTTAAATAATCTTGTAGAATTCTGCATTCTGATCCACCCCTTTGGAGGTTGCTTTCTTTGGTAACCCACCAGGACTATATAGTGAAATTCATTTCTTTTCAGTTGTGAAGTCACTGATGTCGCTCCTCATTCCCCCCCACCCCCAGTTTTAATTTTCATTTGTTGCCTCTGCATCCACGTAGCTTAGTATTTAGCCAAAGATTTTTATTAAGTGATTGTGCCTAAGTAATTTCACCAGTAAGGCTGCATTCAGGTATGCTTTGTCTTTTGTTTTCTTTATTTTTATTTTCTCTTGTGCTCTCTCACATGTCTTCCTACATATGTGTGGGGCTTAGTTGATTGGGACAATGTGGATGGCTTGGGCCTGGTCTAGTTTTGCTACACATGTGTACATCCTCTAATAATTGTGGAGTATGTGGAGATTTTACTAAGCCCCCTATGGTTTTTTCACTCACTAAAACTTCATATTAAGTGCTTTACTTGCTTCAAACAACTCTACTCCTAACTTCAGGTAGCAGAGTTGATGCACCTCATATTTGTTGCAACTGAGCCCTTTAAGTCCAAATCCACTGAGCCCGCTCTGGCAGCCCTTCTGCTGGTTTTCATGGCTTGCCCCACCCCTCAACCCCAGCCAACCCTGGTTGAATGACCTCTTCCTGAAAAGGAAGATGACTTATCATCCTCTTTATTCTGTTCTGTCATGGTGGAAGTGAATCTCCAAATACTTTTGTTAGAATATACTTTTATCCATTGATTTTTGTCTTAAATATTTGCTAAGTTTACTTTCAGTTTATGTGAGAGATACAAGAAATAGAAATTGAATTTCATTTCATTATGAATACTTCAAAAAATTAAGGCTTTTTGTTCATTTTGGTTACTGCTGAGATACATAGCTAGTGCATCAGTTTCCTTCTCTGTAAAGTGGCCACAGTAATAGTCCTTACCTCAAGGGTTTTTGTGAAGACTAAATGAATTTTTAAGCATTTAAAGTAGTGTCTTATGTATAGTTAGTACTAGGTAAATAACTGTTTTCATGTATATTTATGTGTTTGCCATTTTCTTTATTAATTTTCATTTTTCAGTGCCTTGTGAATTTAATTTTTAAATTCTGGGAGATGTGGCACTTTGGCAGCCCCCTTTTCGGCCTGTTGAGTAATATTAAAATCAATTGAGTTTCTTACCTACGTAGTATGCACTTGTATGTTTATTTACCCATTCTGTGTGCCTCTGTTGATAAAATTTTACTACACTGTAGGTGGTGAGCTTCATTTTCTCCAAATTGGAGGAGCTTGTGATGATATTGATGAAGCTGATATACTAGTGGATGGAGCTCTTTCTAAAGGAATAGAACCGTCTTCAGAAGGTTCCAAACCTTTATCAAATCCTTCAAGTCCTGGGATTTCAGGTATGATACTAAGGTTTTAAATGACTCTTTAAACACAAATTCTTCTGATGTTCAAAGGTTTCTGAATCTTTCTTAAATAATCTTAAGTATTTTTTCAGTTTTTACAGTCAACTGTTGGTTACTTTGTTGAGGGACTTCATTTCCTTGTTGCTGTTCTTTTACTAGGCTTGTTTTTGTTTATCATATATCATTTTTTCAGTAGTTAGAAATTGTCGTAGACATTAAAATAAAAAAATGTTTTTTCACTTAATGGTAGGTTGGCCAACATTGGCGATGTCATCTAAGAGGTAAAAACACAATTTTGGCCAGTAAGGAGCTTTTGGTCTCGTTAGGGAGAGAAGTAGCATAAAATAGAGTAGTTCATTAAGTAAGTATAAAATCAATGGAGTGGCTAATATTACTAATATCATTACTGGAATTGAAAAGCTGAAAAAATACTTTCTCCCTGGGACATGATATTCAGATTTTTATTGCCCCATGTGCACCATTACACACGTTTGTTTTTGTTTGTTGTTGGTGTCTTTTCTCCTGTCTATGTTCCTCACTACTGCCCTCCAGAACTATTTTTTGAGAAGTAATGTTAACATGTTACTCTTGTTGAAATTCTAATTTGCTTTGTGGACTTTTATGAAATAACTCTATAGTCTTCTTCTTGGTGTTTACTTATAGTAAACTTTTCATGATTTCTTAAGTGTATAATTCCATTTCATGCTGTTTACATGTTACACTAAGCTCTTTGTGCTTCCACAGTGCTGTTAGTGTTTTACCCTTAGCCCTTAACACATTTTATTCCCTAAGCTTTTGATTTGTAAGTATTTATTTGCCATCACTATATTATTGACTTTTTAAAATTACTTTTTTATGAAGTAAAAATGGGCAGATATTATATACTTATTGACGTTTAGCATTTTGTTTTGTAAATTACAAAGTCTAAAAGTTATTTACTGATTTGATACAGATTTGGCCTGCCTTTCAGCACTACTTTTATTGCCTTTGTTAACTTAGGGCTGGTTAGAGCTCAGTCAGGACTCTTCTTTCTCTTTTCTCTTTCTCTTTCTCTTTTTCTCTTTCTCTTTCTCTTTCTCTTTCTCTTTCTCTTTTTATAATACACGATCCAGGAGAAGGTCAGAGGGATAAGCAAAAGTGAGAGAGAGAGAGAGAGAATATCTTAAGCAGGTTCTGTGTTCAGGGTGGAGCACAACTCGGGGCTTGATCGCATGACCCTGGGATCGTGACTTGAGCTGATACCAAGAGTTGGATGTTCAGCCAGCTGAGCCACCCAGGCACCCCAGTCAGGTCTCTTCTAACAGGTTGAGTTTGGGCTTCTCCAACAAGGAGTACCCTGTCTGTAATCTAAAATACTCAAGGTGGATTTTTATTATGGCCATTAACAAGTCACTGCTAGTTACTTTATTTGCATATAGTTCTCTGAGCTCCCATTAATAACTCTGAAGAGGGGTGCCTGGGTGGCTCACTCGGTTAAGCATCTGACTCCTTGTTTCAGCTCAAGTCCTGATCTCACGGTTTCATGAGTTTGAGCCCCATGGTTCTCCGCTGGCAGTGAAGAGCCTGCTTGGGAATCCCCCCCCCTCCCCATCTCTCTTCCCCTCCTTATGGAGCTGTCTCTGTTTCTCTCTCTCTCAAAACAAAAAATAACTCTCAGAATATTTCATAAGTGTTGTAATTGACTAGATAAAAAACACGGATCAAAACTATTTTTTTAAAAACCTATTTCAAATTCAGTATTTATTGTTGTTAAGGAGTTGATTTATTGGTGGACCAGCCATTCACCCTTGACATCCTGACATCTCTAGTGGAGCTAACCCGCTTTGAGACTTTGACTCCACGGTTTTCAGCAACTGTTCCTCCATGCTGGGTGGAGGTTCAGCAAGAACAACAGCAAAGGAGGCATCCTCAGCATTTACACCAGCAACACCATGGAGATGCTGCTCAACATACTAGAACTTGGAAACTACAGTCTGACAGGTAAAACATTGTTTCAGGGTATTTAATTTTAAGTCCACATTATGTTTTTGTTTAGATGCAACATAAAATTCTTAGATATATTGTTTCTATTGAAGTTTTTGTATTAATAACTGTTCTTTTCATTTGTCACCTTAACTTTGGAAATTTATATATTCTTAGTTGAGAGTAATCCACCATTGTAATTAGTTCGGTCACTCAGTTCACAAGTTTATTTAACAGATATTCAAATGCTTGTTTTGTGCAGACACTGCTGTAGACACTAGTAATATAGTTGTCATGGAATTTCTGTCCTAGTGGGGATGGAAAGACAGTAAGCAGATGTCTGCTATACCACATAGTCATAAAAGCTATGAAATACAATAAAATAGTATGGTGACAGAGTGGTTATTGGATACGTACATAGGTGCAAGAGTGAGAGAAAGAGAAAAGGTGTATAGAAAGGCCTCCATGGAGACATTAATTCTGAGGTAATAGCAAGTAAAAAGGCCATGAGGAATGTGTTTTGTGAATTCTAGCAAGAGCAAGAAAACCACTGTTGTTGGAGTGCAAGGAAAGTAGGGGAGATTGGGAGGAGGCCGGGTCAAAAGAGGTAGCTGGTCACCAGATCATAAGTATCTTTATCAGTCACAGTGAGATTTTTATGATGTGTAAAACTAAGCAGATTTTAGAGGGTTTTGGATACAGAAATGATACAATTTTTATATTAGAAGGATACAGTAAGGCTACTGTGATAACAGATTATGAGTGGTTGTGTGTGTTAGAGGGCAATGGTAGAAGGAAGAGTTCTAGATTGGGTGCTATTGCAATGATCCATGTGAAGTGTTGATGGTAGTTTGCATCATGGTGATAATTGTTGGAGATAGTGAAAAGAGTGGTCAGATTCTGGATATAACTTGGAGTAGAAGGAAAACTATATGCTGATATATTGAACATCTGTTGTGAGAGAGGAGTCAGGGAGAGTCTGAGGTTGTGGATTGAGCTGATTGAAAAATAGAATTTCTTTTTACTGAGATTGGAGTGGGCATTCAGGTTTGACTTATGGTAAATTAGAGATACCTGGTAGACATTCGAATGATTCTGGAATTTAGTGGAGGAGTGTGGTTTGGAGATTTTTATATTTTAGCATATATATTGAATTTAAAATTGAAATAGAGATGTATAAGAAATGCAAGAAGTCCTTGTTTTTATTTATTTACTTATTTAATCTTTATTTTTGAGAGAGAGAGAGAGAGACAGACCGACAGATAGACAGTCCGTGCTAGTAGGGGAGGAACAGAGGGAGACAGAGACACATTATCCGAAACAGGCTCCGGGCTCTGAGCAGTCAGCACAGAGTTGGACGTGGGGCTCAAACTCATAAACTGAGGTCATGACCTGAGGCAAAGTTGGATGCTCAACCGACTGAGCCACCCAGGTGCCCCTGTTTTATTTATTTTTTATTTTTTAAAAGTTTATTTACTTTGAAAGAGAGATGTGGGGGAGGGGCAGAGAAAGAGAATCCCAACAGGTCTCTGCGCTATCAGCACAGAGCGTGATATGGGGTTCAATCCCACAGACCGAGATCATGACCTGAGCCAAGGGCAAGTGTCAGACACTTAACCGACTGAGCCTCCCACACACCCCAAGAAATTCTTGTTTTAAAATGCAGATTCCTGACACCCACTGATAGATTTAGGGTAGGGCCCAGGAACCTGCAGACAGCTCTGATGCATAATACTCCACAGTGCAAGAAACAGAGCTTATTTTAATACTCACTTCACAGGATAGGTGTCCATTTCTAAGGTAAGATCAGTTACTGCCCTAAGATTAATAACCTCTCTTTTGGGAGCTGCTTGTCTTCTCTCTTGATCCAGTTGAGAATCACTTAGTGTTTTTGGAGGCTGCAAATCAAAGAATATGAAAAGTATTAATGATAATGTGGCCTTGGCCAAGGAAAGATTTTTGCTCTATTTAGCATTTTCCCCCTTACTTGACAGCAACAGCTGGGATGAACATGTATTTGAACTGGTTTTACCTAAAGCCTGTATGGTTGGACATGTGGACTTCAAATTTGTTTTGAACTCAAACATCACCAATATTCCACAGATACAAGTGACACTGCTGAAAAATAAAGCTCCGGGCTTAGGGAAAGTCAATGGTAAGAATGAATCAGAATTTATATTTGATGGTTTTGCAGTTGATTTCTTTAAAACAACTGGTTTTCAACGTGACTGTGTAGGTTTCACACCCCTACCCCTGTACGTGTTTTCCATTCTGCTCTTGGTCATTTTATTTAGAAAGGTTAATTCTAGAACATTTTAGAGGATTTTGGTAGTTTAGTATTGTATAGAAATGCATAAACTGGAGTAATATAAATATGCTATTTGGGAAATTCACTTAGTTCCTTTCTAAATTAGTTTCATTTTCATCACTACTGGACTTACACATTTTTCTTCCTACATGGAGACCCGTTTGGGAAAATAATTTTGTTAATGGAAGTCACATACTCTTCAGATTATTGGTGAAACCCAGCCTTTCACGTAATGCCAGAAAAAAACCCAACTTAGCTTTTTTTTTACAAATTCAGAATTAGGTATATTGAGTTCGTTAAATAGATTGTACACATTTTAGCATGTTGGGAACTAGATATTACTCTGGTGTTTACTCCTTAATAGGTTAATTTAAAAGGCTGGGAATACTTTCATGTTATCATATCACATGGCTTCTTTACACCAGCGGGCAGAAACAATGAAACACGAAGAATTTCTTATTTTCAAAAATACATATGTATGTGTTTGTGTATATGTTTGTGTATGTGTGTGTGCGTGCATGTGTGCACATGTGTGTGTGTGTGTGTGTTGCATTCTTTTGAATCATCATATTCTAACTTAATTGGGTCTAGGACTTAGGCACTGGTATTTTTAAAACTTTGCAGGTGTTTGTACTCTGCAGCCCTAGGGTACAAACTTTTAGTTTAGTTGCCAGCAGATTATTTCTCAGGTGAATATTGAATTCTGTTAAAAGAGAGAAGAGTATATGAAACCGTGGAATCTAATTTTTTTCTTCTCCTAACAACCTATTTGTAGCATCTGTGATGAAAATCGTAACAGTTCCCAATATAACAGAAAATTTTAGAATTTCAGGCACATAAATTATTGGTATTAAACAAAATTAAGTTTACTAATATTTTTATCCTCTAGAAACAGCAGTAGATAGGCAGATCACCTTTCCTTTGTCTCCAGCTCTTAACATTGAAGTGGAACAAAATGGGAAACCGTCCCTGGTTGATTTGAATGAAGAAATGCAGCACATGGATGTAGAGGAATCACAGTGTGAGTGAAATTACAGAGCTGTTGTCCATGACAGTAAAAGGAATAGTGATCCAAAATGCATCATGTCGGGCAAAGATTTCCTTATGGCTTGCAAAAACCTGGTTTCACAAATACAATGAAAACATAACCTGTAATTCTGCTTTGGCAATACGCTTTAACTTTCAGCTCATCTTTGTGAACACAGCTGCGCCAATACTTACATTCTTGTTTTTTAATATCCTGAGATTTAAAATCATATCATGGTTTTATAATATTTTTGGGAAATCAAGGTGAATGTAAATAATATGGGAATGGAAAGCAACATATATCAGATATTTGAAAATATGTCCGATCTTCGATTATATTTCCTTAGCATGATAGTGAATTCTTATTTAAACACGTTCAAAATATGGTATATTGTATGGTGGTATGATAAATGGGATAGATATTTGCTTATTACATCTTTTTAAATTCCAGACTAATTTAAAAGAAAATAATATCTTTTTCTTTTTAGGTCTTAGATTGTGTCCATTTTTAGAAGATCACAAAGAAGACATTCTGTGTGGACCAGTATGGCTTGCTAGTGGCCTTGATCTGTCAGGGCATGCTGGGATGTTGACATTAACAAGCCCCAAACTTGTTAAAGGTGAAGTAAAATATTTTACTAACACAGGACAAATAATGCCACAAATGTAAAATAGATTTTTTTTTTTTAATTTTATTTTTATTTTTTTAAAGCTAATCCCACAAAAGGAAAATACAGTTTTGTTTGGGATTTGCATTAATCGTTTCACAGTTTTCTGGTAACTGAGGTCATTTCCTCTCTGAAGTGAGTGTATTTTTATGTGAAAGTTCTGATACTACTTTCTGTATTTGGGAGATTTCAGTACTTTTTGAGAAAGCACAAAGGAAATGAATATGTGTAGACTTAGTATGACATAGGAGAGCTTTTTTGAGTAACCAGGTGACATGTTCTGGCCTGGTTGCCTTACCCAACAGCTTAGAGTTCTCTGTCTTCATTTGTTTATTTATTTTTTTATTGTTCTAATATTTCTTCTTAAGAGGGTTTTATAGAAGAGTTTTGATAATATGGATGTAATTATTGAGTTTCTCACATAAGCACATTTTAATTAATGCATATTTAAAAATAATTTGGCTATTGTATAGATAATAGATATTGCAGCAGTAAGATGTTTACATATGAGCTTTTATATCCCAGTAAATTAAAAAAGCCAACAAACAAAGCACCTACCTCAATTATTAAAGTAAATTTGGAGGTCAGGTGGGATTGGCGATCCTTCCTCAAACCAGAAAGTACCTGACCACCTAAATAACACCGATTTTCATTTGTGTACATTCTCTTCATAATAGTTGTCCACATTTACACCTTTACCTTTAGATGCATAGTATGTATTCAGTACAAGTTTTAATGTGCTCTCTTGACTACAGCTCATTTGTTTATTAAATTTATGAGATCCTGTTGTGTGTTTTGCCATGCTGGGGTATAGCAGTGAGCAAGTCTAATCAAATCTCTTACATTGCTGAGAGTATAACTTATTTTGTTGAGTGAAAGTGTGAAACGTAAAGTTATATATGAATATAAAGGTGTTGACTTTGACAAAATGGAGGATGGAATTATAAGACATGTATTTCAGTAGACTCTATTTATTTATTTATTTATTTAAATGTTTACTTATTTTTGAGAGAGTGAGAGACAGAGCATGAGCAGGGGAGGGGCAGAGAAAGAGGGGGACACAAAATCTGAAGCAGGTTCCAGGCTCTGAGCTGGCAGCACAAAGCTGGATGTGGGGCTTGAACGCACAGACCATGAGATCATGACCTGAGCTGAAGTCAGAGGCTCAACTGACTGAGCCACCCAGGCACCCCTCAATAGACTCAGTTTAAAAGTGTTAATTTTCCTAGAATTTACGGAGGATGATTTTTTTCTTATTAAATTCCCCAGAAATCTTTGGGAATGGAGAAAATGGTTGCTAAATATTTAGAATAAAAGGACTATCTGGGTCAAGAAGTTCTGAAAAAGAAAACTGAGAGAGGGAGGGCCTTGTCAGATACTAGAGCATAGAGTAATAATACAGCAGTAAGAAGAATATGACAGTGTAATGTTAGCACAGTAGGCAGGTGGATCAGTGGAAAACAACCAAGGTACTTTTGTAATTACAGAAAGATTTAATACCTGTGAGATAACAATAAGCTGATGGTTTACTGGTGAAAATAAAATGTACTGGGATGATAACAACCAGTATTTATTGAGTGCTCTCCTTGTGCCACGCACAATTGTGTTTTAGGGACCTTTAAGGTAGGTACTATAATTATTCCCATTTTACATTTGAAGGAACTGAACCACAGGAGATTATCTGGCACACATGCCTAATTAATAGCAGAGCCATTATTTAGACCCAGGTAGTGATGCCAAAGCCGGTGTCTTTTCATCTTTCAAAGCACAGTAACGTACAGTGCCCAAGTCTATGTGCATATGTCTATGTGCGTGTGTGTGTGAAAGGACTGGATGGATTCACAGAACGATACCATCATTATCTATCAGTGGTGCTGTCTGAAAGGTAGCTTCATCTTTGTTTTTCCCATAGTTCACAAAATGTTATTAAAATGAATAGTTTCACTTGGGGAAAATATGCAAAATGTTTGTAGCATTTAGTCGGGATTTTCTGTCTTCTGCTGTTGGTATAGCCCCTGTTCCATGTGTTCTTTTGCTTCCAACATGTGAAGATCATTCAGTGATTAGACTCAAACAGTAATTTGAAAAGTCCCATCAAGTATATTTTTCTTTTTGTGGAATTGACTCTGTAACTTGCTCTATGAAGGTGAAAACCAGTTTGCTCTTTTGGTGACTCACTTAGTTTTCCCATTCTTTGTTGGCCCCTCTAGGTATGGCAGGAGGAAAATACCGTTCCTTTTTAATCCACGTCAAGGCGGTGAATGAAAGAGGAACCGATGAGATCTGTAATGGTGGTATACGCCCAGTAGTAAGACTTCCATCCTTAAAACACCAGAGTAACAAGGGTTATTCACTTGCTTCACTCTTGGCAAAAGTTGCAGCTGGCAAGGTATGAAGCTGTGCCATTTTGAACTATAGCAGTGTTGTTATAATCATAGAAGACAACATCTGACACACTCTTGCAGTAGTATGATCCTTTATTGATTTTTCAGTAGACACTTCCTTTGTTTATAATTTTTCTTTGCAGTGACTGACTTTAAAAATGTAACTAAGAAGAACATATTTTGAATTAACTTCAAGCAAATGTTTATCAAATATACTCAGCAGAGAGTAATTATTAGCAGATATTTCCCTTTATAATTACTTTAGACCATAATACTGATTTATTTAGGTTTTAGAGTTTGTTTCTATGTCCTCTACTGATAACTCACAACTTTATTTTTGGTAAACATTTGGGAGGATGCAGGAAGAGAAGTTGGGGAGTAATGTTACAGATAAATACTAATGTCAAGGTTGATTTTTCACAACTACCTGTGTACCATACAGTCTCTTCATAATTGTCTGATCTTGGATTTTCCTGAACTCTGGAGATTTTTGTTTCTCTATCATCATTATTCATTCATAAGCAACAATAGCAATATCAGTAACACCAGTCATCTTATATTTGTATAGGTCTTCCAATTTTTCAAGGACTTCTGTGTACTTTATCTGCTTTAATCCTCAAAATAACTCTGAGGTAGGCAGAGCAGGTGTTATTATTATCTCCATTTTTCATATTGAAAGTGAGTGAACCTTAGAGATTGGGGAGCTGTCATTTCATACCACTTATAAGTGCTGTGGCTTGGACTTGGACTCAGGACATTGGCTTTCTTATCTTTAATTATTGGGTTATTGCCTTTAAGACAGTGACTTTGTTTTTCCCCATTATAAATACTGGGGGAAATTAGTCATTTACCAAATATGAGGCCTCGTAAAAGTTATCATTTTTATTTGATATTTGTTTGGACAGTCATAATTCAGTTATTTTCCTTTGTTAAAAAACTTTAAATAGTAAATACTTTTTTAGTTTTGTTTGTTTGTTCATTGAGTTATTTGTTTTTGTATGTTTAGGAAAAATCATCTAATGTAAAGAATGAAAATTCAAGCAGCGCCCGCAAATCTGAGAACCTCCGGGGCTGTGACTTACTGCAAGAGGTCTCAGTCACCATTCGAAGATTTAAGAAAACTTCAATTTCTAAGGAAAGGTAATCTCATTTCCTTCATCTGGTACTCTTTTGGTAATAAATGTACAAAGGAAGAATTCTAGTAAACATTAACACCGACGTTTAAAATTAAAAAAACATTTTTTAAAATGTTTACTTATTTATGAGAAAGACAGAGTATTAGTTGATGGTGGTGAGGTGTCAGAGAGAGAGGGAGTCACAGAATCTGAAGCAGGCTCCAGGGCTCTGAGCTGTCCGCATAGAGCCTGACACAGGTCTTGAACTCACTAACCTTGAGATTATGACCTACGCTGACGTTGGACGCTTAAGCAACTGAACCACCCAGGCACTCCACACATAAAATATTTTAAATCTTTTACTTGAAAATTTTTGTTTGCTCTCCATTTCACTTAACTGTTTGTATTGTCAGTGAGGGTATGAATTATCTTTCTACTTCATTGGTTTATCCCAGATATCTATACAGTGCTTGGTATATACCAGGAGTATAATATTTGTAAATGAATAAGGAAAGACAAATATAATTTGAAGTTCTATTCACTCTCAGAATATGGTACATTTTTGTAAACTTCCTTTCTTTTAAAACTTTTTGCAAACCAACTATTGCTTATATGCTCTTTTGACCTTTTCATACCATAACCTTAAATTAAGAGATCAACATTCCATTGTTAAAATTTAATTTTTGAAAACACATTTTAATTGTGACATTCACGATTTCAAATGACCAAAGAGGTTGTGGTAGGTTTAGTCTTTACTGTTCTGTTTTGATTGTTAATGTGTTTATATCTTCTGTTTTTTAGAGTACAACGATGTGCTATGTTACAGTTTTCAGAATTTCACGAGAAGCTTCTTAACACTCTTTGTAGAAAAGCAGATGATGGCCAAATCACAGAACATGCCCAGAGCCTTGTGTTGGATACTCTTTGTTGGTTAGCTGGAGTACATTCAAATGGACCTGGAAGGTTAATAATTAAGACTTTACTAATGACTGATGATGGCCATTTGGATATATGAGTAGAAGTTCAGGAGGAATCTAAATGTCTGCTATTATTTTGCAGCTCCAAAGAAGGAAATGAGAGCCTACTTTCAAAAACACGAAAATGTCTTTCAGACATTGTGCGTGTATGCTTCTTTGAGGCGGGACGGAGCATCGCCCATAAGTGTGCCCGATTTCTAGCCTTATGCATTAGGTTGGTGTTGTTTTAGTTGAAAGTACACTTTGTAGGTACACCTGCAGCTTGACAGGCGATGTTGTGTCTGAGTGTAATTTGATACTTGGCGTATGAATGTGTAACAGGAGAATTTTCACAAGTTAAAAAAAATCTCGAAAGTTGATCAGGGTTACTCAGTCTTTTTTTTTTTTTTTTAATATTTGTTTATTTTTGAGAGAGAGAGACAGTAAGAGCGAGCGATCGAGAGAGTGCCTGTGCTTCAGACAGCCTTATGTGGGGCTTGAATTCATGAACTGGAAGATCATGACTTGAGGTTAAGTCAGATGCTTAATTGACGGAGCCACCTGGATACCCCGAGATTCTTTTTTTTGTTTTGTTTTTTTAAAAAGTTTATTTATTTTGAGAGAGAGAGAGAAACCATGATCAGGGGAGGGGTAAAGAGAGGTGGGGAGAAAGAGAATTCAAAGGTCAACATGGGTCCCTATGTGATGCTTGAACTCAGAACTGTGAGATCATAACCTGATCTGAAATCAGGAGTTGAATGCTAATCCGACTGAGTCACCCAGGTGCCCTGAGGATTACTGAGATTTTAAGAAAGAATTTTAGGAGTTTAGGAGAAGATGTCATCTTGCATAAGCCTTTTCATAAGTTAAGAAGTCTACTAGGCTTCTTTTTCTATTGGTAGCATTTTGGGAAATTTTGTAAGGGGAACCCTTCCTCTACTTTTATTTTTATCTTCCCTGATTGTCTTTTGATTTTTTTACCTGGGATCTTATTCCCTGTTGCATGACAGTCTTACCAGGCTTATTTGTAATTGTGTAGACTTGTTTTCTAGACCTAGAGACTTAAACCATCTAGTAAATGTTTAAAAACTGATACTCAATAATGACTATGACTGCTTGTTAATCGTTTTTGGTAGAGAGAATGGTTTAATGCAAAGGAAAATAGTTACAAAGACCCTTAGTATAATCCGTCCCTGTGTTCTTTCTGCATGTGTATGGGGCTTTAAGGCAGTTTTTTCTTGTAATCTGAATGAATGCATTTTAATGTTTATTTTTATATACTATACCGTGTTTAGGATTGAATTTAGACATTGAGTGATATATTTAAGTTTTTTTTCTAATTTTTTCAGTAACGGCAAATGTGACCCATGTCAACCAGGATTTGGATCTGTTCTGTTGAAGGCCTTACTTGATAATATGTCATTTTTACCTGCAGCAGCAACTGGTGGTATGTGAAATTAGTTTCATCACAAATAATAGTAGTCATAGGAAATATCTCACAACGTATTTGAGATTATTTAGTCAGCATTTTTTCCTCTGTTATTCCCCCCTTTTTCTTTAGCTTCTCTACAAGCTGACAGATTATGATAAGGTGGGCAGATACTCTGTTCAATAATATTGCTTGGAAAAAGTGGGAGAGTTAAGTAAATAGCAAGTCATCTTAATTCACACATTTTCTATACTTCATTCAAATCATTGAGTTGTTTGGTTATTTGCAGACCATAGATCCAGTACCTCAAATTGCTAAAATGCCAGTAGGTGCCAGAGAGATGACATAAGAAAATGGTCCATGCATACATTGTGTGTGATTGGTAGGGATTTGGGCAAACCAGAAAAGGGGCCATTAGGTTTCTTTAACACCTGAACACTATAGACATGCCATTCAAGAGTGAATGTAGTTATCAAGTAACATTTTGCAAAACAGTCCCCTGAAATAACACATATATAAATTGATAAAGATTTTAAAAGTATTTTCAATGTCTTCTGCCATTTTAGTTACTATAAAGAGCTATTAATTTGCCCTTCTAAACCTAATGTTATCTTTTTATAGACAGTTTTTAGTCTTTTGTTTAATAATCAGCAAGTTGTCTGAATGAGATAAATATACTTCACAAGGATTTGATCTTTATGGTTTTATAGAAAAAATCCTCAGAGTTAGTTGATAAATGGTTGTATTATCATTATCTTAATTTGGATAAAGAATCTCTTTATATTTTCCTTGATCATATTTTGGGTAGAACAGTTAACTTTATGTTACATAGAGTAGGATGTTTTGGACTTGGTTGCTCACTTTAATAGTCTTTGCAGTTTAAAATCATTATTTGAGGATGGTCTTTGAGATAGGATGCTTAAAGTCTGGGGTGTACTTATATACCTCAGATTTTATAAAAGAGCCCTAAAATACATCATGATGATCATGTTTTGAACTGTGTTGGTCTGTGTCTAACTTGCAGTATAGCATAACTATACTCTGTTCACTTGCTAGTAGCTCATTGCCATCCATTGTTTTTGAAAATTTTTGTATAAACCACACTATTCCAGAAAGGATGGTTTGGAAGATTTGACAGCTCTATACTTTTCCAGCTATTCCAAAATGTCCCTCAGGGTCATCTCAAGTTAGTGAAAATCTGAATGATTATATTGACTTGATATACTTCTTTAAAAATGTGAGATTCCCTCTCATTGTCCTCTAAGAGTCCTCCAAAGAGTGAGTCCTTGAGAGTTGTTTTGTAAGGGGACTTACTGACAAGAATGTAATATGACTTTCTCTTTGTTAGAGAAAAATGAGGAAAAGAAACATTGATTTGCTTTTATTGTTTTCAGGTTCCGTCTATTGGTATTTTGTCTTACTGAATTATGTTAAAGATGAAGATTTGGCTGGGTGCAGCACAGCTTGTGCGTCTTTGCTTACTGCTGTGTCCAAACAGTTACAGGACAGGCTAACGCCCATGGAAGCTTTACTGCAGACAAGGTATTTTAATATACTTAGTGCCTAATAATGGTCTTTCAGGATATGACACCAGCTTTGCACAGAAATGCTAAAATACATATTTGCCTGCAAAAATCGATTTAATTTATGCTTTTCCTTTTATGTTTTGGAACATTAGTCTTAGGTTTTCTTTTCCTCTGTTTTCTCTGCAATAATTCCTTTTAACAATTTTGAAAGTCCTGAAGATGATTACACAGGGTATCCATTATATTAGAATACTTAAAAGTGGTATTTCTTGCTAATTGAAGAAGCATTTAAGATCATTTCTTTACTGTTCATACTTTGTGGTTGAAGTTAATAAATCATTTACTGGCCTTAACTAGTATTCTTCATCTGCTTGTTGATTTTTCTAAAAACTTCCAACATAATGAAGTAAATAGCTAATGGTTAGATTTGAGTTCTTGCCTGATCTTCAGTATTTGAAGTATTATTTTATTTAACATGATGATTTTGTAATCTTTTTAGGGGAGAAATTTTGATTCTGATGAAATTTTACTCTAAGTCTTTGTACTTTCTGCTGATTCAATGTAATTATTGATGGAGTTGAGGGAAGGGTGCCTGCCAATCTCTTCCTTATCTCAGCCTGCAGATGAAGATTTAATCTTGGTTCATTAGCTACTGATTTATTGGAATCACATTTGTTGAGTCTCTGGCCCACGTCTTCTATAGTATAGCTTTCCAGGGAACACAACTGAGATTCATTGAGTGTAGTGGGTTAACCCTGTTTAGTGTATCCTTTCGCCCTGTGTCAAAGTGATTTCAAATCTAAGTAAATGGGTATTTAGTTAATTGGATGTCCAACAGGAAAATTGTTAGGACATTATTTTGTTTTTCAGATATGGATTATATAGCTCACCATTTGATCCAGTCCTCTTCGATTTGGAAATGAGCGGCTCTTCTTGTAAAAATGTGTACAATAGCAGCATTGGTGTCCAGTCAGATGAAATTGATTTATCTGATGTCCTTTCAGGTAGTAACTTCTCTTATTAAAGGAATTTCTGAATTTTGTATCTTCTGTTTAAGCTATCATTGACTTAATAGACGATAGTTACCACATTCTGTCTTTAAAAACTAAACTTCTTCAGAATTTCACCTTAACAAACATCTGAAATGGTCTTTCTTAACTCTCCCCTCAAAAAGATTACAGAAGTTATTTTTGCAAGGGTTGTTTGTTTTTTTGTGTTTCCTTGAATGTTAATGTGACTTTAATCCTCATAAGAGACGATTTAAAATTTGATTATTTGTTGTAGCCTTTTCAGCTTTATTTGGTATGCTTTTTATGTCCACAAAATTAAAGAACAGTTTATTTCATGTCAAAAAATAAAACTAATGTGTATTTATTGTAATAAGTAAAGACGCAGAAAGAAAAATAATTTTGTGTATCTACTGGCATACTCAGATAAACTCTACAGTTTTACATGTATTCTTTTCTGAAGAATTCTGCTTTTAGGATTTAACATATAACACCGTGTAACCTTTTCAAGTGCTAGAATTTGGCATTTATTTAGTTTTGTTAAATAAAGCAGTGACTATTTTTTTTTTTAATTTTCTTCCACCTGACCAAACTTACTATAAGTGTTGCTAATAAACCACAGTGTTAGAATTTTCGGTAAAAATATTAAGATAATTACCACATTAAATAGAAGTGAATTTGGGGGTTAATTAATTTCAGTTTCTTTTACTTTAAATGATAAATTGTGAAGAAAAGCAAATGAGAAAAATCAAATACAGAGATGTAAATAGTACGTAAAGTGCCTTAATTCCAACCTTTCCACCATCTCAGATTACTTTTGTTAACAGGATGTTTAGCTGTGTAGACTTGTTTGCTACACATGTTCATGAAGACTTTTAATGAAAGAGATCATACTTGTCTGTTAACTTTTAAAGGCTTATGTTTTAAAGGCATTTTATTTATTTTATTTTATTTTATTTTATTTTTAAGGTTTTTATTTATTTCTAGGAGAGAGAGACAGCGTGAGCAGGGGAGGGTCAGAGAGAGAGGGAGTCACAGACTGAAACAGGCTCCAGGCTCTGAGCTGGGAGTCAGCACACAGCCCGACGCAGGGCTCGAACCCACGAACCGCGAGATCATGACCTAAGTGAAAGTCAGACGCTTAACCGACTAAGCCACCCAGGCACCCCATTAAAGGCATTTTAAAGGCTTATGTTGCTGTGGGTATATGTGTCTTCCTCTGTTTGATGACTTAGGCTCTATTTTATGCTGTTCTATCTCTATCCAAATGACACATTAATTCATGAATGGAACTCAGAGAAACAGCTGGAATTACATATATAGGTGCCTTTCTGTGTATGTTAGGATAGAATCAGATTCATGATGGAGAGAGTGTAAGGAGAAGACCATAAAGCTCAGGTCAGGCCAAGGAATTAAATACACTAGAGCAGCACACTCTGTAAAGAAGACCCAGAAGAGGGGACTTAGAAATCAGGACCTAAGTCTCCGTATCAGTGTCTCATTATTTATTCTTCACTATCAGTCCTTGTGCAGTATTCCTTTTCTCAGTTAATGGCATCACTGACACAAGTTGGAAATCTGAATGTCATCCTTGATACTTCTTTCTCAGCCTCTACATTGAGGCTGTCAACAGATCCTGTCTCTTTTTACCCTGTCATATATTTAAAATCTATTCTCTTACCTCCCACAATCACATGATTACAGGAAAGCCAGTCATCTTGAATATGGGCTACGGTAATAGTGTTGTAACTGGTCTTTCTGCATTGTTCTTGTCTAACCCATCTCCTACCCACCTCCCTTCTGGTAACCATCAGCTTGTTCTCTATAGTTCAAAGTCTGTTTCTTGGTTTGCCTCTCTCTTTTATCCCCTATGATCATTTCCTTTGTTTCTTTCTTGAATTTTACCTATGAGTGAAATTATATGGTATTTGTCTTTCTCTAACTTATTTCACTGAAAGATAATACTCTCTAGCTCCATTCATGTTATTGCAAATAGCAAGATCTCATCCTTTTTTATGGCTGAGTAACATTCCTGTGTGTGTGTGTGCATATGTGTGTGTGTGTGTACATACACACCCCACATCTTCTTTCTTCATTCATCCATCGATGGACATTTAGGCTCTTTTCATAATTTGGCTGTTGTAGAGAATCTGCTGTAAACATCAGGGTGCATGTATTTCTTCGAATTAGTGTTTTTATATTCTTTGGGTAAATACTTAGTATTGCAAATGTTGGGTTGTAGGGTAAGCACTTTCTTTTAAATTGTATGATTAGTTGTTTCATGCCTACTAACCTAGTAACACCAAATAATGTGTTTCATGAGATTGAGGCCTGTCCTTATTTTATGCATTTCCCATGTCTTGAATTAAGTAAGTGCTCAATAATTTTTTTTTTTTTTTAATATGTGTCAGGTCCTATGGTATGCACCAGTGAAATGTTGGAGAACATGGTGGTGTCACTTTAGTCTTATATTTAATTTAGCTTTCAGATGTTACTAGTTTTTGTATCTTCCCATTCTTTCCATCCTTGATTTCTATTTAATTTTATCTGTTCAGGAATTCTGTTTATTTTTTTTTTAATTTATTTTAATGTTTTATTTATTTCTGAGAGAGACAGACAGACAGATAGTGTGAGCAGGGGAGGGTCAGAGAGAGAGGGAGACACAGAATGTGAAGCAGCCTCCAGGCTCTGAGCTAGCTGTCAGCACAGAGCCCGACGCAGGCCTCTAACCCATGAACCTTGAGATCATGACCTTAGCTGAAGTTAGACACTTAACCGACTGAGCCACCCAGGCACTCCTCAGCAATTCTGTTTAAAGCAGTGCTAGTTCCAGAAAATTTGGTCAGTTCCAAAAATAAATCGTTTCCTCCATAGCACATACACTGTTAATTCTTCTGTGTTCTTCCGTCTGGCCTTCTTGCTGTGGTTTTACTGTTCATAGTTGTGATCATGTGAATTAATTTAATTTTTTTTTTTCAACTACATATGCCAACTTAAACTACAGTTGATCTTTCAGCAACATGAATGTGAACTGCGTGGATTCACTTAGGCAGAACTGGTTTCGATAAGTACAGTACAATGCTGTAAATGTATCTTCACTTAAGATTTTCTCATTAACATTTTCTTTCCTCTAGGTTACTTTAATGTAAGAATACAGTAATATATTACATATGACATGAAAAGTATATGTTAAACATCTCTTTATATTAACTGTAAGGGATCTGGTCAAGAGTAGGCACTAAGTCGTCAAGTTTTGAGGGAGTCAGAAGTTACATGTGGATTTTTGACTCTGCACTGGGTTGGCACCCCAACTTCAACATTGTTCAAGGGTATTTCCATGATTATAAAGCAGTAGTCTTCATTCTAGAAAATTGGTAATATATATGAAATATAAAGATCTATTTATAGATAAATTTGTATAATATTTTGGAATGTTTAATGTATAATGTTTTAGAATGTTTCTTTATATTTAGTGTCATATCTGTACAGTTGATATCAAAGAAATACTTTATGCATACTTAACAGATTGTGGAATAGCTAATATTAGTAACTGTTTCATTATATTTTCTTCATATAAAATCTTAATCACTTGTTGCTGTTTTGTATTAACTGAATGGCTGCTAAGTTGCTTTTATGTGACTTTGATTTTGCAGCAGGGAAACAGGATCTTCTGTTTTTGAGTTTTCTTAATACTGTGTCTGTCGTGGAATCCCTGTATGAAGTTTGTGTGTTTATGCATCTTTTCTAATTAAAATTGTAGTAGCAGGTATAATTTTCCATAGGACTGTTGCCATTTAAAAATTCACTTAAGTATCATGAAACTTGTCTCTTTTCTGCAACAGGAAATGGAAAGGTCAGTAGTTGCACAGCTGCTGAAGGTAGTTTCACATCTCTCACCGGACTTCTAGAAGTTGAGCCCCTGCACTTTACTTGTGTGTCAACTAGTGATGGCACCAGAATAGAAAGGGATGATGCAAGTACGTTTACTGGTATATACCTTCTTCTCTTATATACTCCTTTTATTGTACATTTTATGCTGACATAAATACAAAGTGATAATATAAGTAATTCAATATCAGTTTATGTTATTTCTAAGTTCCTTTAGTGTCATGTTAATAGACACTAGAGGGAAAAATCTTAAGTATTTGTCTGTTCGAAGTCAGTTCGTAGCAGTTTTTTCCTACCTTCTAGAACACTATCTTTAGTCCTTTTGTTTTTAGGTGTGTGTATTTTTAGACGCCTTTTAATTTGGAAAATATCAGACATAACAAAAGTAAAGGGAAAGGTACAATTGATGCATTTCCTTTTCTTAGCCTCAATACTCCCAACTACTGGCTACTCTTAACATGTAGTTTTGGTGTTGTAATGCTATGTCTTGCATTTAAAGTTGACAGTGTATTTGGTAATATCTTTGAGAAGGTTGAGAAGAGTGAAGAGGGAATACTATTTTTCCATCTAGTTTAAAGCATCTTCAGACATATGAACCAATATTTCAGTGTGTTGAATATGCGGTATTATTGGTGTTTTTAATGAGTAGTCATTGGGAACTCTTTTTAATAAGCCTTGTTTCTGTGCTTTTTTCCTCACTTTGTAAGATAAGTGTTTATTTATAATTCAGTGTTGGCACACATGATTGAAATTTTAATTAAAAATATTAGCTAGGGTTTTATCTTTATATTACGGTCACAGAAGAGTTGGAATATTGTGTTGAATGAATTCTGTTGGTGGTTTTATGTTTGTGGGTTTCTTTTTGTTTTCTTCAATAGATTAACAGAAAGGAAAAACAGTTTGAGAAGTCACAAAACTTTTCAAGAAGGTTTTTTTAAAAGAAAAGTTATCAGGGCACCTGGTCAAGAATTTCTGAGTTGTGCTAGGGTCATGATCCCAGAATTATGGGCTTAAGCCCTGCATTGCACTCAGTACTGAGCCTGGAACCACCTGGAGTTCACTCTCTTTCTCCCTCTGCCCCTCTTTCCAGCTCCTCTCCTCCCCCTCCAAAAAAGTGTACACACACACACACACACACACACACACAAATTACTGCTTATTTGAGTGCCTTTTTTATTTTTTCGGAATCATTTTATATCTTTCAATTGTGGAAGTAACCACTAAGTGAAATCTTTGGGTTACCTCATTTATATGAGAGTTTTCAATTAAAATCTTACATAGGGATGCTAGAATGATCAATTTTATTTGTGTTTGCTTTCTTGGATTGTTGTAATCATCTTGTAGAGACATCCATTTAAATTGGAATAGAAAAATGCTGTGACAAGAAATTGAACTTTCAGAGAACTCTTTTATTATAAATCAGACTCTTTGGAACTGTCATGAAATTAAGTATCTAAAATACATGTATTTGAGTAAGTAATGCTTTCAGAAGGTATAAAATTTTGTAACAGATGGCAGATTAGGTTTGAAAAAGAGAAGTATTCCTCATACACCCTGTAATGGAGCCACTTTTCTTGTATTTCCAAAGACAGTGTGCAGTCATATTTGTACTTCACCCACACTGAAACCATGACCAGTAAAGGGGTTATTTATTAAATGTTAGGGCAGAGTCTTTTTTTTTTTTTCAAGTGTATTTTTTAAGTTTGAGAGAGAGAGGGAGAAGGAGAATCTTAAACAGGCTCCACTCTGTTAGCACAGACCCCAACTCAGGACTCAAGCCCACAAACTCTGAGATCATAACCTGAGCTGAGATCTTCAGATGCTTAACTGACTGAGCCACCCAGGTGCAAGGCAAAGTCCTGACTGTGATTGTAAGGTGCTAAAAGGTGATTGTAGTCTCTCAACTTCCTGTTTACTTTTCTTTTTTTGAAAAATGTTAGCTGTGAAGTATAGTTCCATTATGAAAAAGTGCAGAAAACAATTGTATAACCCAGAAATTTATGACAAAAACTATGTGACCACCAAATCAAGAAATAATTTTCAGGGGTGTCTGGGTGGCTCAGTCACTTAAGTATCCGACTTTAGCTCAGGTCATGATCTCACGGTCTATGAATTGGAGCCCCGTATCAGGTTCTGTGCCGACAGCTCAGAGCTGGAACCTGTTTCAGATTCTGTGTGTGTGTGTGTCTGTCTCTCTCTCCCTGCCCTTCTGCCGCTCACACTCTGTCTCTCTCAAAAATAAAATAAAAACATACAAAAAATTAAAAAAGAATTTTTTTCCAACACTCTGAAAAGTGTCTTCATGGTCTGCTTCCACTTATTTCTCCCTCACTTTCTAAAAGGGAAACATTGTCCTAACTTTGAGCGTAATCTTCTCTTGGTTTTCATTTCATTATACAAGCAGTTATATATTTCTGAATGCTGATTGAATAGGGTCTATATTTATAATATAAAATTATATTTATGTGTTTTTTGGTCTACCTTCTGTTCAGTGTTATGATTGTTCAGTGCATGAAGATACTTGGTTGTTTTTCATTGCTCCTTAAAATTCTGTTGTCTAGATAAAAAAAAATTGTGTGTCTAATGTTTGATTAGTATACTATTGATTGATATTTGGGTTGTTTGATTGTGGTACTTTTAGTACTACTGGATATATTATTTTCTTCGATATGAATGTAGTAGTTGTTTGTTGCTTCATGGGTTTTGCATATATTCAACTTTAGTAAGCAACATTAAAGAAATGCACTTCTCAATCTTCAAATACATGAGGATTTTCTAGTTGTCTTATTATTGATTTCTGTTTAAATTGCTATAGGGTCAAAAGTTACTCTGTCAGTCTTTTAGACTGTTGGGAATTGTCAAGGATCAGTTTTTATTTGCTTAAAAAAAATTTTTTTTAATGTTTGTTTATTTTTGAGAGAGAAAGAGAAAGAGACAGCTCAAGCAGGGAAGGGACAAAGATAGAGGGAGATACAGAATCTGAAGCAGGCTCCAGGCTCTCAGAGCCTGACATGGGGCTTGAACTCACAAACCATGAGATCATGACCTCAGCCCAAGTCGGACGCTCAACTGACTGAGCCACCCAGGTGTCCTCAGGATCAGGTTTTAGAAATATTCCATAAATATGTGACAACAATATTTACACCTGTTGGTAAATTGTACTCTGTCCATTTAGGTGTGTTTGCTAAATGTCTTCTTTGAATTCTCTTTCTATATTGATTGATTAACTCCTTAGTTTCTTTTAGTTCATAAGATCACTGTGTTAAATTCTTGTCACTGTGCCTGTGGATTTGTAATTTTTATGTATTTTATGTATTTACCATACAAATTCACAATGATTGTTACCTTTCATGTGAATTGAATCTTTCATTATTAAGAATTATCTCTTTATCTCTGATGGCTATTTTTCCTAAAATTACTTTGAGCTTATATACTTTGTGTCAGCTTTCTTTTGGTTACTGTTAATATGATAGATATTTTTCCTTCTTTTTACTTTAAACTTTTTCTTTCATGGCTGCTTATAGTTGCTTTTTTAAAATCCAGTCTGATACTTTGTCTTTCAGTTGGAATATTTATTTGCTTTTAAAGTAATTACTGATATATTTGCTTTTAAGTCTGCTATTTTTTTAAATGTTTATTTATTTTTGAGAGAGCCCAGGAGGGACAGAGAGAGAGGGAGACACAGAATCCTGAATCTGTGGCACAGAGCCTGACCTGGGGTCTCAACTCACCAACTGCGAGATCATGACCTGAGCCAAAGTCAGTTGCTTAACTGACTGAACTGCCCAGGTGCCCCTCAATCTGGTGTTTTCCTTCTTTTTTTGGGTGATTATATTTTTGGGGGGCTGTTTTCCTACTTTTTACTGTTTTTAGCAGTTAATCCCAGAGGTGATAATATACACATACCCTTTATATATTCAGAAGTCCAGTTGCTGTTTGTATTGTACAGTGCAAATATCTAGAACATTTACCACTTTTCTGATTTATATGGCGTTGTGGTCTTATACCTTATTTTTACTTGTATTTTGTTTCCCAAATGCATTATTACATTTTTTTATATTCACTGTTCATTTGGATTTATCTCATAATTCCATTTTAATTCCTCTTTTTTCCTTTTTTGGCATTTGAGCTGCAATCAAGTATGATTTTCTTTGTTTGCAAAGTATTCCATAAGGTCTCTTTTTATTGTTGAATGATGAGTAAACTTAGTTTTGAAAGAGGAACCTTTTAAATTTTAAAAACATAATTAGATGAACAAGCCACACAGCTATTATCCACATTCCAGTATTATTGATGTTTTTCACATTTCTTTTATCTCGGCTTTTTTTTTCTTTGCTGAAGCACTTCAAAACAAATACTAGATATTATATTGTTTTTCTTTTCATATATATATATATAAAATGTATAATACAAGTGTAAAGTACCTAAACAGTGTGGATATGGTCTTTAATAACTGATGCAACATATTCATTTTTATCATAGTCATGTAAACTATAATTTGTCCTGATCCATTTTTATCATAATCGACTAAATTAGCGTAATCAATTTCATGGTATGGTCTGTTTTCCACACTTAATTGAATTTATCTGAATATCCAAACAGTATATTTTACATTTGGCTTATTAGACCCAGAGGTGTCCTCTTCATTCTCAAAGTATGTTTTGACATGTTACAGAATTTTAAGTTAGTTATTATTTCTCTTAGTGATTTAAAGATAGTTTTTTCTTGTCATTTCCACTGTGTGTGTTAGACATTGCCTGTCAGTCTCACTATTCCTCTTTTAAGGTTACTGTCAGCTCTCAAGCTATTTGTGAGATTCATTCATATTCTCCCACCCCACCACCCCCAGCATTTTTCTGTGATGTTCCTATAGTCAGTTTCATTTGTACTTATCCTGCTTAGGATTCATAAGCCTTCCTGAAACCTTACTTGATGGCTTCCATTAGCTTTAGAAAGATCTCAGCCATTAACTGTTCAAACAGTGCTTCTGCCTTGTTTTCTGTATTCTCTTTTTGCATTTCCCGTTTCATGTGTTACACCTCATCATTTGTATAAAATTTATGCAAAAAATTCTGTTTTTTTAAGACCTCTCCTTTTTCTATGGCTGTTTTCTTCTAATTTATCTTAGTTTACTAGTTCTCATTCTCTCCTATTTATGGGAAAAAACTACCCTTACTCTACTCTGCTGCAGTGTTAGTGTTCTGTTAAAATCATATCTGCTCTGGTATGGGTCTATTTTTGTTCCATTGGTCAGTTATTCTAGCCTTATGCAGTACCTAATTGTCTTAATTATTGTAACTTTATATTAAGTCTTGAAATCTGATAGTATACACTTATCAGTTTTGTTTTTGTTTTTTGGTAGATGTTAAAAATTGGTATAAAGCTTGTTGTGCAGTCATTGTCACCAATTGCAGAATATTTACATTACTCCACAGAGAGCTTCTGTAGTCATTAGCAGTCACTACCCATCACCCCTCCCCTCCATCGCCTGGCAGTCACTAATTTTTGTTGTATGTCTATGGATTTGTCCACCCCATACATCTCATATAAATGTGGAATCATAAGTTTGTGGCCCTTTAGTCTTGCTTCTTTCACTTAGCATAATTTTTCATGTTTCATCCATGTGTCATGTTTCAGTATGGCATTCCTTTTTATGACTGAATAGTATTCCAGTGCATGGATATGCTACTTTTAAAACAACTTGGATATACTTCATATTGTTTATGCACTTAGAAGTTAATGGATGTTTGAATCATTACTTCTTTTTAAAAAAAATTTTTTTAATGTTTTATTTATTTCTGAGAGAGAGAGACAGCGTGAGCAGGGGAGGGTCAGAGAGAGAGGGAGTCACAGAATCTGAAGCAGGCTCCAGGCTCTGAGCTGTCAGGATAGAGCCCAATGTAGTGCTTGAATCCATGAACCGTGAGATCATGACCTGAGCCGAAGTCGGATGCTTAACTGACTGAGCCACCCAGGCACCCCATTTGAGTCATTACTTCTTTTTTGGCTGTTAAGATAAACGCTGCTGTGCAGCATATTTGTGTATATTTTTGTGTTTTCACTTCTCTTGAGAATATACTTAGGAGTGGAATTCACCATTTTTCTTCTTAAACACAAGGTTTTCTTTTTTTATTAAAGTTTTTAAAAAATATTTATTTTTGAGAGAGAGCACACGTGCACCTGCCCACAAGCAGAGCAGGGGCAGAGAGAACGAGAGGGAGACAAAGAATACAAAGTAGCCTCCAAGCTGTTGGTGCAGAGCTCAGATACAGGGTTCAGTTTCAACAACCAAGCTGCGAGATCATGGTCTGTACCAAAGTCGGATGTTTAACCAACTGAGCCACCCAGGCACCCCTAAGAATAGTTTTTCTTAAAGATTCTAGGTCTTTGTTATTTCTCTTTCCCCCTCAGCTTTATTGAAATATAATTGACATCATAAGACTGAGCAAATTTAAGATGTATAATGTATTGGTTTGATACATTCATATATCCTAGAATGATTACCATGATAGCATTAGCTAATGCCTCTGTCCTATCACATAATTACCATTTATTTTTCTGTGTTGAAAACATTTAAGATCTAATCTTAGTACCTTTCAACTACCCACAGTAAAAGGAGAGATTTAAAAACTAAGAATCATATTCATATTGATGGTGTAACACATGAAATTGAAAATGCGAAAGTATAAACTGTACAGTATTATTATTATATTATTAACTATATACAGCATTATTATCATCATGATGCTGTACATTAGATCTTTGTGTTTCCATTTAAATTTTAGAGTCATCTTGTCAGATAATACACCTAAAAGTTGTTATTTTTTTAATTTGGAATTTGAATATAAATCAGTTTGGGAGAATTGACATCTTAATATTAAGCCTTTTACTTCATTAACATGATATATCTAGTGTATTTAGGTCTTCAGTTGCTCTGGGAGATGTTTTTAGTTTTTAGTGTTGATGTTTAACACATCTTTTTCAGATTTATCCTTAGCTGTTTGATTTTTTTTTTTTGCTAATAAAGCAATATTTTTCTTTATTTCCCTTTTTTTAGTTGCTTGTCTTTAAAAGTATAATTAATTTGTGTATATTAATCTCATGTGACACTGTTATATTAGCTTACCAATTCTAATAGTTTTAGATTCTTAAAGACTTTATATATACAATCATGTCATCTGTTAATAAGCTTTACTTTGTTGTTTTTCTAATCATTATATCTTTTACTTTTTTTCTTGCTCTTTTGTGCTTTCTAGAATTTACTACATGATACTGAATAGATATGGTGGTTATGGTAATTTTTATTTTGTTTTCATCTCTCTCTCTCTCTCATATATATAAATGGTTTTTGACTCTCTCTGTATAAAAATAGAATAGGATATTGCAGACTCAGACTGGGCAAAAGAGTTAAAAAATTTGTAGTTGCAAAATCACTTATTTCTTTTGGAAAGTTTCTTTGTGTTTCTGGTGACTTACTTCATTTTCCCACAAGTATTATTTGGGCATTGGATTTTAACGTCTGTTTAGGGCTAATCTCCACATGGTTAATACTGTATATGACTATAATTACCCAAAAAAGTACAATAGGAGTGCTTAAGTAAGTCTAACAATTTTCCCACTGGAGTTGGAATTAATAGCTGTCTCTTTGATGGAACATTAGATGAAGTAAATGGATTTCATTTGGCAGCACTTAGCTTATGTGAGTTTTGATTGCTCGCTCTTTGACCAAGCTTGTAGGATTCTTGAAAGTTAAATGAAGTATAGTATGGCTATTCTGTAATAAATGTATGTTGTTTTTTTTAAGTTGAGGACACTTTTAATTGTAAAAGTTTTCATTGTTACTGCTATCTTGTTGATTACAGTTTAATTTTTTTAATAGTTTATTTTTTGAATCCTGGCACAGTGTAGCATTGTTACTTGTTAAGATAGGCTGTCATGTACCTGGGTTTTTTTCCCCCGCCTCACTTTCAGGTATTAGCAAATTACTTTCTTCAGTTTTAGAGTCATTACGTATACAGTGGGTAACAGTAGAACCTACCTGTGTGCCACTGCAAAGACAGATGAGTTGATTCAAGTAAGTTCCATGCTTGGCACTGTGCTTCCTCATTGGCTTTGTGTTCACACAGTCCTTGGTTCCAACCCTAGTTTTACCACTACCAGCTCTACAGGTCCCTTCTCTGAGTCATCAATTTAAAAAGAGTTTTAGTATCTGCTTCTCAGGTTGTTCATCTCTTGAATACAGTAATTAGTTAAAATACTGTCACATGGTAATGCACACTAAACATTTGCTGCTGTTGTAATGGTTCTCTTTTCCCAATATACCTATATTTTGTGCTAATCTGTTTCATTAAGTTGTGATATTAAGCTTTTATCTTAGCTTTTCCTAAGATTTTTCCACAAATATTGTTAAATATTTAATGAGGAGTTATTTCTACAATTTATATTTGAGTAACACTGTAAAGTCAAAGATGTTTAACCTACAAGATTTCATAGAGCCGTTAATGGTAATATTCATGTGTAAGCCGCTGTGCCAGACTTACTTGACGTAGGTCAAATCAGAGATATTTCTCTCCATATTAGTGTTCTGGGGAGCATATGGTAGGAAATATTGTTTTACGTATTCTATGTGGGCCAGACTGTCTAGGCTATGCTTTAAAATGAAGACATAAGTATCATCAGATTTTTTAAATGATATTCTTATAATTGAAGGTTTTTTTGACCTTTTTGCAGGAGGGAGAAGGAGGTATTGCTGTAGGAAAACTTAGTAAAGCAAATTTCAGTTTATTTGTTATGCTCAAATTGTATAATAGGATTACTCTCATTTTTTGTTTTTATTTTAGCCATATTAAATGGGATTTCTTACATGCTGAAAATGTTTCTAAGTTCAAAGGTATACTAACTAATTTTTCTTTGATTTGGGAATAGTTCCTGGATCCCTTAAAGTCAAATACTAGTATTATCAATAAGTATGCTTTTATCATTAAGACTTTTGTCATTAAGACTTCCCGATTATACTCTATAGCTTGCTATCTTTTAAAATGAAACTTTAGTTTTAATGTCAAAATAGTATACTTGGAATATGTTTCTATGTGAACCTTTTCTTCATCCCTTTTCTCCCCCCTTGTCTTGCGCCAGTGAGTTCCTTCGGGGTTACTCCTGCAGTAGGTGGACTGTCATCGGGGACAGTTGGGGAAGCTTCGACAGCCCTGAGTTCAGCAGCCCAGGTAGCTTTGCAGTCTCTCTCTCATGCAATGGCTTCAGCCGAGCAACAGCTGCAGGTGCTGCAAGAGAAACAGCAGCAGCTTTTGAAGCTTCAGCAACAGGTTGGAGACTCTTTGGCTCTTTGTTCATGCTGTCTCTAAACTTCAAAAGCTGAAAAAAGTACTGTAAAAATGACCATTATTTTCGTAAAGGAGAGTAGGTTGACCGATCTGAGCTAATCAGTTTCTGCAAAAAGTGAGGTAATGTCTTTGTGATATGTCTGAGTGTTTAAAAATTATGTAAGTAAATTTTATTTGGCAAGTATCTGAGGGATTATAATTGATATGGGGGGGCAGTCTTAGTAAAATTTATCGTAACTCCGTTTAAACACTCTTGGTCAAATGTTATGGTTACCAGTTACTATTTTTATATATTGACGAACCTAAAACATTTTAAAAATGATTTGAAATCACATGGATTAAAATTTAGTAACAACGACAGATGCTTGGGAGTTTTCATTGTTGTCTAAATGCATCCCTTGCGATTCTAGGTGACAGATTGCTTCAGGTTAGGCGACACAAGGGTCAGCCTCCTCCGATTAATGTTTTATCCTGAGTAGAGTTGTGGTTCCTTGTTTATGTGGCAGTTGTTCTTCTTCCTTTCCACCTTTGCTTTGTGGAAGTCCAAGTTTCCAGAACGCAGGGAATTTGATCTCAAATATTTAATGAAGTTCATATAGTGAAGAAAAGCTCAATTTACGTTGAGTCCATTTAATTTCATTTTTACTTAACTAGGATCTAGTGAACCATGTTTATCTTCATAAGGCATTCCTGTGTAGTGTTCTCCACAGTTAGGTAGGCAGGATCCGTCTAAATTTGTTGTCTTTACTTCTTTTACAGAAAGCAAAGCTGGAAGCCAAGTTGCATCAGACAACAGCCGCAGCGGCTGCCGCAGCATCAGCAGCTCCAGCAGTAGGTCCTGTTCACAACTCTGTGCCTTCCAACCCGGTGGCAGCCCCCGGATTCTTCATCCACCCATCTGATGTTATTCCACCCACTCCAAAAACAACACCACTCTTTATGACTCCACCACTCACCCCACCCAATGAAGCAGTTTCCGTTGTGATTAATGCCGAACTTGCACAGCTTTTCCCAGGCTCAGTTATTGATCCCCCAACAGTCAATCTTGCTGCACATAACAAAAATTCCAACAAGTCCAGAATGGTAAATTCTTATATTTTAAGTAGGTGTGCGCTTAGACGTTTAAAAATATTGTGATGTATACACTAGCTTGAGAAGGCAAAATTGTATTATGCCAACGTGATACATCAAATTAGATTGTTTTCTAAAATTTTACAGAGTGTACATCAGATGAGACTTGTTAATTTGATATACGGTTACTAGTTTGTATAGAGCAAGAGTAATATCAATATAGAGTTATACTTTTTTCTTTTCTAGAATCCACTTGGTTCTGGTCTAGCTCTTGCAATTTCTCATGCTTCACATTTTCTTCAACCTCCACCTCACCAGTCCATTATTATAGAGCGAATGCATTCAGGTAATCTTTGACTTTCTTAAGGTATTTTTCTTGCCTGTTCTGTTAGCCCTTAATATTCTGTAGTTGATTTTTCCTTTCCAAGTTAATCACTTCTGTTCCTTGGTAAGTACATTTTACCAGAAGTACGATCTACATAAGGCTCCAGCTGTGTATTAACCACATTGGGTGGCAAAGTGCTCCTGGGTAGGTTGACTAGTTCTGTCTAGGCTGTGGATTTCACCTGGACATGGATCCCACCTGTTGAACTCTAATGGACATGTATATCTAACTCCATTGTAGCTGCTTGATTATCATTACACTGGAAGTTACACTTAAATATTCCTAAGAACAGCATCCTGGTGTTGAAATCATTTCCAGAAAATAGCAGACAGACTTACTGCTGAATTTAGTAACTTAAGTAAGATTAATAACATTTCATGGTCTCTTGATAATTCAAAGTCTACTTAAGTTTATTCCATATTTACATGCTAGCAACCTGTAACTGGGATAGGTGGTTCACTAATAAACCACAGGTGATTTTAACTTTACCATCTTTACGGTGCTCCTCACCGTAAAGAAGAAAAAAATTACGTGATTAATGATGCTGTCTACTATTTCACTAATTGGGCTTATTCTGAAATACGTGTGAGCTGAAAGATGCAAATCTCTTCTTTCTTTCGTTCCTCTCTGATCATTTTTGCCTTTCATTAACGTGTGCATCTCAACCGTGCTGAGTGTGATTCTAGTACTTGTACAAAGAGGCAACCCTGTCTCTTGAGTGTGATCCTTGAGAGTAAGCCATCAGCTTCACCTAGTACTGAACTGAGGAGACAGTTATGTGTCAGTAGCTGGGCAGAAACAGGGTTTGAGACGATCTGTATTTGTCTTCATTGGAGGACCTTCCTAAGGAATTTTTTATAGTGGTGGTGCTGACAGCATGTGATTTCCACCTTGCACTTTTACTTTACATTGTAACCACAATGTAAAATCTCACTCCAGAAGAAGTTAATCAAGGCTTGAGGAAATTAAGGTAATATAATTTGATATCCTCAATGCATCTAGGTGCAAATTTATTTTTTTAAATGACCAAATGATTGAAAGAAGAACAGATACCTTTAAGAATTCATCTATATACTATTTTTGATAACACGGTTTTTCTACTCTGATGTTTTAAATTAAGTTCAGGGCACCTGGGTGGCTCAGTTGGTAAGGTATCCAGTTTCGGCTCAGGTCATGATCTGGTGGTTCGTGGGTTTGTGTCCTGCATTGGGCTCTGTGCTGACAGCTAGCTCAGAGCCTGGATCCTATTTTAGATTCTGTGTCTCCCTCTCTGTCTGCCCCTCCCTCACTTGCACTCTGTCCCTCTCTTTCTCTCTTTCAAAAATAAATACACATTAAAAAAATTAATTACGCTTATATGCAGTTGATTGTCATTATAGTAACAAACTTACTTGTGTGTATTTTTTGCTTCAGTCTTAACTAGCATGGATTAAGGTTTCTGAAAATTTTCAAAGGCTATCTAGTCTTTTTCTCATTTGTTTGTTGTTTAATAAGTTGATTTCATATTTTAAGATGAGTGTTCCCAACTACTTTTTAATGTATCTTTTGGTTAATTGAAACAATGGTATTTTTTGTCATCTATTGCTCTCTCTGATAGGAGCAAGGAGATTTGTGACCTTGGATTTTGGCAGACCAATACTGTTGACAGATGTATTGATTCCCACTTGTGGAGACTTGGCCTCCTTGTCAATTGACATTTGGACATTAGGAGAAGAGGTGGATGGGAGGCGACTGGTAGTGGCAACTGATATAAGCACCCATTCACTAATTCTGCATGATTTGATACCACCTCCTGTGTGCAGATTCATGAAGGTAAAATACTTCAAGACAGCGAATTCCATGTTTCTGACAAGTTACGAAACATACTTAGACACAGAATTAAAAAGTATAACTGCTTTTTTAAATACATTGCTCAGAACTTTATTGCAGATGGATGTGTATGTATATTTATGTTTTTGCTTTTTGTTTTTTTGTTTTTTAATTTCAGATCACTGTCATTGGACGTTATGGAAGTACAAATGCCAGAGCCAAAATCCCATTAGGATTTTACTACGGTCATACGTATATCTTGCCTTGGGAGAGTGAGCTGAAGTTAATGCATGATCCTTTAAGGGGAGAGGGTGAATCTGCAAACCAACCAGAAATTGATCAGCATTTAGCAATGATGGTTGCTCTACAGGAAGATATACAGTGCAGGTTATTAGAAAATTGCAGTTTATTTAATCTTATTGAAACCTTTTATATTTTATGCCTTATGTATATTTTCCAAGAAATGCCTTTTCATAGATGTATAGAAGAGAACAAAAGGACAGGGCACCTGGCTTAAGTCAAAAGAGCATGTGACTCTTAATCTTGGGGTTATGAGTTGTATGAGTGGAAGTCCCACTTTGGGTGTAGAGATTACAAAAAAAAAAAAAAGAACTTTTAAAAAAAGAACAAAAGGAAGTAGGAAACTAGAACATTACAGTGATACTTGATAAATTAAAATATTGTGATTAAATAATTGGCTCTATTTCTTTAATACTTAACTGATTCTTTTTAATGGTTGTAGAGACTTAATTTTCAGTGTACATTTATACATACGCATCAAAGAGCATTGCAGGGATTATTTTGTACATGTGTTTTTTATTTACAGGTATAACTTAGCTTGTCATCGACTGGAAACTCTTTTGCAAAGTATCGATCTTCCACCTCTCAACAGTGCTAACAATGCACAGTACTTTTTGCGAAAACCAGACAAGGCAGTTGAGGAAGATAGTAGAGTTTTTTCTGCCTATCAAGATTGTATTCAGCTACAGCTTCAACTGAATTTGGCTCATAATGCAGTACAGAGGCTCAGAGTAGCTCTAGGCACAAGTCGGAAGGTATTAAGTGAAACATCGGATCCAAAAGATTTGATTCAGACATCTTCCACAGAGCAGTTACGTACCATCATCAGATATTTATTGGACACTTTGCTCAGTCTTCTTCACTCTTCCAATGGTTTGTATTTGGCTTAAGTTCTTCAAATCCTAGAAATGTGTTTGATGTGATTTTGTTGCATGTTGTGTTGTTGTGTTAATACTTCCTGAGTATAGCTCATTTTGATATCCTATCTTTTTTTTTTTTTTTTAATGTTTTATTTATTTCTGAGAGAGAGAGAGGCAGTGAGCAGGGGAGGGTCAGAGAGAGAGGGAGACACAGAATTGGAAGCAGGCTCCAGGCTCTGAGCTAGGTATCAGCACAGAGCCCGATGCGGGGCGTGAACCCATGAACTGTGAGATCATGACCTGAGCTGAAGTCGGGCACTTAGGCGACTGAGCCACCCAGGTGCCCCTGATATCCTTTCTAAAGTGACTATGAATTGTGTTTGTAGGTTAACTCCCCCCCCCCCATACTTTTACTTATTTTTGTTTTAAATACATTTTCGATTATTTTCTTGAGTTTTGCTGTTGATGGTGGCATATCATTTAGTTATTGGCAATACATTAAATATTGTTATTGTGAAAACTGTCACTAAATTGCTAACCTAAGATATTGTAATTTTCTAACCAGGGGCTATTTTTGTTGAATACACATGCACTCTGAGCTATTTTTGATCATTATACATGCATACATGCAAAGACATGTACTCAGCTATCTGATATACCCAACTCTACCCGTAAGAAATATAGTTGATTGAACTGCTTCCTAGTAGCTTTTCTCCTCCCCAAGTGTTAAATTAAAATTAAAATTCTAAATTAAAATTAAAATTCTACTCGTGAAGAATAATTAAATGAATAGCAAAATAAATAAAATACAATTGTGTACTGATTGCTGGTAAAGAGGAAAGTGTACTTAGGTATGCTGATACTGATATTACAGCATACACTTAAATAGGAAATTTTATTGTTTTCTGTTTTGTAATAGGACACTCTGTTCCTGCAGTTTTGCAGAGCACGTTTCACGCCCAGGCCTGTGAAGAGCTCTTTAAACACTTGTGTATCAGTGGAACCCCAAAAATACGATTGCATACTGGTCTTCTACTTGTTCAGCTCTGTGGTGGTGAAAGATGGTGGGGTCAATTTCTTTCTAATGTTCTTCAGGAATTGTACAATTCAGAGCAGCTTCTCATCTTTCCACAAGATAGGTAGGTCACAAGATACTGGAGTTGTTTGTTATTCGTAATTTCTGCTTCTCATAGTCAGTGCTCAGATTTTGAAATCCTATATATGTGGATACTGAATGGAGAAATGAAGCATGTCTTTCTGGGGTTTGGGAAATGCCCAGCAAAGTGCATGTTGAAGAAGATTACACATGATATAACCAGACTACCTTCTTTAGTTTTGTAATTCAATCTGCGGAGTTTATAATTTGTGTTTACAAGTATTTCCTAACAGATTATGTTACTTTATCTGTTAAATATATTTTCTGAGACTTTGATAAAGTTCTCTTCTTGATTTCTTATAGATATAGTTAAGAAATACAACCAGTAGTTTGAAAAGAGGTAATTTTAACATCATAGCTCCAGATATTAGTCGTGCTAAGAATTGCACATCCTATCATTTGTTTGTTAAATTTCAATGTAAATTATTTTTTAAATGAGGAAATTGATTCATACTGAGTATTTATATCTCTTTTTTAGGGTATTCATGTTACTTTCCTGCATTGGTCAAAGATCTCTTAGTAATAGTGGAGTATTAGAAAGCTTACTAAATCTTTTGGATAATTTATTGTCACCTCTTCAGCTGCAGTTACCCATGCATAGGAGGACAGAAGGTATTGTTTAAAGTGGTCGTCTTTTGTAAAAACATAAGATTCCTATTACTACTGCTGTCATAAAATGGCTACTGTGAAGTACGTACTTTAATAATCATCACAACACATTTTTATGTTAATATTTTTATGATGCAGACTTTCATGTAGTTGATTGCCATATGTTTATAGCTTTCAAAGTCTATTATGTTTTCATTATTTGAATTTTGAATTTGGGAACTGTTGTGTTTTTTCTATATACTCATAACTAAGATCAAACTCTCTGGGGCGCCTGGGTGGCTTAGTCGGTTAAGCGTCCGACTTTCACTTAGGTCATGATCTCGCAGTTCGTGGGTTCGAGCCCCGCGTCGGGCTCTGTGACTGCCAGCTCAGAGCCTGGAGCCTGTTTCAGTCTGTGTCTCCCTCTCTCTCTGACCCTCCCCTGCTCACGCTGTCTCTCTCTCTCTCTAAAAATAAATAAAACATTAAAAAAAAAAAAAAAAAAAAAGATCAAACTCTCTTATTTTAGTGTTGTGTTTATTTTTGAAAGAGAAAAGGTAGAGAGAAAGAAATAACACGAGTGGGGAAGGGACAGAGAGAGACACACAGGCTCCACGATCTTAGCTGTCAGCAGAGCTCAATGAGGGGCTCAAAGCCTGGAATCAAGATCATGGCCTGAGCTGGATTCAGATGCTTAATTGACTGAGCCACCCAGGCACTCCTCACAGTCTCTTATTTAAGTCTCTGTTAATTTAAGGCACAGTTGCTGTTCTGGTCATCGATAATATATTTCATTTGAGCAACAAAATTATTATTGGGAAAAAACTTAAGAACATAGTTTATAAAACTTTATGAATGAGAAATTGAGAGATTTTTTTTTAATTTAGTTATTGTAAGCATAAGACTAGAACCTTATACCTTGTTTCCTAGTTTATAAATTATTATCTGTTAGATTCAATCTATGACTAAGAATCTATTTTCATACCATAGACACCTGATTGTTTTTTCTCCCTGTCATCTCTACATAGGAGTACTAGATATTCCCATGATCAGTTGGGTTGTTATGCTGGTGTCCCGGTTGTTGGATTATGTGGCAACTGTTGAAGATGAAGCAGCAGCTGCAAAGAAACCTTTGAATGGTAAAGACAGGGAAAGGTTTCTGACAGGTATCAGAAGTTTATAATAATCTGTTGGTGGGGATTTTGAGTGAGTACACAGTTGTTCCAGAACTGGCTAGTCACCTGGAGATTCCAGCTGTATGTAATTTATGTAAAGTGTGAATTAAATTTACCAGATATCTGTTTTAAGGTTAGAATTTATTTTTGAAGGACTTAATGGACAAACCCCTATGTGAGCATGACTTTTAATGTCTGAATACAACTATGTCTTTCAATGAGGTTTTTCTAGGCTGATTTAAACACTTTGTAATACCATACATATCAGTGAATTTATGAATAGGAAATCTGTTATTTTAGTATAGTGCGTCACTCTCTTTATCATCATGGAGTATTGTTCTAATCAACTATAAAGAGCTTTTATGCTTGTATTCAGAAATTACCAAAAATTTTTTTGAGTTACTGTCTTTCTCCTTGAAGTTTCGAGGCATAGAAATTAAAAAAAAATTTTTTTGTAGTTTATTATTTTAGGGACAGAGAACAAATGGGGGAGGGGCAGAGAGAGAGGGAGACACAGAATCCAAAACAGGCTCCAGGCTCCGAGTTGTCAGCACAGAGCCCGACATGGAGCTTGAACTCACGGATCTAGAGATCATGACCTAGGCAGAAGTCTGACGCTCAAACGACTGAGCCACTCAGGCACCCTGAGGCATAGAAAAATTTAAAAATTAAAGGAAATCAGACTGTAAGACAAATTATTTTTTTTCTTTTTTCCAACCTAACAACATTTTTCCTAAAGGTTTTGAAATAGCTGCACCTTATATCTAAGTGCCATAATTTTGAATTTTACACATTGTCTGGGCTATAGTATTAAAAAAGACCCCTCAGGGTGTTTTATAGGTAAATCAGTTGATTATCATTTGATAAATGGTGTCCATTACATTTGATGAAAGGGTGGGAAATTTTATTCATTTAGAGAAAATATGTCTTAAATATTTAGAGTCACTGTCTCAGTTTAGTCTTTTATGGGATACAGAGATATCTGTACAATTACATCTACCTGTCATATAAAGTTGGAATATTACACTATAAGAGGTCTTAGTTTTTATTTATAGCATTCCGATAATATGCAAATGCACTGTTGCAAGACATTTTTTGTAGGTTTTGAAGATTTTGAACGGACTTGACTAATGGATATTAGAGAATAGGAAAAGGTATCTTTAGGTCTAAGCAGGTATAGACAAGTAATTGGAGATGGGTCAGGGGTGGTATTGAGCCTGAATTAAAAAGAGGAATGATACTTAAAGTAATAGTCTGGACACATTAAAAAAAAATGAGAATAATTTGAGCTACACAGCATAATTATTGAACTGTTTAACCTTATTTTTACACTTATTAAGCCACATTATTGAACACTCTTTTTGGGTCCTTGCATGAACGTATGGGTTTGACATAGTAGTGAGCATTTGTTGTTGAATTGAGTTACATCAGTGGTGTGTTGTACAAAGATTAATCTTAAGCAACTGTTGGGAAAGATGGCTGTTATCTTAAAGGAAAGATTGGAGACAAGAAAACTCTGATCTTAAAGTCATTTAGGATCTGGATTAGCCTTTCTAGGGTTAAATCTTACTACTAATTTCTTTGTAATGCTCAGTTTCTTTAAAACTGCTTTGTTGTGATTGACATGTTTATAAATTTTTATTTTCTGGGTATGGAAAGTACTTTAAAACCACATTTTACAGAATTATTAATAAAACTTTTGCTCTTATAGGTAACCAGTGGAGTTTTATTAACAACAATCTGCACACTCACAGCATAAATAGGTCTTCCAAAGGCAGCAGTAGCCTTGATAGATTATATTCCAGAAAAATCAGAAAGCAGCTAGTTCATCATAAACAGGTAATTTTCAATACACTTTTAAAATTTTAATGTTTGAAAACATTGCTTTTGAGGTTGCATGAGCTTACTGTCAAATCTCACGTATGATATTTAATGAGGTACTTAGGGAAATTATTTAACAAGTTTTGAGACTGCTTCTTTATTTGTAAGATGGCAGCAGTTTGTAGTTTACAGATTTTTGGTGAGGTCCTTTAACGTATCTGCCTTTTCACGTCTCTGTTACTACCATTCTAAGTGAGAGGCTGTCATTTTCCTTTGTCTAGTCAAAAGGCCTGTCATCCTTTTTGTTCTTTCTCAGTCAAACCTTACATCATTTCCTTCTCCAGTTCTTAGTATCTTCCAGTTGATCTGTGCATGAAGATCAAAGTCCTTAACATGGCTTGAGAATATTTGTCTTCTGCCCCTCTTTGTGCCTGTCAGGTTTGAATTTTAGTCTAGCCATATTGAATTTGAGTTCATGCACCACCAGTTTTCTCATCCAGGATTTTCCCATGTGGTGAGTTTCCTTTCCCACCACATAGGATAACCTAACTTACTAGGCATTAGTTCAGGCATTAGTTTATTTTTTTTAAGTTTATTTATTTTGAGACAACAAGAGTGAGGGGAGGGACACAGAGAGAAGATCCCAAGCAGGCTCCGTGCTGTCAGCGGAGGGCCCCATGTGGTGGGGCTAAGATTCAGGAACCATGAGACCAGACCTGAGCCAAAATCAGGAGTCAGATGCTTAACCAACTGAGCCTCCCAGGGGCCCATCAGGCATTAGTTTATATTCGCTTCCTTAAAGAGGTTTTCTCTGGTTTCTAAATTAGGATCATACCCGCTAAATATGTTCCCCATGTCCTGTATTTTTCCTTTCATTATATTCATCATAAATTTTGGTAGGGATTCTTTTGTTACTATGAGATTTCTGTGTTTCACTGTGAGTAAATGATTTTTAAAGCCTTGTTAGGAGTAATGCAGAGTGTTCTGTTTTACCTGCCTTTTTTTTCCTCAAAATATTTTTGAGATTCATCCATATTGAGTATATCATTGGTTCTTTTTATTCTTGAGCACTATTCCATGAATATCCAGAATCTGTTTATTCATTTTCCTGTTGATGACCCTTTAGTTTTGTTTTTTTTCTTTTTGAAATATAAATATGCATATATGTTTCTTTCTTTGCTTAATATGTAAATGTTTGCATGTACACCCACTCAATCTTTCTTTCACAGAGGGTCATGTATTAGAATGCGGCTTTTGTTATAGAACATCTGTGCATATGTCTGGATTTTTTCTTACTTGGTTCCATGATTTCACTTGAAATTACACATATTTGGTCCATATGCACTGTACTGTTTAGAAGTGAATTTATAGCTGACATCAGATTCTTGTGAGCTATTACTTTTTTTTTTTTTTAATGGGTCTGTCTCTTTTCTCTTACAGTATATACAAGGTAATATACTACATCCTTCATACCTAGTATGGAGCCTAGTGTCTTATCAATAATTATTTATATAATTGATTTAAACTGTAATGAGAATTTATATGAAAATCCTTAGGATCTAAAGTTTGTGAAAGCTTTAGACTTCTTTAAAAACATGGACTTAGCACTAAATTGTTTTCACTTCTGTGTTTTTCAACTATAAGCTATTTGATCCTTTGCAAGAAAAATGATGTGAAGCTTCTCCCTCACTTTTTTTTTTTTTAACTCTTAACTAATTGTAGGTGGTAATAATTTGCATCCTTTTGAATTAGGCTGAATTTTATTAAACACTTAATGTTTATGCTTGCTGTGTTTAATTTAGGATATAAAGGTGGAAAACAAACCTAAAATATAACCTACTCAATTTACCTTAGTAAAATACTACTATTTTATTCTTTACTGTGAAGGACATTATTGGGACAGTTGGCAAAACTTAGAATGGGGTATGAGTCATAGTTGGTAGTGGTATATTAGTAGTATTCTCTGATTTTGCTGGTTTTATTGTGGTTTGTAGAGAGATTTGGTTCCTAGGAAATACTAAAGTATTCAGGGTTGATTGGCCATCAGGTTGCCAACTTATTCTCAAATAGTTGAGGGAAAAAAATGACTTTTTTGCAGTAATTAAAATTGCTGATTAAGATTGTGATTGTTTTGAAATACATTAAAATAATGTATTTGTTATTGTAATTGTTGGGTTTATTGTGGAACTTTTAGGATAGTTTTCTGCAAATACTGATTTATGGTAGTTCTCTCATACACATAACATATGTTGATTATCTAATACATGTGCATACTGGTTTTAATTTAGGATACATTGTTCTTCATACATGGAGATTATGGCCAAGGGAATATTTCTTTATAATATATTAAAATATCTTGCACAGCAAAGGAAACAACCCACAAAACTAATAGGCAACCAACAGAATGGGAAAAGATAGTTGCAAATGACATATCAGATAAAGGGTTAATACCCAGAATCTATAAGGAACTCACCAAACTCCACACCCGAAAAACAAACAACCCAGTGAAGAAATGGGCAGAAGATATGAACAGACACTTCTCCAAAGAGGACATCCAGATGGCCAACAGACACATGAAACGATGCTCAGCATCCCTCATCAGGCAAATACAAATCAAAACCACACTGAGATACCACCTCACTGCAGTCAGAGTGGCTAAAATGAGCCAATCAGAGAACTCTAGATGCTGGCGAGGATGTGGAGAAACGGGCACCCTCCTACACTATTGGTGGGAATGCAAACTGGTACAGCCCCTCTGGAAAACAGTGTGGAGGCTCCTCAGGAAACTAACAATAGAACTCCTCTATGACCCAGCAATAGCACTGCTAGGGATTTACCCAAGGAATACAGAAATGCTGAGGCATAGGAGCACATGTACCCCAATGTTCATAGCAGCACTCTCCACAATAGCTAAAACATGGAAAGAGCCTAAGTGTCCATCAACAGATGAATGGATCAAGAAGATGTGGTTTATCTATACCATGGAATACTACATGGCAATGAAAAACAATGAAATCTGGCCATGTGAAGCAACATGGATGGACCTTGAGGGTGTTATGCTGAGCGAAATAAGTCAGGCAGAGAAGGACAAATATCATATGTGTGCACGTATAGGAGGTTTAGGAGGAACTTAACGGAGGACCAAGGGGGAGAAGAAGGGCGGAAATGGTGGGGGAAGGGAGAGAGGCAAAGCATGAGACTCTTGAATGCTGACAAAAACTGAGGACTGATGGATGTGGGGGGGAGGGGAGATGGGCATGGAGGAGGACACTTGTGGGGATGAGCACTGGGTGTTATGTGGAAACTAATTTGACAAACTTTGTAAAAAAAAATGAAAAAATATCTAAGAAAGTAGAAATTTTTGAGATGTTCTTTGAAGAAATAGGTTTAAGTTCTTAACAAATTATTCATTTCTAATCATAGTTATTACCTTCTTGTGACTATATTTAGAATCATATTCTGCACATATGGCTATATGGAGATGTGGTGAAGTCATTCAGTGGATATTTAAGGTCTTCCTGTGCAGAAATTTTTTTTCTTGGTTTTGGTCTATTTGTCCATTGGTACTGGCTGGTGGTTACAAGGGGTTAGGATTTGGGCACCTGGGATAGGGGGTGTGTGGGTGGGCAACATAAAAGAACATGAGGGAATCTGGTGGTGATAGAACTATCGTGGTGGTTCATGTGTCTCTACTTATGTAGAATTCTATACAAGTAAGATACACAAACATAGACACACTTAAAAGAGTAGAAGTGAAACTGGAGAAACCGGAGAAACCGGAATAAAATTGTTGTATTTTAACAATGTCAGTACTCTGTTGTTGTATTATTGTATAGTTTTACAAAATGTTATCATTGGAGGAAATGGAAGTCTACAAAAGATCGCTCTTGTTTCTCACAACTGTATATCTATAGTTACCTCAATAAAAAATATAGGTATTTCAAAAACATACTACTCTTGAGGGAGGTTGCCATAAAAACAAAGCTGAGAATATTACACAATAAAAAGATTTCCTTGCATATTTAAAAATACTATTCCCTTCAAAAAATATGTATCAGTCAATCTCATTGGTGGCTTACATAAGAAAATCTTCCATTTATTTCCCTTTTCCCATGAGTGAAGAATGGATTAAGTCTAGTTATAACATGGAGAGAAAAGTCAGGATTTGGAAATGACTTATCAGCAACAAGATCTTGCAGGGAGTTATTCCATTAGTTGTATGTATGAAGTGTACATGGTAATTTACTTTGTTTTTTTAACACTGTTAGCTAAATTTAGATTAAAAAGTTAGATTAATCTTCTTCTCCTTCTCAGCAACTTAACTTGTTAAAAGCTAAACAGAAAGCTTTGGTGGAACAGATGGAAAAAGAAAAAATACAGAGTAACAAAGGATCATCATACAAGCTTCTGGTAGAGCAAGCAAAACTAAAGCAGGCTACTTCAAAGGTATGAGCTATGGTTTTTAATGTAATTATTTTGGATAAGTCACTTTTCCCTTTAATTGAGTAAAGTATCTTTAATAATAAAAAACTTAAAATATACTGCTTATCAACAGAAAAATCTATTCTAAACCCTTTTCTTGAGAGGAGATAGCTTTTAACTTAAGGAAATATAGGATAAATGTGGATTCACAGTATGTTTCCAGTGTGGTTTTTTTTTTTTTTTTTTTTTTTAATTTTTATGCCTTTATTTTGAGAGAGACAGAATGCAAGCACAGGGAGGGGCAGAGCAAGAGGGAGACAGAATCTGAAGCAGCTCTGGACTCTGAGCTGTCAGCCTATAGCCCAACACAGGGCTCGAACTCAGAGACTGAGATCATGACTGAGCTGAAGTCAGATGCTGACTGAGCCACCCACATGCCCTCCAGTATGCTTACTTTAAAGTGGATTGTGTGCCAGTAAATTGAAGATAAAAGATTCAAGGAAATGTACTGTGTATTTAATGTGTTCTTTCTAAGTGAAAATCCATCTAGTGATTTGTAAATAAAAATTTTAAATATAATGATATATTACTTAATTTTTTAAAAAATTGTTTATTTTTGAGAGAAAGAGGCAAAGTGACTGCAGAGGAGGGGCAGAGAGAGAGGGAGACACAGAATCTGTAGCAGGCTCCAGGCTCTGAGCTGTCAGCACAGAGCCCGATATAGGGCTTGAACACATGAACTGCACATAACCTGAGCCGAAGTTAGACAGTTAACCAACGGAGCCACCCGGGTGCCTCAGTTAATATTTATTTTTTAATTTTGGGGGGATAACACATATAGTAGCTGATTTTGTTTATTGTGTTTCTTTAAATATGAAGTTATTCCACCAGATTTTGCAGTAACTTGAGTTCATACTCTGTACTTGAAGTTATGTTATATGGGTTTATCATCCACCTTTTCTGAATTATGTTTTGGATGTTTTGGTAATTTTTATTCAAGATGTTAGATTTGACCTAATGTAGCCTTAGTGTAGAATTTCACTTTTCAGAAATGGAAGTGAAAGTCTTCCATTTATTTCCCTTGGCCCATGGGTGAGGAATTGATTAAGTCTAGTTATAATATGGAGATAACAGTTAGGATTTGGAAATGACTTATCAGCAACACAATTAAAACATGATTTTGCAGGGAGTTGTTCAGTAGTTGGATGTATGAAATCAGAAAGTACGGTTACTTTCTGAAGCTTATGGGTTATCTAAAATTTTGTTCTTTAGAAGTTGTAAGTTTTCCAAAGTGAATATTTTCATCCATAAAGAATGTTCACTTAATAAGCACTGATTTAGGGGCGACTGGGTGGCTAAGTAGGTTAAACATTACCAACTCAGGTAATGATCTCATGATCCATGAATTTGAGCCCTGCGTGGGCTGTGTGCTGATGGCTCAGAGCCTGCGGTCTACTTTGGATTCTGTGTCTCCCTTTTTCTCTGCCCCTTTGCTGCTCGCTTGCGCAGGCATGCACACATGCTTGCTCTTTCTCATATTAATAATAGTAAACATCTTATAATAATAAAAATAATAAACATTAATAAACACTGATTTAAATATTGTAAATTTCTCTATGCAGCACTTCAAGGATTTAATTCGGTTACGTCGGACAGCAGAATGGTCCCGCTCTAATTTAGATACAGAAGTTACAACAACAAAGGAAAGTCCAGAGATAGAACCACTTCCATTCACCCTGGCCCATGAACGTTGTATTTCAGTAGTGCAGAAACTTGTTCTGTTTCTCCTCTCCATGGATTTTACATGTCATGCAGATCTCTTGCTGTTTGTTTGTAAGGTTAGTAAAGTAATAGGCATAATTTATAATTAGAGACTTCGAGGGTAAGAAAAAGAAAGAATGCAGTCTTTAATTGTTTTTTTTTTTTTGATTAAGAAATAATAGTGCTTTTATTGGTTTTCTTTATGTAATTCAGGTTTTTTTTATTCTTTGAAAGATTTAAAAAGTATATTCCTTAAGAGATGTGATTCATATTTTTAACCTAGTTAAAACTATAACATAGATTTGAAATCTCTGTCAGGTAGGTATGTCTATCTCCAGCCTACCTTTTTCCTATTAATTAAAATAGGAAATACAAAAATAAGTGCTAGATTATGATGATGAGGGGTTTTAATGCCCTGAAGGCTTTCTTGTAGCATATTCATTCTTTGTAAATATTATTTTTAACCAATCCACCAAAAATTTTAATGAGATTTTGATATTTGATTCATGAAAATACATTTCTCTGCATTTTGTCTCAAACAGTTATTTTGACACTGAAAGCATATCTCATTAATGAGGACTATTATTTCAACTGTTTATTTTTGGAGAAAACATGTGTAATTGATGTTTAAGTGTCTGGTTTTTTTAAATGTATTGCAGGTCCTGGCACGCATTGCAAATGCCACGAGGCCAACTATACATCTGTGTGAGATTGTGAATGAACCCCAGCTGGAAAGACTGCTACTGCTTTTGGTTGGAACTGACTTTAATAGAGGAGATATATCTTGGGGTGGTGCTTGGGCTCAGTATTCCTTAACCTGTATGCTACAGGATATATTAGCAGGTTTGTCTGGTTGTATGTTTCATAGGGTATGTCCAAATTAGCTGGTCATGGCTTGAATAAGTAACATTTAAAAGAAACTGGAGTTCTCCAAAATGTAAAAGGTCTGTTTAATGTATCAGCAGCAACCATTTGGAGTTACTTTGTATTAGTTATGTTGACAGTTGTGATAAACGTCAAGTCTTTATGAGGAGTTACATTGTTAAAGAACAGGGACATTAGAGAAAGTCAGTTTCATTATTAATATTAGCAATGAGATACTTATTCTTTATGTGGCCTTGAGGACTCTTTGTGCCTCATTCCTTTCATCCATAAAATGAGGATAATAAGAAAGAGTACCTTCCTTATAAAGTTGTTTTGATGAATGAGTGAGTTAATACATGTAAAGGAACTATAATAACTCCTGGTCATATTAAACATTTTGTGTTTTCTACTAATTACTTGTCTTTAACATTTGAGGATAGTGTGGTGGGTCCTAGTATTTCCACGGTAGGTGGAGAATCTTTTGCCTCAATCTTTCATAGTTGGTGGAGCATACAAGGTGTCATTCTCTAAATTGGAGGGAAAATGTACTTTATATGATTTGGATATTGGTTAAGAAATTGTTAAAAACGGTTATGGCTCTCTTCTGTCGTATAGGAGAGCTGCTGGCTCCAGTAGCAGCAGAAGCCATGGAGGAAGGAGCAGTGAGTGATGATGTGGCTGCAGCAGCTGGCGACTCGGACGACTCCCTGCAGCAGTCGTCAGTGCAGCTGCTGGAGACTATCGATGAGCCTTTGACACACGACATAACGGGTACCTTCTTTATGTTTTATTTAAAAACATAGCTCGCTTGCTCTTTTTTTTTTTATGAAAACAAATATTTTTTTAATGCTTTCTTAAAAAATTTTTTTAATTTTTTTTTTTTTTTAATTTCGGGAGAGAGAGAGAGTGTGAGCAGGGAAGGGTCAGAGAGAGGGGGAGTCACAAAATCTGAAGCAGACTCCAGGCTCTGAGCTGGCAGTCAGCACAGATCCCAACGCAGGGCTCGAGCCCACGAACCATGAGATCATGACCTGAGCCAAAGTCGGACGCTCAACAGACTGAGCCACCCAGGCGCCCCTGTTTTATATATTTTTGAGAGAGACAGAGTGTGCATGGGGGAGGGGCAGAGAGAGAGGGAGACATAGAATCTGAAGCAGGTTCCAGGCTCTGAGCTAAGCTCAGTGTGAGGCTTGAACCCATGAAGAGTGAGATTGTGACCTGAGTTGAAGTCAGACTCTTAACCAACTGAGCCACCCAGGCACCCTTGAATATATATGTCAAAATGCAGAATTTTAGTTCAGTAGAAAATTAATTTTTTTATATTTTTGTATTGCGGTTACTAAGGCCAAAACCCTCTTGTGTTTTTTATTGGTTCTTTATAGATGGATACATTTTTGCATAATTTATTAGTGTGTAATTGTCAAATACAAAAATTTAGAGATGTTTATGTCAGTAGAAACATATGTTACATACAAGTAAAGTAACTTTCTGTAATTAAAATCAATATATTGGTTAATTTTATGTTATATACTTTATCAGTGTAATTGTTTTCAATTATCTGAAGGTGCACCTCCTCTTTCTTTGGAAAAAGATAAAGAAATTGATCTTGAGTTACTTCAAGATCTAATGGAAGTTGACATTGATCCCTTAGATATTGATTTGGAAAAAGATCCTCTTGCAGCTAAAGTTTTTAAGGTATGATATGCTATTCTTTGCATTTTAAATATTTCATTTTATACTTTTGGCTTATTAATCACTTAAAACAGGAAAGTATACCTGTTTATCACTAAATGTAATTCATTATTCATTGTTCTCAACATTCATTAATTTGCAGTTTTTTTATAATATCAATAGAATAGTATAAGGAACATGTACCCTTTTATTAATATAGCCACTGTTACTGTCTCCTAGATTAGTAAGAGCCACTCATAGGCATGGGGAAATTTAGTTATGGATTACTAAATTTCAAGCAGTGTTTAAGCTCATCCAAGCCCAGTGTATTGCAAGTTCTACTTTTGTGTTAGCCTCGACTTTTTCTAAACAAGGTATTCCCCTGATACTTTATATTGTTTGTTTTTGTGTATAAGAAATTTTGTTTTTTCAGTTTTAGTTATTTTGAGATGGAATATGAGTCAGGAAGGGGCAGAGAGAGCAGGAGAAAGAATCCTAAGCAGGCTCTGCACTGTCAGAGTGGAGCCTGACGCGGATTTAACTCATGAACCATGAGATCGTGACCTGAGCCGAAGTCGGATGCTTAACTGACTCAGCCTCCCTGGTGCCCCGAGATTTTTTTTTTTTAAGGATGCTAATTATTCCTCAGATTCTAATAGCATTTTACATTTTTTGTTTAAGTTTATTTATTTTGTGTATGAGACAGAGAGAGAGAAAGCAGAGTTGGGTATAGGTAGAGAGAATGGAGAGAGAATTCCAAACAGGCTCTGCACTGTCAGCACAGAGCTGAATATGGGGCTTGAACTCACAAACCGTGAGATCCTCACATTAGCTGAGATCAGGAGTTGGATGTTTAATTGACTAAGCCACCCATGCACCCACCCCTCTCTCAGATTCTAAATAAATAAGGTACTTCTAGATTTTGGTATAAAATCAAGAGAAAATTACTGAACTATTCCTATAGATGATTAAGGTGAGAAGTAGATTTTGGTGTTGTAAAGGGTGGGGAGCATGTTTATTTTGTAGTCTTGTTTGAATTTAGATAGTCTAAGTAATGTCATTCTTAATGAAGAGGTAAAAATAAACCACAATTTTTTTCCCACTTTTTTAAGCCAATAAGCAGTACCTGGTATGATTATTGGGGTGCCGATTATGGTACCTACAATTACAACCCTTACATTGGAGGTCTTGGAATTCCTGTAGCAAAGCCACCTGCAAACACAGAGAAGAATGGATCACAGACAGTTAGTGTTTCAGTATCTCAGGGTAAGTGGGTATTATATTCTAAGTCATGTGCTATTCTTTAAAACAAGTCCTCATTTTATGTATGCTTTGGCATATGAGAAAACGAGGCTGAGTGTGTGTGGTGAGGGTTTAGTTTCCCAGGTGTGCCATCAGAGTGACACAGACGTATGTTTTTGTGTCAGTCCATTTGGAGGAGCTTCCGTTTATGGTGCATTTTGTTTCTCAGAATAACACCAAACAAAATATGTTTGTGAGTTGTGTGGGATTGACAGGGACTTTAACTTAACTGATTGTGCTTTTTTAATTACTTTTTTGCTCTTAATAATAACTCATATTTTATTTGTGACAGATGAAACCACACTGAGTATTGTTTTTGCACTCTTCTGGTCATGTAGAATATATCAGAGGATTTAATTTCTTTTATAAATCAGGGCATTTTTCTACAAAAGCAATCAGGAAGCAAATTGCATCAAAATTAGGAAATTAACGTTAGTACTAACATTCTTACCCCATTCCAGTTCAGCGTTTGTGTTTAAATAACTTCCTTTATGCAGAAGGATCCAAAGCAAAAAGATGCCTTGTCTTTAGTTGTCATTCTTCTTCAGTCTCATTCAACCTGACATAGTTCTTTTTTTTTCATTCATTCATTCATTCATTCATTCATTCATTCATAGAGAAAGATAGAGCAGTGGAGGGGCAGAGAGAAGGGAAGAGAGGGATTCTTACCAGGCTCCACATTGTGAGCATGGAGCCAGACACAGGGTTTGATCTCACAGACTGCAAGATCAGACCTGAGCTGAAAACAAGAGTCAGATGCTTATGCGACTGAGTCACCCAAGTGCCTGCCAAGGTTCATCAGAGTTCACTTTCATGACCTTAATGCTTTTGAAAATTAGAAGCCAGTTATTTTGTAAAATGTTCTTCACAACTTGGGTTTGTGTGCTATTTCTTCATGATTGCTCAGGTTTTCTTACTGTATTCTGTTGTTGACTTATGATTTTAATTTGTTCCATGACTGGTGATTTGAAGTTTAATTACTTGATTTAAGGAGATAACTGTCAGTCTACTCCAGTATAAATCATTCTTTACCCCTTGCCAAATAAATTTTTGTGAATGTAGGAGAGTGGTACTTTGAAACTGTTCTTTTTAGGAAAATTAGATTATTCATTTTTAAGTGGACTTAGGGTTTTCTGTTTTATTCATTGGATCATAATTTGTTATTATTTGTATATTTGTTGCTTAGTTTCTATTAAGGCAAAATATAAATACCATAAAATTTACCATTTTAACCATAAAAAAAATTTTTTTAATGTTTATTTTTGAGAGAGAGAGAGAGAGCAGGGGAGGGACAGAGAGAGAAGGAGACACAGAATCCGAAGCATGCTCCAGGCTCTGAGCTGTCAGCACAGAGCCTCATGGGGGGCTTGAATCCATGAACCCCAAATCATGACCTGAGCCGAAGTCAGAGGCTCAACCACTGACACACCCAGGAACCCCCATTTTAACCATTTTTAAGTATATAGTTCTTTGGCATTAAGTATATTCACAGTGTTTTCATTATTTATTTTGATGTTCAAATTATCCCTCATTAGACAGTAGGATCTTTAAGCTTATCTGTCTTTTTGATATGTTGCCTTTCTTTGAGTGTTTCCTTGTTTTCTGGCACAAGATACCCCAGGCTTAGCATTTTCTTTTCCTTCCCTAGATTGGTAATTAACTACTTCAGCAAGAAGGTTATTTCAAAACCTTTTAGTGAAAGAATATGATTAGGAAACAAAGATTTGGGTGCTAGGTATACTTAACTACGATTTTGTGATTGTTTCTGTGTCTTCGTGGTAGACAGGGAGTGTGTGTGTGTGTGTGTGTGTGTGTGTGTGTGTGTGTGTGTGTGTGTGTATGTGTGTTAACATACATTTGTGTCTATATTTCTAATATATATATGTATATATATCTGACTATAATAAAACTGTATAGGCTTCATTTAATATTTTTTTATTTAAAAACAATTTTTTTTTTAAATTCTAGTTGGGTAATGTACACTGTAATATTACATAGGCTTCATTTTAACCTACTCCCATTTTTGTATCTCTTTTCTCTGAAGTGAGGAGTCTGGTTCTCACTATCCTTACCTTACTTGCTTCCACTATCATCACTTAATTTATTTGATCCGCCTCTCTCTATGTAACCAATCCCCCATCTCTGGCCTCCTCTGCGCAGATGTTATCTGCTGGGCTGATACTCCCTGACCAGTTGTTCTTCCATGAGGACACGTTCGTCACCCTGTTTTGCATTTGGATGTAGACATTTTATTATAGGAAATAGGACATGGGTAATAGTTACCAAATGGGTGTTTTTTCTTTCAATTCCCCTTTGTAGCCCTGGATGCTCGCCTAGAAGTTGGACTTGAACAACAAGCAGAACTTATGTTGAAAATGATGTCTACTTTGGAAGCAGATTCCATTTTACAGGCACTAACAAATACGTCTCCTACATGTAAGTGAAAATCACCATTCTTAGAATATTACAATGAATGATTTATCTCTTGGTTATTTTTTTTATTTTGTATTAAAATTTTTTTTAATGTTTTATTTATTTTTGAGAGAGAGAGAGACAGCGTGAGCAGGGGAGGGTGAGAGAAAGAGGGAGACACAGGATCTGAGCTGTCAGCACAGAGCCTGATGCAGGGCTCAAACCCACAAACTGTGAGATCATGACCTGAGCCAAAGTCGGACGCTCAACTGACTGAGACACCCAGGCGCCCCTCTCTTAGTTCTTTTTAAGTGCATTCAGCGAGGACAAATTTTTAAATTCCATATATGTTGTGAATCTGAGTAGGCTAAGTCTATAGCGCGTCTCCATCACTAGGTTAGTAGCAATTGAAAAAAAAGACATAGGATTAATAAATGGGAAAGTGGAGGGGACAACAAAATGCCTCCATGGAGTAGTATGCTTACATTCAGTCCAAAAACCCGAGTGATGTTTTGTTACTGTGGTGTTGTGAAGTTAATCAAATTCCTAGAGTTGTTTGTTTAGCTAGCTGCCTGGGAGTTTCTTGCATTATATCCACAGTTACTATAAAGTGGGTTTTTAGATACAGAAACCCCCCCTTTTCTGAGAGAAATAATTTTCAAGACCCCCAGTGGATGCCTGAAACCACAGATAGTACTGAACCATATATATATACCATATTTTTTCTATACATATCTATGATAAAGTTTGATTTACAAATTAGGCACAGTAAGAAATTAACAATAATAATAAAATAGAACAAATAGAACAGTTAAAATCAATACTGTAATAAAGGTGTGAATGTGTTCTCTTTCTCAAAATATGTTATTTATTCACCCTTCTAGTGGTGATTTTTGATGATAAAACGCCTGCATGATGTAATGAAGTATGGTGAATGACATGGGTGTAGTGATGGAGTGTTAGGCTACTGTTGACCTTCTGATTGTACATCAATCAGAGGATCATCTGCTTCCTGACTGCAGTTGACTGCTAGTAAAAGAAACCAGAAGCCATGGGAAACAAAACTATTGATAAGAGGGTACTACTGCAGTGGCATCTTTGTCATCCTTAAAGACTAGGATGGAAGAGATATATATGGGCCTAACTGAACTGTCGAACTGAGGATTTACTGCCTGATTATCTATATCACAGGAGGGTAAACTTTTTATATAAAGGACCAGATAGTAAATATTTTAGGCTTTCTAAGCTGTAGTGTGTGTTGTTACTACACAACTCTGACTTTGTACTAATAAAGTAGCCATAGACAATATCCAAACAAGTGGGCATGGCTGATACAGAAACTTCCACAGTCAAATGCCTGCCAGTCTTAATCATGAGGCTGTAAGTCTGCTGAAGTAGAGTGCTAGACGTGGGTGGATTGCCTCCTGTCAGGTGAGCACAGTTAAGATAGCAACCTGTCTCTCAAAGACAAAAGATTGAGCAGCTTTGCTGAGGAGATGGTGATGTTTTTTATTTCCCTTCACCTTCTCTGGAGTATGCTGAGTAAAGGAGCAGATGTACTAGTTAGAACCTAGGAAGAGCATCATGTTCTCCTTCTCTGAAGGAGAGTTCACAGTGCATTAGAGAAATTTGGGTCTTTAAGTATTTCTATGTCAAATTAAATTCATCCACTTTGCTATTTTCATTTATTTCTTACCTTAGGAGCTATAGAAAAAACGGTGAAAAACTGAAGAAATGGTCTAGTGTTGTATGGTCTTGATATTGGTACATGAATATTATTGCACCTTATCTTTCATGTAATGGAGGGATCTCTTTTGTTGGGTCAGCCTCTCTGTGACCACAGACAACTAGTACTGACCTAAGTAATCCTTTTCTTTGTTAAATATTTCTTGTTTAAAATAATTTATTAGAAGATGCTTTTGTAATTTGTATTACTTCCTATTACTGTTGTATCTTTTGATTTTTATACTGTTCAGAATTTTGTCCCCGTTTTAGTGACTTTCTAAATAACCTTTCTATGGAAAACCTCTCTTAGAGTTCATGTATATCTCTCTTCCCCATGAATATATGCCTGTTTATTAGATTGGTGTGTGACCTGAGATTCAGAATTTTTTGATGCTTCCCAGGTAATTTTAATGTGTAATCAAGGTTAAGAATCAATGAGCTAGTGTCTAAATTATTCTAAAACTACTTTCCTAAGAATTAGTCAAGATTCTTCTTTTTCTTCCTTTTCCTCTTTTATTAATTAGGAAAAAATTGAAAATAGAAATTGCTAGAGAGTAAGGTTTTGTTCCTTTGATGGACAAGTGCTGTGAATTGGGGAGCTTCTCTCTTTGGTGATTGTCTTTTTGACCTTCAGGTAATGTTGTAAAAACAAATTTTCAAATAATATAATGAACCATTCTTAGGAATGCAATTAAAAAAGCGTTTTTAAGATCGTCACTTACCTGTACATACTAATAGCTAGTGAACGTTTCTCCTGATACTTTTTGTGTATAAAATCATAATTGTGTTTAATTTTCAGTATCACAGTCTCCTACTGGAACAGATGATTCACTTCTAGGGGGTTTACAAGCAGCAAGCCAGTCCAACCAGCTAATTATACAGTTATCATCTGTCCCAATGTTAAATGTTTGTTTCAACAAACTTTTTTCCATGCTTCAAGTCCATCATGTCCAGGTATGACTTCAGGAGAAGTGGTGTATTTTACAAGTATTGCCAGCCTAGTAAAAGATTAAAATAACTGGGGAGATCTTTCTCAACCTGAAAGGGTGTTTTATTCATTATCTCAGATGGAAAGGTATTGGAGATCCTTTCATAGTCACAGCTCCTCAGTGATAGATTTTTATAATTTTTATGATGTTTAAGGTTTGTTAGTTTAGTTCCAGTTATATGTTGTATATGCCTCTGTATTTAAAGACTTGAGTCACCTATTATAATTTAGAAAACCATATGTATTAGATATATTATAAATTTTTAGTTAAATTTTCTTTCATTAAGAAGTGTGAGATGTGTTTTCTTGCCAACTAAATTGGAGTAGCCAGAGGAAATATTTAATCAAAAAATTAATTACTCATAAGGAATCATTCATAAGGTTTTTATTTAACAGTATTTCATTACATAATAGGTATGTTTTCTTTCCTCCTGTCAATTTTCATTCTTTTTCAGTTGGAATCACTTCTCCAGTTGTGGCTCACATTGAGTCTGAATTCTAGTTCATCTGGAAACAAAGAAAATGGAGCAGACATTTTTTTATATAATGCTAATCGAATACCTGTCATTTCATTAAATCAGGGTAAGATTTATTAGAAGAAAAATTATTAACATACTATAAATAAACTAAAAAGTCAATGATTAGGTTAACGTATACCTAATCTTTATCATTAGGGTTATAATGTTTTAGTGGAAAAAAGTTGTTTTTTTAATACACTGACAATAATTAGCCGTGAAGAGAACAAAAAACTTATTCTCTGGCTTATATTATCTTATGTCTATGTGCGACTAAAACTTGAAGTGTTAACATCTTTATATTTTCTAAAATATTTATTTTTTAATATAATTAAAAAAAATGTTTTATTTGAGAGAGACAGCGTGAGCATGGGAGGGTCAAAGAGAGAGGGAGACAAAAAATCAAAAGCAGGCTCCAGGCTCTGAGCTGTCAGCACAGAGCCCGATGCATGGCTCGAACCCACGAGCAGTGAGATCATGACCTGAGCTGAAGTCAGATGCTTAACCGACGGAGCCATTGAGACACCCATATTTGTTTTATTCTTAAACTGTTCTGTTGCCACTGGTATCTTTCTTTCTTCCTTCCTTCCTTCCTTTCTTTCTTTCTTTCTTTCTTTCTTTCTTTCTTTCTTGCTTTCTTGCTTTCTTGCTTTCTTGCTTTCTTGCTTTCTTGCTTTCTTGCTTTCTTGCTTGCTTTCTTGCTTGCTTTCTTGCCTGCCTTCCTTCCTTCCTTCCTTCCTTCCTTCCTTCTTTCCTTCTGTCCTTCCTTCCTTTCTTTCTTGTTTTGAGAGACAGAGCGTGAGCAGGGTAGGGACAGAGAGATAGAGAGGGAGACCCAGCATCCGAAGCAGGCTCCAGGTTCTGAACTGTCAGCATAGAGCCTGATGCAGGGCTTGAACTCATAAACCCTGAGATCATGACCTGAGCCAAAGTCTGACACTTAACTGACTGAGCCACCCAGGTGTCCCACGATATTTCCTAAAAATGTGAATGAGACCTATAGGACCTGATAGATTGGAGAGGGATGTCAGTTTTCTGTAGAAGTTGTATTAGTTAGGGGCGCCTGGGTAGCCCAGTCAGTTAAGCATCCAACTTTGGCTCAGGTCATAACCTCAGGGTTTGTGAGTTCAAACCATGTGTTGTTGGGCTGTGTGCTGACAGCTCACAGCCTGGAGCCTGCTTCAGATTCTGTGTTTCCCACTTTCTCTGCTCCTCACCTGCTCATGGTCTGTCTGTCTCTCTCAAAAATAAACATTAAAAAATTTTTTTTAAAGTTGTGTTCGTAAGCTCTTGGGTTGTTGTTGTTGTTTTTTTTTTTTTTTTTTTTTGACAAATGCAAGAATGTAGAAATAATGGAAATAAAATAATATTTGTCTATAGAAATAGAATTAACCTTTGGCTCTGGCTGCAGGAATCTATTTAGTTTTATTTTAAGAGAAGTGTTAAATGATCATCTATTTCTGGTGCTTTCTTCCTAGTGGGGCACATTCTCTATTCACATGGCTCTCAGGCTGGTCTTTCAGTCTTAGTTGACAGTCTCACTGGCTCACGGTCCTACTTATATCTGCGTTGCTTTGGCAAGAGCCAGCCCTGCGTTAATTAATAGGTTTTCATCTCTTCCACTGTACTAATAAATTATTATAAGTTGTGCTCTTTATTATTGTGAAAACCATTACACATAAGCAGGAATTAGTAAGAAAGGTAAATAACTTCATCATTATCATCAGATATCTGGTTAGTATTCAAATTTCTAGTTGTCTTAACTGTTACAAATTTTTAAAACTTGAAATAGAATCCATATAAGGTCCACACATTTTAATTATATTTCTTTAATCCTTCTTAAGCTGTATAGCTTCCCTCTAGATCTTTTTTTATTGCCTTAACAAAGTCATTTGTCAAACAAGTTTGGTTGTTTGTTTTTCAGGATTCCTGAATTTTGGTGATTGTGTCTCCATGCTATCCTCTCGATTTCTTATAAATAGGTAGTTAGACCTGGAGCTTAGTTTTTTTTTAAAGGCAATTTCAGGGGTGCCTGAGTGGCTGAGTCAGTTAAGCATCTGACTTTGGCTCAGGTCATAATCTCACCATTTGTGAGTTTGAGCCCCACATCAGGCTCTCTGCTAAGCTTGCTTTGGATCCTCTCTGCCCCTTCCCTGCTTGCACAACTTTCTATGTCTAGCTCTCTCAAAAATAAATAGTAAAAAAATTCTTTAAAAAAAAAAAAAGCAGTTTCATAGGTCACCTCAATTTTTACATTGTTTAATACTGATGCTGAATGGCATTAATAATTCATTAGAGGTTTCAAAATGAGGATAGTCTGTTTCTGTCACTTTTTCATTTTAGTTGAAATATATAAAGGGAAAGTTTATAGGCTATTCTGTCACCCTCTGTTGGTGTAATTTGTATAGTAGAGGCAGGGAAAATGCCAGCACTTCTTTAGTTTTTATTTATTTTTTTAATTATTATTTTTTAATATTTTTATTTATTTCTAGGAGAGAGAGAGAGAGACAGTGTGAGCATGGGAGGGTCAGAGAGAGAGGGAGATACAGACTCTGAAATAGCCTCCAGGCTCTGAGCTGGCAGTCAGCACAGAGCCTGACGCGGGGCTTGAACCCACGAACTGCGAGATCATGACCTAAGCGAAAGTCGGACGCTTAACCGACTAAGCCACCCAGGCGCCCCTCTTTAGTTTTTAAATTCAATTGGTTCACAGGTAGTCTACGTGCATGACCATTTAGTTTCTTTAATAAATGTTGTATAAATTCAGGGATTTAAAACTATTTTTCAATTTTTATTACAATTGTTATGCTTACTGATGCTAATATTTTGCCATTTGTGGCCAGGGAGGTGCTCTTTCATTTGTTCTTTCTTTCTTTCTTTTTTTTAAATACATGACTGTGTTTTCGTTAGCTTTTAAAGTATAGTAAATGTTCCATTCTGTTTATATTTTAGCCTGAAATCTGGTATCAGCCAATTTTCAAGGGTGTTTTTAGAGTACAGTCTCAGCACTGTATTATATTTGCGCACTTGAATAACTTTTTTGGCTTTTCCAGCTGCCATAGTGCTTCCTGCTTGGGCCTTCAGGTGATCTGATTTTTGTTCTAATTGATGCTTTTGCTGTGAAGTTTTATTGGTTTTCAGAGGTTTTACCCCATCCCTGTTTTTCCAGGATCCCCTATTATTTTTGGCTTCAGGTCTTGCAGAATATGAAGATTTTTATTAAAACTGTTGCAGTAGAAGTGCCTGTAGTTTGAAATGGACAGTATGTTTATGGTGATAACATATTATTTTATGGACTATGGGCTGAGCTTTAAACTCAGCCATAAAACTTTTTTTTTTTCTTAATTCTTTAGTGCTGTTTAACAGGGAACTCTTTTCATTTGTATGTTTTGAAGCCACTAGGTGGTGAGTTGATGTAAAGAAATAGTGTCATGTTTCTAAATTTATCCATTTCGTTTTTAATTCTTAAGAAACATTTGGTTATCATTAATGAACAATTTCCCCCTTTCTCGTTTCTGTGTAGCTTCAATAACTAGCTTCCTCACCGTGTTAGCTTGGTATCCCAACACTCTCCTCCGGACTTGGTGCCTTGTGCTTCATAGTCTAACGCTCATGACGAATATGCAGCTTAATTGTAAGTTTACAGATTTGTTCCTTTAAATCTTTTCCTTTAAGTCTCTCACACATACATTTTTATACTTACTATCAGATTCTAAAGATTTTTCTAGGAAGTGATACAGTTGTGAAGATTATGTTCCTTCTTTGACTATGCCTCGTCTGAATTTGTTCTCAAATACAGGCTTTGTGCTTCTTTACTTTGACAGCTTACTCTCATCTGCCATCACAAATTCAAATCCTAGTTTTACTCTCTGTAACCTTACTGTGTATTAAAACAAAAGTGATTGCTTTTAAAGTACGAAGTCAAATGTTTACTGTTTGATGTTATTCTTTTTAAAGTCTCTTTGCACTTAAAAGTGATTTATTATAATCATGAACATATAATTCGATTCCTAGGTTTTTGTTTCCACATCTAGATCCCTTCTATGTTATCTTCTATAGTGCACATTGGTTTTACTTTTCACTTTTAAGTCTGGGTTTAATCTGACATTCTCAAGATTGTTGTTAAGATAGGGGTGAAAGTTCAGGCTAGAAAACAAAGACTTGCCATTTGTGAATTGAAATCCTAGTTCCGTCTATAGATTATGACAAGAGGTGGGTAAATTTTATCCCTGTTCTTTCTGGGGTTAATTTCACTAAATAGAAAACTTTGTCACATTGATAAATAGATCAGTTTAAATCATTATTTAGCATCAAAGTGCTTTTCCTTTTTTTTGGTTGGAATGTGCTTTCCAAATATAGCTTCAAAAGCATCCTTGTCTCATATTGAAGATACATTTAATTTAACTCAAAGGATATTATTCAGTGCAGAAAGCTGGTTTGTTACCTGTATATCTTTGAACAGTGTACAACCTTTGTGGTACTGGCCTGCAAAAATGAATAGTCTTTGCCTAGATTTATTTTAGAAAACAGGGTTAAAATCTACCTGAAAAGTAGGTCCCTTTTTCTGAAAGAGGGAAATAATTACCAAGAGTAGGCTCACCTAAAGGTCAGTAAGCATTTATTTATTTATTTTCCAATTTCTTTTCACTTGTCTGTATACTAAATAAGATGCGCTTTATTCATTTATTTATTTAATATTTTTTATTTATTTCTAAGAGAGAGAGAGAGACAGCGTGAGCAGGGGAGGGTCAGAGAGAGAGGGAGTCACAGACTGAAACAGGCTCCAGGCTCTGAGCTGGCAGTCAGCACAGAGCCCGACGCGGGGCTCGAACCCACGAACTGCGAGATCATGACCTAAGCGAAAGTCGGACGCTTAACCGACTAAGCCACCCAGGCGCCCCACTAAGATGCACTTTAAACCAGCTATTTTTTACAGTCGGATTAGGAGAGAGGCCATAGGAGATCTGTGATAGATGAAAATACAGAACAAGCCCAATACAGTCAATGCAGTAGAGATACAGACCCTTTTAATAAACTGACTTCCAGGAATATGTGAGTGTTCCTTGAAACTAAAAGGTATTTGAGATACTGCATTTCCATTCTTTCAGGGTCCATTTGTTAAGAGCATTTTTTAAAAACTGTTTTACAGCTGGTTCAAGCAGTGCCATTGGAACTCAGGAGAGCACTGCTCATCTGCTGGTTTCCGATCCAAACCTGATTCATGTGTTAGTGAAATTTCTGTCTGGCACCAGTCCACATGGAACAAATCAACACAGTCCGCAGGTACGGTGGCTTTTGAAAACTAGTGATAGGCCCAGACAGTTCAGTAAACATGTTATATTTTAAAGAAAAACTAAATATAACTAATAAATAAAATCTTCATTGCTAAGATATTAAATGATACTGTTTTATATTTCAGTGTACTGAATGAAATGTTTTGAATGATATATAGTAATAGGTATACTGAAACTGCACAGCTGGTAGTAAATTTTTACTTGAATTTTTACTGGATATACATTCAGATATGTATTTTTGGCATTAATTTTGGGACAATTTAAGGAACATTCTGAAAAAATGCTTACCTGAAAGGGAAACATTTAAGAAGCTTGGAATTAAAAAAGTTTGTTTTGTTTTTTTGAGAGAAGGAGGGCACAACTGAAGGAAGGCTAGAGAGAGGGGGAGAGAGAGAGAGAGAATCCCAGGAGGGGCACAGAGAGAGAAGCTCAAACTCATGAACTGTGACATCATGACCCGAACCAAAATCAGATGCTTAATCAACTGAGCCACCCAGGCACCCTAGGAATTTAAAAAGTTGTTTAAAAAAAAATGTAATATGTTTAATGACCTCTGCTATTAAGACTGATACTCTGCCTAACTTAGTCATTTTATAATATTGAATATATTATTTAAAAAGCAAGTTACATTGCTCAGAGCTTAGAAACATTTTTCATCTTGTTATAAACTTTACTTGTGTCAGCTTAGTTACTTGTTACATTGTATTGCTTTTTAAAATATTCCTATATTATTATACTTCCCTTTTTTTGAGAGAGAGAGAGAGAGAGAGAGAGAGAGAGAGTGAGCGTGAGTAGGGGAGGGACAGAGAGAATCTCAAGCAGGCTCCATGCTGTGTATAGAGCCTGATGTGGGGCTCAATCTCAATGACTATGAGATCATGACCTGAGCTGAAATCAAGAATTGGATACTTAACTGAGACACCCAGTTGCCCTCATTATATTTCTTTTTATATAAATATAAATTTAGTGTTCATAGCAGCTTTTTAGTGGAGGCTGCACAACATTATCATCATTTAAATTTATAAATTTTTCTCTGGATTTGCCATTAGACAAAATCTCATTTCGTTGTGTAATCTACAATAATATCATCCTTTCTATTGTTTCATTTAGTCAGTAAGTTTTTTTTAATGTTTATTTATTTATTTTTGAGAGAGAGATTGTGAGTGGGATAGACAGAGAGAGAGGAAGAGAGAAACCTAAACAGGCTCCATACTGTCAGCACAGAGCCTGATGTGGGGCTTGAACTCACAAAACATGATGACCTGAGCTCAAATCAAGAGTGGGACTCAACCAACAGAGCCAGCCAGGCACCCCTATTCAATAAGTTTTTAACAGCCTTCTATGTGCTGGGTCCATGTATTTTCTTGGTACTAGGGATATAAGTATTTACCAAGACCAAGTCTCTGCGTTCTTGGATTTTTAAATTCTCTTGGATACATTTAGTCAGTACTCTCTTACTGCACATACTTTAATTTTGCAGATTACAATAAAACAAGTGAGACAAGGATGAAAATGAGGGAGAAAAAAACTATTATAGTTAAATTGGGCCAGAGTTTTGGTGGGAGCAGAGGCATATTACAGGTGATTATTGTACATATAGGTTCATGAATTGGGAATGTGAGGATTCCTGGGATCACTGATTGTAACTTCATTATTTTATATATAAGAAAAAAATGCAGGGACGCCTGTGTGGCTCAGTCGGTTGGGTGTCCCAGCTTTGGTTTAGGTCATGATCTTGCAGTTCGTGGGTTTGAGCCCTGCATTGGACTCTGTGCTGACAGCTCACAGCCTAGAGCCTGCTTTGGATTTTCTGTCTTCCTCTCTCTCTGTCCCTCCCCTGCCTTGTGTTCTGTCTTTCTTTGTCTCTCAAAAAATAAGAAAAAGAAAAAATGCAGTATCTGCATTGCTTATAATTCTACAACTTGCTAGTGGTGGAGCTAGGTATTGGAGAGCATTCCATGTATTAAATAGGGTTTTTTTTCTTCCTGTTTTTTTTTTTTTTTTTTTTTTTAAGGTGGAGTAAGTTATTGAAAAGCAAGCTTTCCTCTAAGATCTTAGTTTTTTTTTTTTTAATTTCTAATGTTTTTTATTTCTGAGAGAGAGAGAGAGAGGGAGAGCAAGTGAGTAGGGGAGGGTCAGAGAGAGAGAGGGAGACACAGAATCTGAAGCAGGCTTCAGGTTCTGAGCCAGCTGTCAGCACAGAGCCTGACACAGGGCTCGAACCCACGAACCATGAGATCATGACCTGAGCCGAAGTCAGACACTTAACTGACTGAGGCACCCAGGCGCCCGTAAGATCTTAGTTTTATAGAGGAGGTTTGGTTAAGAATGCTGTGACTTTGGGGCGCCTGGGTGGCTTAGTCGGTTAAACGTCCGACTTTCGCTTAGGTCATGATCTCACGGTTCGTGGGTTCGAGCCCCGCGTCGGGCTCTGTGCTGACTGCCAGCTCAAAGCCTGGAGCCTGTTTCAGTCTGTGACTCCCTCTCTCTCTGACCCTCCCCTGCTCACGCTGTCTCTCTCTCTCTCTAGAAATAAATAAAACATTTAAAAAAAAAAAAAAAAAAAAAAGAATGCTGTGACTTTGGTGGTTAGTATTGGAAATTAATTTTATCTAACTTTAAAACAATTTGAAGACTTACATTGCATTTTATTTTACCAAAACACCTCAAAATTTTTATGATCATAGTAAATAAGGATAGAATAAGATCATACAGAGAAGTGTTACAAAACATTCCAAAACATACCTCAGGTTAACTAGTGTGTTTTCACTATCATTTCTTTTATTGACAAGATACAAGTTTGGGAAAGAAGTTTCTTATTAATTGGTACAGGTTTGTACCTTTGGAGTCTGTGATTTTGGTTTTTTTATCCATTTTCGTGTTTGCTCTGCTAGTCATTCGAAGCATGACCACTTGTGGATTACTTAACTTCTTTGAGTGCTTCTGCTGTGAAATGGGTATTAGTAGGGTGGTTGGTGAAAATCGGTGCAAAAATTCTTTGTACTTTTGAATCAATTGTGAAGATATTTCTTGTGGAATTCTGGTGAATTTTTTTCTGTCTTGGGTTACATAAACCTATGAGTTCTAAACCATAATGCTAAAATTATTGCTATTAGAATTTATGATTTTAGGGGCACCTGGTTGGCTCAGTCAGTTGAACATCTGACTTTGGTTTAGGTCATGATTTCATGGTTTGTGAGTTTGAGCCCCACATCAGGCTTGCTGCTGCCTGCGCAGGTCCCACATTGGATCTTGCCCCCCTCTTCCCCAGTCATACATGCACGCTTTCCCTCTTTATCTGAAAAATAAATGTTAAAAAAAGAATTTATAATTTTAAGTTCAAAATAAATCTATCAAAACCTAAGTAAATTGGTCTTGCTATCATTGTTAGTATTTCATTCTTCATATGAAAAATTAAGAGTATAGTGCTTGACTCAATGATGCTTTTTAAAATAATTCTATAAATAGTATCAGTAAAAAGTTTTCAATGGAATTAATTTCTCTTTAGGTTGGTCCAACTGCTACACAAGCTATGCAAGAATTTCTTACCCGATTACAAGTGCATCTTTCTTCAACATGTCCTCAGATATTCAGTGAATTTTTACTCAAGCTAATTCATATACTTTCTACAGAAAGGTAAATTTCAGTGTATGCGTATATTCCTGATGCAGAAGTCATACATAATCCTCCAAATAAACTTTGCCTTACCATTTGTTGGGGGTTAATGTGGGAACAGATAAGTATAGTAGGGATTAAGGGGGAAGGATTTATTCATTTCTCTCCTGACTTTTCATTCCATTCTTGCTCTCTCAGATTCCTGAACTATATGGAAGGAATAGAGTGTGTCAAATCTCTGTTTGCTTTTAACATTTTCATATATTGGTGTAATTTATTTTGTTTGAAACCTGTATGTAAGAAAACCTAAGAAAGCTTACAAAAGAAAATTACATACCAGTCTCATAGAGATATCCTAAATAAATTTGTTATGAAAATCAAGTAATACTTTAAAAGAATAAATTGTGACCATGATGGGTTTATTCTTAAATGCATAAATGGTTAAATATCCTAATGTATCATATTAATACATTATTTTCTTCATACTGGTAAGGCATTTCAAATATCTGACATTATGTTCTGGAGTGCCTGGGTGGCTTAGTTGGTTAAGTGACTTAATCTCAGCTCAGGTCATAATCTTGCACTTTGTGAGATCAAGCCCCATGTTGGGCCCTTCACTGGGTTCGGAACCTGTTTGGGATTCTCTGTGTCCTCTCTCTGCCCCTCTCCTGCTTGCTCATTGTGCTCTCTGCTGACAGATTCTGTATCTCCCTCTCTCTGCCCCTCCCTAGCTTGCTCACTCGCGCTCTCTCTCTCTCTCAAAATAACATTTAAAAAAATAATAAAATAACTAATAATAAGTGTAGTTTAACTTATTGTACATACACAGTGAAAGATAATGGCAAGGAGTAGATTCACAAAACCAAGGACATGATGTTACAATATGTATACATGTACAGTATTTGGAAAACATGGACATGAGGGTTTTGTGTGATGTAAGTAAAAGCAGTTGACAAGCAAAAATCACCATGTATTTACTTTTTCTTTTAACTAGGCTTTTTTTTTTTTTAAACTGTGTATGAGACCTCCAAACATACTCATTAGATGTATGCTTTAGTATACTCTTGTTCCTGTAAAGTTGTATAGCAGTAAAAGTTTTCCTATGAAATATTTGCTCTGACATTTCTTACAGAAATATTAGCCTTGATTTTAGTTCAGTTACATACTATATTTTTGTTTTCAAAGTGAAGATATTTGTAGGTTGACATGCCTCAAAAACTGATCAGGAATTTTTTTTTTTAGCTTACTGTTTTCATCCAGCCCCACTTGCCCTACACAAACCCTGTAAATTTTCTAATGTAGATTCTTTAACTCAATAAGGTTCTGAGCTAAGAATGTCTTGGTTTATGTTTTGTTTGTTTTCTATGTTTTTAAGAAGGTCTCTAGTATTCTGATAAGTTAGCCGGGAGCTCTTAGGTAAATTAATGACCAGAAAGAAATACTTAGTCTTAATATAAACATGATACTCAGTTTTATCAGGTAAGTGTTTTGCAGATACTTTTCTTTTTTCTTTAAATATTTGTTTATTTTCAAGAGCGAGAGAAAGACAGCATAGGCAGGGGATGGTCAGAGAGAGAGAAAGAGAGAGAGAGAGAGAGAGAGAGAAAATTTGAAGCAAGTTCTTAGGCTCCTAGCTGTCAGCACAGATCCCAGTGCGGGTCTCAAACTCACCGACTTCAAGATCATGCATGACCTGAGCTAAAGTCAGACCCTTTGAGACTGAGCCACCCAGGTGTCCCTGCAGATACTTTCTATTGGCGTTTGGATTATATTTTCATTTTCTTAACAATAACCTTCAGAAAACAAATTTTCTATTTTAATGAAGTCTTATTTGTCACATTTTTCCTTACGTATTATTTTTGTGTCATAAAAAAAAATTCTTGCCTAACCTAAGGTCCTACGCATGATCTGCTATGTTTTCTTCTAGAAATTTGAGTTTTGTGTTTACATTTAAGTTTATGTTACTTTTGGGTCCAAGTTTTTTCTTTGTTTTTTTGTTGTTTTTGTTTGTTTTGCCTCTGGATGTCTAGTTATTCCTATGCCATTTGTTGTAAAGGCTATGCTTTTTTCATTGAATTTTCTTTGTATGCTTTTCAAAAATCAGGTTTTTTTTAACCATATTTGAAATATTTCTGGACTCTTCTGTAGAATTGATGTTTGTGTCTATACTTTTCTAATACTGTATTGCCTTGGTTCCTCCATAGTTTCTTGAAATCTGGTAGTGTTGGCTTCCCAAGTTTGTTCTTTTTTCAGAATTGTTTTGGCTATTCTGGTTCCTTTGCTTTTCCACTTAAGTTTTAGAGTACGTTTAGTGATTCTCATCTGCACTGCTCGAAATAAAACAAAACAAAACCCTGCTGGATTTTGATTGAGAATGCATTGGTCTACAGATCAATTTAGGAAGAGTTACATAGCCTCTTTCGATTTTTCTTTGTACCCAGTCATGTCACTGGATGAAAATGATCTTCTTCCTTTCTAGTGTATATGTCTTCACCTCCAACCCCTGCCCTTCCCTTCCCCATCTCTTCATGCCCTGGTTAGTACTTTCAATATGATCATTTGAAATGACAAAAATTGTCTTTTTTTCTCACTCTTATTGGTAGTCTTTCACAGGTTGAAATGTTTACTAGATGTAGCTTCCTTTGTAGATCCCTGATAGCAATTTGTGGTTTTTTATGTTCTTAATTTGCTAAGACTTTAAAAAAATCACGTGTTACCCTTGGATTTTGTGGAATGCTTTCTCTGCATCTTTTCAAATGATCATGTTGTTTCTTGTGTAGTCTATAAATTCGGTGAGTTACATTGATTTTTTAAAAAGTGTTGATCAATATATGGTCCCAGGATAGACTCACTGCTCACTTGGTCATGATATATTATCCTTTTTATATCTTGCTAAATTGAATTAGTTAACATTTTGTTGATTTTTGAATCTATCTTTATGAAGCATGCAAAAAATGTTTGCATTTTTCTTACAATGTCTGGTTTTTATGAAAAGTGCCTGTTTTTTATACAAATTAATTCTGGGCTCATAAAATGAGTGATCCCTTTTTTGTTTTCTGAAAGGAGCTGTGAAAAATTGATGACTTAAATATTTGATAGTACTCACCACTGATGGATGCTGAGTCTGGAGTTTTCTTATAGAAAACATTTTCAATTTATTTTATAGTAAAGGATTATTAATGTTTTGTATTTCTTCTTGAGTGAGATTTGGCAGTTTGCATCTTGCCAGAATTTGTTCATTTCATTTATGTTGTTGAATTATTTGTATTTCCTTATTATCCTTTTAATGTTGATAGGCTCTACTTCGATTCCTGTTTTCATTACTGATATTGGTAATTGTTATTTATTTATTTATTTCATTCTTGCCAGAAGTTTATCATTATTTTTGGTATTTTCAGAGAACTGACATGAAGCTTTGTCTTACAACTCAGTCCTTTTCTAGCACTATCCAAAGTTAGTGTCAGACTCACAGTTTTAGCTACTCAGTACCGTAAGACTGGCCTCACTTTAGAGGGCACTTGTAAGTTGCAAGTTGGCACGCTTCTGTCAGATTTGGGTACAAATTCAAGGGTTCTCATAGCACCCTCCTCAGTTTTGGTATTGTAAAAATGACACATAGAACCCAGGAAAAGCACTTGCATTTACTGATTTATTATAAATTATATAACTCAGGAACAGCTAAATGGAATAGATGCATGGGAAAGTGTGTTGCAGGGAGTTTGTAAAGTTGGGTGTCTGTGAACATCAAAGGTTCTGTGCTGTCACTATTGCAGACACCAGAATTTAGCAGTTTGTTAAATATATTAGCTGAATTCTCACTTATTTGTATATTGCCAGTGTCTGTTCTCAGGTTCTGTCACGGGAAAGCCAAGCTTCTGTTCTGTCTCCTTGGAGGTGCCTATCCTTCATGGATTTCCGGCTCTGTAATGAGTTTATGTGACTTTATAGTTAGTTTCACTTTTTCTTGTTAATTCGGGAGCAGTATTTTCTCCAGGTTTTTTATATTTTAGGCATAAGCAGAACTTGAGAGCATTTAACTTTGATGCGTAAGAATTATTTGACTGAATCTTAATTTTTGAAAATCATAATCAGTAGAAAATGTTTAAAATTGTACCATTTGAGGATATGAAAAACCAGAGTTTATTCCATTAGGAGTAGCATGTGATACTGAAATATTTTAGTCCATAGCTTTGATTACTTGTCATTTAGTTTTCTATTGGAAGAGAAGTCATTTTTGTTTTTTGTTTTTGTTTTTGTTTTTAATTTTTTAACATTTTATTTATTTTTGAGAGATAGACAGCGTGAGCAGGGGAGGGTCAGAGAGAGTGGGAGATACAGAATCCAAAGATAGGCTCTAGGCTCTGAGCTAACTGTCAGCACAGAGCCTGACACAGGGCTCGAACCCAGGAACCGTGAGATCATGTCCTGAGCTGAAGTTGGATGCTTAACTGACTGAGCCAACCAGGTGCCCCAGAGAAGTCAGTTTTGATCTTGTGTCAAATGGAAGACAGTAAGAAGAACTCAGGAAGAGATGGAAACCATTTGCTACAAAATCGAACATTGAAAACCAAGAGTTTAATTACTATGTTGGCTCTCTTGTATTGTGGTTACTTTTTAAAAAAATTCAAGATGGATTAATTTTTAATCCTCTCTCTTTTTCTGCAGGGGTGCTTTCCAGACAGGCCAAGGTCCTCTTGATGCCCAAGTAAAGCTCTTAGAATTTACTCTGGAGCAGAATTTTGAAGTTGTTTCAGTTAGTACTATTTCTGCTGTGATAGAGTCTGTCACCTTTTTAGTGCACCACTATATCACTTGCTCAGACAAAGTAATGTCTCGAAGTGGATCAGATAGCTCGGTGGGTGCTCGAGCATGCTTTGGGGGACTCTTTGCCAACCTTATTCGTCCAGGTGATGCAAAAGCAGTTTGTGGCGAAATGACAAGAGATCAACTCATGTTTGATTTGTTAAAACTGGTTAACATTTTAGTACAGCTGCCTCTTTCGGGCAATAGAGAATACAGTGCAAGAGTGTCTTTGACCACCAATACGACAGACAGTGTTTCAGATGAGGAAAAAGTCTCTGGAGGCAAAGATGGTAATGGAAGCAGTAGTAGTGTTCAAGGATCACCTGCATATGTTGCTGACTTAGTGTTAGCCAACCAACAGATTATGAGCCAGATTTTGTCTGCTCTGGGCCTGTGTAATAGCAGTGCCATGGCGATGATAATTGGTACGTATTGAGAATGTTTAATCTTATACTTGTTTTTGGTATTGTATCTCTTTGTTTTAGCAACAGATAGATTGATTTTTTTATTACTTTATAGTGTAAAGCTACTTTATTGCAAACTTGTTAGCATGATGTAAGTGGAAACTTTTATAGAGTGGCTTCTGTCAATAAGTGAAATAGAAATTATGAAGAATTTTAAGTGTGAATTTTTTAAATACTGTAATATACCAACCAAATAACTTGTAATTTGATATTGTATTTTATATTAAGAAAAAAAATCAGTCTCGTTATAAAGTATCAGGTACCATACTTTATAGTCACACATCTCTAATGTTTTAAAGGCGAAGAATTTCACATCAAATTTTATAGTAGGGAACCAGTAAGGTTTATTGATTCTCACTTTCTTAAAATGTGCAGTGTAAAATTTTATCCAAAGTGTAACCATTTTTGTGACACATACATCAATATAAAATTTCTATATTGTTTCACTTTTCTCCGTGTTTGAAAGGTAATATATTGTACTTCTGTAAACTGTGACAAAATTAATTCCATTAATTCCATTCTATTTTTACTTTCTTTCTGTAAGGGAAACAATCATCCTTTTTTTTTTTTTTTAAATTCAGTGTCTTGAAGCATAATTATATAACAATACCATTTATTTTTCTCTCCATTTCCTTTGTTCTTGATATATAGCTTATGTGTAAGATGATATTCCTCAGTCATATAAAAGAGCAACTTCTTTTTATTGCTACCAACAACAGAGGTATCTCATGTAAGAAGATGTTCCAAAATATGCTTTACTGAATGCTATGATGAATATCTCAATTTCTAGTATATGTGTGCATGAATGTGTATATACACGCATACACGTATATATAGCTGTTATATACCCAGCCTTCAGTGGTTTTAGGATAAACGACTTTTCTGTTTTAATTGTTAATGGTTTTTAAGTAAGTAAGGTTTTAACTTGTTAAAAGAATGTGTAATCTTTTTATTTAAACTAGGGGCAAGTGGATTGCATCTTACCAAACATGAGAACTTTCATGGTGGGTTAGATGCTATCTCTGTTGGGGATGGACTGTTTACCATACTGACAACCCTCAGTAAGAAAGCTTCTACGGTCCACATGATGCTGCAGCCGATTTTAACCTACATGGCCTGTGGATATATGGGCAGACAAGTAAGTTCAATCCGGCAACTATTTCAGTAATTTAAATAGCTTCTGGCAATGGGAACAGAGAAGTATTTATAGGACAAGGACAGAGGATTCATATATTGGAAAAAGAGCAGCAGCAGCAAGTAAGAACTATAGACTATTAAATAAAATTTGAATGTAAAGTTTTCTTGAGTCCATGTTGTCAAAAATGACCACAGTGATATAAGAATAAAACATTAAACATAATCTTAAATTTTAGATTGTTTTCCTGTGATCTCAAGAAGTAGTTTTCTTTTTCTCTAGAAATAGCATAGTAGACTACCAAAAAGTTCTCTGTAGATGTTATAATCAAAAATTTAATGTGACTATTTTTTCGAGCTTTGTTGCATGTTTGGGATTTGGGTAATTTTAAAAGAAAAATAGTTTAGAATATTACTGCTTTTTATTTTTCCTTCTTACAAAGTGGAATTGTAGGAACCAGTGTGATGATTTTAACTTCTAGTCCGTTTACAATTTTTTCAAATGCAGGTTTTTAAATGTACTTTTTTTTTTTTAATATTTTTATTTATTTCTAGGAGAGAGAGAGACAGTGTGAGCAGGGGAGGGTCAGAGAGAGAGGGAGATACAGACTCTGAAATAGGCTCCAGGCTCTGAGCTGGCAGTCAGCACAGAGCCCGACACGGGGCTCGAACCCACGAACCGCGAGATCGTGACCTAAGCGAAAGTCGGACGGTTAACCGACTAAGCCACCCAGGCGCCCCGAGAAGGATCAGTTTTTAGAAGAAATTAGTGTCTATTGGAAAACGAAATCAGTGCACATTAGGGTCAAAATAATAAAGACAGATGCTTAATGTAAAAAATACTCGAGTTCAGAAAAAAGACTACCCTTCCTTTTTGATTTAGGTAAGATTTCTTATGTCTTTTGGCAGATATGTTGAATTTGTAATTTAGATTAAGACTGTAGTTTTAGAATACTTACTATAAAAGAATATTCTATTTAATAAGTTTAATTGTCCTAATTACAAGAAACTAATAATCATTGTTCTAAAGTCACAATACACATGTGGTTTTCTTTAGGGCTCTCTTGCTACTTGCCAGTTATCTGAACCATTACTGTGGTTTATTTTAAGAGTATTGGATACTAGTGACGCCTTGAAAGCATTCCATGACATGGGTAAGATAAATTCCAAAAATTGGTCATTTAAGTTAACTCATTTGACAGTATATGTTCTCATTTTTGTAGTCTTGTGTGAAAGGTGACTCATTGTCAAACTACCTTATTTTCATTTGGTGTTCTTTGTAAATTAGGTGGAGTTCAGCTCATTTGCAACAATATGGTTACTAGTACAAGGGCTATTGTAAACACTGCAAGGAGTATGGTATCAACTATTATGAAATTTCTTGATTCTGGTCCCAATAAAGCTGTTGATAGCACTTTGAAAACAAGAATACTAGCTTCTGAGCCTGACAATGCTGAAGGGATCCATAACTTTGCACCCCTGGGTAAGAAAAGAATTACTAAGTCTTACTGGTATGAACCTGTATATTTTATTAGCTGGTATGAAGCAAAAATAGTTCTTGAAGTAAGTTGATCATGTGATAATATCACTAATTACAAACAAGTGATTTTAAAGGTAGTGGTTTTTGAAATGTTCTGTTGATTAGAAGGAAGTTTTTAATAGCTCTTTAGCGATCTCATTTATTTTTATTTCTGAGTTAAACAATAACAAAATTTGTGAAACGAAATAGCAGATACAATGTCAGTTTTCACTGTAAATGTTAATCAGTTTAAGGGAGTTGTTCCATCTTGAGTGTTATTTTTTAAGAAGCTTCAGTTTTAGGTAGTTCTTCCTTTTCCCAGTTTATATAGTTTCTTTTTAAATATTTCTTTTCCTACTTCTAACTCATGAATATTGACAACTAAGATAAAGGTGATTTTTTTCAAGTTGAAGATTGTCTTGAACATGATTTTAATTAAATCACTGAAGAATTATGGTGCTAGATTTGTTATTTAATTTTCATTTGATTTGTGAGTATAAAGAAATTAGGCAACAGTTAATAATGAACTTACCACCTTGCAAGTTGACTGGATGTCCTGATATTTTGTGAATATTGTGACAAATCGTGCTAAACACACTTTTAAAAAATAAGTTTGTAGCATCAAATGTTTATGATTTTATCTAATTTTTCTGGTTCAGGGTTTATTTAGATAGTTCTTATTGCTTTGTTTGGGTTCTTTTACAGAATTTTTATTATATTTAAAATGTCTTCTGTAGGTACAATTACATCTAGCAGTCCGACTGCCCAGCCAGCCGAGGTGCTTTTACAGGCCACACCTCCCCACAGAAGAGCTCGCTCTGCTGCGTGGTCCTATATCTTCCTACCAGAGGAGGCTTGGTGTGACCTCACCATTCACCTTCCTGCAGCAGTGCTTCTTAAAGAGATACATATTCAGCCTCACCTTGCATCTCTTGCGAGTGAGTAATATTTTTTGTAAAGAAGCATTATGAAAATAAACTCTATTGTAGGAACACTTAAAAATGAGAAAAATATTTAGTAAACAGTGATACACTTAGGTGTAATTCCCAGACTGTTTAATTTTGAAGTTTTTTATATAATACTCAATCTTATCACCAAATCATTTCCCATGAAATGAATTGACAGTGGCTACTCCCCTTAAACAAATAGAGTGTTTCCTGAAATCCAAACATCTATTTCAGCTATAAAGAATTTTGCCTTACCTTTCTCCCCAATTTATTAAGCTATCTAGTCTTAAGTTAAAATGAGTGAGTTAACACACCTGTGAACAGCAGTCATACTTTCTCTAGCTCCATCCTCAGTGCCAGTCCTGCAGTGGGAAATTAGCTTGGATTTGTATATTGTTTTCCGCTCTTCCTATTGTAAGATTATTACGTGTACAGAATTTTTTAATAATTTGAGTGTAATATTTTTAATATTTGAGTGATTTTTTAAAATTTGTACTGTATTGAGTATCATTCATTTGGTGCTTTTCCATTGAATATATTTTGTTTTCACTTTGCAAAGTATAATTAATTGAAAAGAGTTTTTTGGAAACAAGTTTTATATTAAGAGGAAAAGGAATTCTTCAAGTATTCATAAAGGAATCTGAAATACTGTATAGCATTTTTGATCCCCAGATTCTTTTAGCATAAACATAGTGATTTGGGGGCACCTGGATGGCTCAGTTGGTTGAGCGACCAACTCTTGATTTTGGGTCAAGTTGTGATCCTGGTGTCCTGGGATTAAACCCCACGTTGGGCTCTGTGCTGACAAGGCGTGGACCCTGCTTGGAATTATCTCCCTCTGCCCCTCTCTCCCCTCACATGCTCGCACTCTCTCTAAGAATAAAACCATAGTGATTTTTAAATGTTTATTTGTAGAGAGAGAGAGAGACAGATTGTGAGCAGGGGAAGGGCAGAGAAAAGTAGACACAGAATCTGAGGCAGGCTCCAGGCTCTGAGCTGACAGCTGACAGTCCTGCAGTGGGAAATTAGCTTGGATTTATATGTTGTTTTCCCCTCTTCCCATTGTCTTATTCCCATTGTTTCCCATTTGTTTATTTGTAGAGAGAGAGAGACAGAGTGTGAGCAGGGGAGGGGCAGAGAGAGAGGGAGACACAGAATCTGAAGCAACCGCCAGGCTCTGAGTTGACAGCTTGATCCCGCGATGTGGGGCTCGAACCCACGAACCATAAGATCATGACCTAATCCAAAGTCGAATGTCCGCTTAACCAGCTGATCCACACAGGTGCCCCCAAAACATAGTGATTTCTACAGAATTGTTGAAACTATCACATTCATTTACGTTCATTGATTAATTCTCATTGTTATCAGATGTCACTCAATAATTGGATGAAGAACTGTGGGAAACTTTATACAACCCTGTCATATGTGGAATTATAAATTATTCTATTTACTTGCAACATTAGACTATTATATCCAATAGATATAATTAGATATTATATCCAATATCATTGTGGAATTCAAACTTCTTAGATGAAAATAGATATGAATAAAATGGCAGAAGGAAAATGCATTAATCCATAGTGTTTTAACAGATCAAAAACAACTCTATTACAAGGTATAATATAAGTCAAGATAAGATATCAGGGAAAACCTAAGATGAGGAAGAATTTGCATTTATTTGGAAGAAGAAAGAGTGGTCCTTGTTAATGGTGGCTTTGAAGTGGGGCTAGAATTTGAACTTGGGAATTGAGATAGGAAGACTATTAGAAGGAATAACTCTGTTCATTATAAAAAAAAAAAAATCAAGGTAGGTATTCCCTGATGTAAGTGTGCTTAATGAAACATTTTGTTTTTATTATTGAATTGGAGCAGAAATTAAAAGTATATTTTGTTCCAGTGGAAATTATACAGCCTTTAGAATTAGATACGAGCTTTAATATAAAATGTGCCATTTGTTCATGTGGGAGTTTGGATTACTTAATCTCTTGGACTTTGCCAGTTTATATAAAATATGGATAATACTTATCTCAAAAGTGAAGATTTAATTTCGAAATTGATATGACTTGTCGAGTTCTCGCTGTAAACCTAGCATGTAATTGGCATATAGTAAGACACTTCCTAATTTTGTAATTCAAGTTAAAATCAAAGTTCAAAGGTCGTTTTAGTTGATAGGTACTTTTGTGATAGGGATTTCCATGTTACATTAGAAATCATTTTCCCATTGCAGTCTCCAGTTGTTACTTCATTGAGCCTTCTTAAATTTTAGTAGAAAATGATTTAAAACCTTCTGGGTAATTGGTTAAAATTTTAAAGGGAAATAAAATACTAGAGGCAAAAGCAGTTTTTAAACTCAGCTGTGTTAAAGAAATCGTTGCAGTACGGTATTAGTGAAATAATGAGTTGGTAGAAAAGCACTTTGTTTTTGAATTATTTTTTAAAGTTCATTTATTTTGAGAGAGGGAGAGAGTGAATCCCAAGCAGGCTCCAAACTGTCAGCACAGAGCCAGTATGGGGCTCAGACTCATACACCATGAGACAACGACCTGAGACAAAGTCATATACTTAACCAACTGAGCCACCCAGATGCCCCAAAGCACTTTGTTTTTATTATATTATTCTTTTCTCAGTTACTTACAGCAGTAAACCATAGCGTATTGATCAAATGTCTCACATTGTTGGCGATAATTCTGAGTAATAGAAATAATAGAGTAATTGCCAATTTGGCAACTTTTTTCTTGTGAAGAGTCAGGTATGTAAATGTGGATTAAATGTATTCAGATATTCTTTTTATTTAGTGGAATGTTATAATTTTTAAAATATTATATTATATTGTAGATCTCCTATCTCATGTTAAAAAACAGCCCCCAAATCAGTCATGGTGAAAGTCAGTGACAAAGTATGATTTGGCATATAAATTATCTTGTTGCAAGTTCACAATGAACATAACTAAAAGCTGCTCTCTTACTGGGATTTCCACTAAACCATGAAGTCCAGTTCACATTTTCTTTAGTAATTTTTCAATATTCTTATCCTGCAGCCTGCCCATCCTCAGTGTCTGTTGAAGTGAGTGCAGATGGGGTAAACATGCTACCTTTGTCCACTCCTGTTGTCACAAGCGGTCTCACCTACATAAAAATTCAGCTGGTAAAAGCTGAAGTAGCTTCTGCTGTCTGCCTCAGACTTCATCGCCCACGAGATGCCAGCACATTAGGCCTTTCACAAATTAAATTACTGGGCCTCACTGCTTTTGGTACCACTTCTTCAGCAACAGTTAATAATCCCTTTCTTCCATCTGAAGATCAGGTTTCCAAAACAAGGTATGTTTTATTTCTTATTCTTTTTTTTTTTTTTTTAATGTTTTATTTATTTTTGAGAGAGAGAAAAGGTGAGTGCTCTTGAGCGGGGGAGGGGCAGAGAGAGAGGGGGAGGGGCTTGAGCTCACGGAACTGTGAGATTATGACCTGAGCTAAAGTCGGATACTCAACCAACTGAGCCACCCAGGCTCCCCTAATTTCTCATTCTTAAAAAAAAGCTTTCTGAGCTTTTTATGAAATTATTTACTCTGTGGTTTGTTTTAGGGCTTAAGAAATTCTTTGTTCTATAGGGAATTTATATAATACCATAATTTTATTAGATGTAATAAAGAGAATAATTCTTTAAAACCAGAACTTGGAGGCTGGTTAAGATGGAAATTTATGTGTGTTTAATTCCTGAGATTTGTACAATGTGTAGTAATTGTGGGTATGGGTTTCTTTTGTTTGGATCACAGTCTAATACATGAATATCCACATGCCTGTCACTAGTATACATCTGAGCCATACAAATTGACCAAATGGCCAGAGGCCTAGTCTTATATGATAATTCCTAAATGACAGTTAGCAGAAGGGTTAGATTTGAACCATACAAATTGACCAAATAAACAAGGACCTGAATATATCCTTTAATTCACAGTTATCTGATAAATTTTGATAGTTGAAAATGTTATAGACTGGTTCTATTGAAAGTTTTGCCTGATAAGAAAATTAGAGTTTTTTGTTTTATTCTCAAGCTGCCAAGACATCATAGTTTTGCAAGGCTATCATCTCTGTTCATTTTATATTTAAACATATATGTGTATATATAAACATTTTCTGACAGGCCACCTGGCTGGCTCAGTCAGTAGAGTATATGACTCTTGATCTTAAGGTCATGAGTTCAAGCCCCACATTGCATGTGGAACCTACTTTTAAAACAAAAAACAGACCATTTTCTGACTGATGAAATAAAAAAGACAAGCACATATTGGTTAAGTATTTTTATTTGTTAAATTATGGAGGACACTTACTGTGCTTAATTCTTTATTGATGTTATTTATAGTCTTTTTTAAATGCAGATTGGTGTTATTCATGAAACACAGCATGCTGAGTTTTCAGTTTTATTTTACCCCAGAAATAATCTTATCCACTTGAATTTACCATGTAAGCCACTTTGTGTTGTCTGTTTCAGCATCGGCTGGTTACGGTTATTGCATCATTGCCTTACTCACATAAGTGATCTGGAAGGAATGATGGCAAGTGCAGCGGCACCTACTGCGAATCTGCTGCAGACTTGTGCTGCCTTACTGATGTCCCCATACTGTGGGATGCACTCACCCAACATTGAGGTCGTGCTTGTAAAGATAGGACTGCAGTCCACGAGAATTGGCCTGAAGCTCATAGACATTCTTCTGAGAAACTGTGCAGCATCAGGGAGTGATCCTACAGGTGACTGTTAACTTTGATATTATAATTTTTACCTATCTGCAAAGCAGTGACAGTTGCATTAGGTTAACTTTGTGCTGAAATCTGTTTCTGAAATTAATTTTCATTATGGCTTCAATGTTCTTGGAGTTTTTATAATTGCTGTACTTTATGAAAGAGTTATTTTTAGTTAACAATTTAAAATTAAATTGAGCAAACGTTCCTATACCATTTGCTTATTTAGCAAACTTTCTTTTGGTTCTTTATTGCAAGATCTAAACAGCCCTTTACTTTTTGGAAGACTGAATGGACTCTCTTCTGATTCTACGATAGATATTCTTTACCAGCTTGGAACAACTCAAGATCCTGGAACGAAAGACAGGTATACATTGATCTTGTTTTTGTTTTTTGTTTTTAATTAATTAATTATTTACAGTTTGTTTATTTTGAGAGAGAGTGGAGCAGGGGAGAGGCAGAGTGACAGGGAGGCAGAGAATCTCAAGCAGGGCCTGTACTGTCAGCACAGAGTCAGATGTGGGTTTTGAACTCACGGACAGTGAGATCATGACCTGAGCTGAAACCAAGAGATAGACACTCAACCGACTGGGCCACCCAGGTGTCCAGATCTTGCTTTTTATTTAAGGGCACACATACATACAGCTACATGATAGGCAACGTTACTTAGAATACTTTCTCCTTAGGTCGTTTCATAAAAATCAAGACTGTTGATTATATTGGACATTTACCTGTATGCTTTACATGATATAACTTCTAGAGACTTTTGTGAACATTAAACATCAATTTTTATATATTCAGACATACTTTAAGCAAATTTGACCTGAAATAGAATTGTAATCAATATTACTTTTGATGAATGGAGTAAAATACTACATTTTTTTGAAATGTTTATTTACTTTGAGAGAGAGATTACAAGTGAGGAAGGGACAGAGAAAGAGGGAGAGAGAGAATCCCAAGAATGTGAACCATGCTGTTAGGAGATCTTTATAAATTGTGATAGCGTCAAATCATACTATCTTAGGTAATATTTACTAACTGTGTGTGAATATTAGAATATTCTGTCCATATTAGGTCCCTAGACTATTTTGACAAAGGTAATATTTATTTTGATGACTTATTTATAATATTCATTGACGGCTTTTCATTGGACTCTCTACCTTCCTTCTCCTTCCTACTGCAAGGTGAAACATTGTCATACCAAGTAAATAATATTTTAATATCTCACCTAAATATTTAGTAATGCTTTATGTATAAGTAATTTTAGACAAGTTTTACTAATGTAGCTCTTCTTTGATGTCTTTGACCTCCACATTGAGAAGAACTTCCAAATATTTTTGAAACATGTTTCTGTTGACAGAGTTTTGAGTGATAGGGCATTCTCTTGTTTTATATAGTCTTGTGTTATATCTCTCTTGTTTATATTCTCTTGTTTTATATATCAGAAAACATTTCTTGAATGTGTGACTCTATAAACAAATCTCTATTGTTTTCTGAGTTATATTGTTCTTTAATATTTTGATTAATATTTAAGACAATTATTTGATATTTTGTTAATTTGTTTATAAATTACTAACAAATCATTTTGTGGGTACTTACTCATTTTATTGGTACTTACTGAATAGCTGCTTTGTGTCTGGCACTGTGCTGGATACTAGAGTGTCCACGTTAATTGAATCCAGCTTTTTGCCTTGGATTGAGGGACACAATACTGTCACTCAAAAGGGAAGATTTACATAGGTCACACTTGAGGGTATGGGATAGTGTCCGGCATGGCAGGTGCCTAGTAAATATTGATACTTTAACCACTGGTAATGTAATAGCTTTTATATATTTTAGGATAGTTGCTTTCATATTCTCCAGTGAAAAATGTTTAATTTCGCATTCAAGGAACTGAATTTATTTTCAGCTTTCTAGATTAATTATTTATTTCATTATTTTATTTCAACATGGTAAATTAATTAATTTTGATATTAAATATCAAAATATTAAATAAGTTGACTTTTCTATTAATCTTTTTATGCTTAATAATTATGTTTCACATAATTATATTTAAAAATAGAATGAAATTTTTTGGAATATTTTTTGATACAAGAAATTTGTGCCAAATTTGAATCATAATGGTTAATAGAGTTAAAGAGAATATAAAAAATTAGTTTTAAATATTTTTCTAGAACAGCTTTAAAATCTCTTCTAGTTATTTAATTCTTTAATAGTTTTATGTTTTTTTTATTATAGGAAAATCACCCTAAATAAAATTGTTCTCACTGCATAATACTTTTTAAAACATATAAATATTTCAGAACTGACATCATAACAAGATACTGGCTTCTGTGGACTGAGAAAATCTTGCTCTTCTCTAATTGCCTCATCTGCTTTCTCTTTTTCTGACTTATATTTTTTTCCTATCATATGAAATTTAAAGGGTCTACTCCTGGGGTGCCTGGGTGGCTCAGTCGGTTAAGCGTCTGACTCTGTTTTGTCCCAGGTCATGATCTCATAGTTTGTGAGTTTGAGCTCTGTATCAGGCTTTGTGCTGACAGTGAGGGGCCTGCTTGGGATTCTCTCTCTCCCTCTCTTTCTCTGCCCTTCTCTCTCTCTCGCTCTTTCTCAGATTGAATAAATAAAAACTTAAAAAAATATTAAGAAACAACAAAATAAAGGGCCTTGTCCTTCAGGGCAGAGAAAGGGGATTAAGTAAAATTATATACCTTCCTACCCCTATTTCCTGTACCCCGGAGCAAAGAATCTTGTGATCTACACTAGAAATTCGAAAGTAAACAAAAATAGAAAACGCAGTGTTTTAAGAACTCCATATAAATCTTATCCCATTTTCTGTATTTTATATACACTCCAAAGCCATATTGCTTTAAAAAATGTTGTTCTTGGGACTCCTGAGCGGCTCAATCAGTGAAGCGTCTGACTCTTGATTTCGGCTCATAATCTCACAGTTTTGTGAGTTTAAGCCCTTAGGCTACTCTGCAGAGCCTACTTCGGATTCTCTCTCTCTGCATCCCCTCTGCTTGTTCTCTCTCTCAAAATAAATAATAAACTTAAAAAAAAGTTTTTTTTAATGTTGTCAGTATTCCCTCAACTCCAGGGTGTTGAGGGTAGGGTGACACTTGAAAAAAGTACTTATGTTGGCTCTGTGTTGTGTTATCAGAGTGCAGGGGGATGGGTGGCTGCTAGTAGTGTTTAATGGTTGGGGGTCGGGATGGAAGACATGCTGTGTTGCATGAGCTTCTGCACAATGAGGAATTAGCCCCAGATTACTATTCTAGGGTGTGTGGATTTGTTATAAGATGAAGGAAAGTTTACAGGGGACAATCTGTAAAGCTTTGTATGCCCTAAGTCCAGATATTTATAGGATTTTTTTGTAAATGAGTTAAGAAATTAACCAACCTTTATTTGCAGAATTCTAGTTATGTTATTTCAAACATTTTCATCAGTTAAGATTAGTAAGGTTATTGGAAAGCTAGAACTACTATATCCTTTTTGCTTATATAAATTCCTTTTCCTTCCTATTTTAGATTAATATTACTCTGATAAATATAGTGCTTACTTGTAATGGTGAGATTTTTCCATAATAAATGTCAGTTGTAGTATAATTGGTTATTTGAATTCATTTTCTTTTAAGAATTCAGGCCTTGTTAAAATGGGTCAGTGATTCTGCAAGAGTAGCTGCTATGAGGAGAAGTGGTAGGATGAGCTACATGTGCCCTAACTCTTCGACAATAGAGTATGGTCTTCTCATGCCGTCTCCTTCTCACTTGCACTGTGTGGCAGCAATTCTGTGGCACAGCTATGAACTGCTTGTAGAGTACGATTTACCAGCGCTGCTGGACCGAGACCTCTTTGAGTAAGTACAATTTTTGAAATCCTTTTTTTCTCTTAGTAGATTGTTCTAGGTTTTCACTCAATGAAGTAGTATTTAATATGACTATTTGGATAATACTTTGAAAGTAGTAGTTAACTATAATCAGGTATTATTTTGGAACTAGGTGCACCCAGATTTAATGAAACTTATCTCCATATTTTAAGAAGAAATATTAGTGTAATTGTTAGCTTTTTCCCACCTAAAATCAGAGTGTTTAAAATCAGAGTGTTATTGGGGCGCCTGGGTGGCTTAGTCGGTTAAGCGTCTGACTTTCGCTCAGGTCATGATCTCGCGGTTCGTGGGTTCGAGCCCCGCGTCGGGCTCTGTGCTGACTGCCAGCTCAGAGCCTGGAGCCTGTTTCAGTCTGTGACTCCCTCTCTCTGACCCTCCCCTGCTCATGCTGTCTCTCTCTCTCTCTCCTAGAAATAAAATAAAAAACATTAAAAAAAAAATTTAAAATCAGAGTGTTATGAACCTGTGTTCATACAGGTCATAGTGTTTATTCTTTTTTTGCAAATTTACCCATCAGAATTTTTTATTGTGCTTGTGTATACACAAGTGAGAGAGGGACAAAAGAAGAGAGAAAATCTCAAGCAGGTTCCATCCCAAGCATGGAGCCCAACATGAGGCTCAGTCCCACAACTGTGAGATCATGACTTGAGTTGAAATCAAGAGTGGGACGCTTAACCAACTGAGGCACCCAGGCACCCCCAGATTTTTTTTTTTATCGTTAATGTGTAACTAGTTAAGGAGTAAAACTATAACTGGAAGTTTTGAAAGAGTTACTACTTTAGAGAATTTTTATGATTACTTGTTTTTACTACTTTCTAGTCATCTGATACGATTGCTCTTTTGGTAGTTACTACTTACCCACATTTCTTTATCACACTTAACTAAGACTTGGCTGAACTTATCGCCTGTAATTGCTAAATCTGTAACAGAATATTATATTTATTTCTGAAGAGTTCCATAACCTAATGAAAGATTGGCCTTTTGTCCTTTTTAGTCTGTCATTTTCATATTTGGGCTTCTCAATTGGCATAACCCATGACTTCTTAATGAAACTTACTAATAGTTTTTGATTTGCAAACGTGAATTTTAAGCCATCAATCATGTCAAATTCAACCTGAACGTTTGTTTTGTGTAATTTTCCAATGTTTCTTTTTTTATTTAAGTTTATTGATTTTGAGAGAGAGTGTGTGTGAATGGGGAGGGGCAGAGAGAGAGAAAGAGAGAGAAGGACAGAGGGAGAGAGAATCCCAAACAGTTTTCACCCCATCAATGCAGAGCCTGATGTGGGACGTAAATTCAGGAACTGTGAGGTTATGACCTGAGCCGAAATCAAGAGTTGGACCCTTAAATAACTCAGCCACCCAGGCACCCCTCAACGTTTCTTTATGACTCTTTTGATGTCACATAGAGAGTGGTAGATCCATTTTATACAGGTTTCTTGATTTTTCTCTACTGATTTTTCAAGTCTAATCTGTCTACCTAAATACTTAAATAATATATGTGAAAGCAGTCATTGTGAAGTCTTATGATATTCTATGTCAAATAAAATGTATACTTTGATAGATGTTATAATTTTATACAGTGTATGTTGATTTTTAATAGAAGTATTGGAAAAATGAGGCCTTTCTAAAGATAAATATATAATATTAATCTGGTGTATATAGTATTAATCTGGTGTCTTTTATTCTCCTAGGTTACTTTTTAATTGGTCCATGTCTCTTCCCTGTAATATGGTTTTGAAGAAAGCTGTTGACAGTCTACTTTGCTCAATGTGTCATATACACCCAAATTATTTTTCTTTGCTCATGGGCTGGATGGGGATTACCCCTCCTCCAGTGCAGTGCCACCACAGACTGTCCATGACTGATGATAGCAAAAAGCAAGATCTTACTTCGTCGTTAACAGATGACTCTAAAAATGCACAAGCTCCTCTCGCACTGACTGAATCACATTTGGCAACCCTTGCATCCTCTTCTCAATCTCCAGAAGCTATCAAACAATTATTAGACTCAGGTTTGCCTTCTCTTCTTGTAAGGAGTCTGGCTAGTTTTTGCTTCAGTCACATTTCTTACTCAGAAAGCATTGCTCAGTCAATAGATACTTCCCAGGACAAGCTCAGGCGCCATCATGTCGCCCAGCAGTGTAATAAGATGCCTATTACTGCAGACCTGGTTGCTCCCATTCTTAGGTTTTTGACAGAAGTTGGCAGTAGCCATGTTATGAAAGACTGGCTCGGTGGGTCTGAAGTCAATCCACTATGGACAGCACTTCTGTTTTTATTGTGTCACTCTGGGTCCACTTCTGGAGGACATAATTTAGGTGCACAACAACAGACTAGTGCAAGATCGGCCTCTCTTTCTTCCGCTGCTCCAACAGGATTGACTACGCAACAGAGAACAGCAATTGAGAATGCCACTGTTGCATTCTTCCTGCAGTGCATTTCATGCCACCCTAATAATCAAAAACTAATGGCCCAGGTAAGATTAGAAATATTGGCATCTTACTATTTTAAAACACTGTTAAATAACACTAATGAAATTAGTTGAGAATGGGTTAGGTGTTACAGGTGATGATGAAGATTGATGAAGATTGGGATTCGGTGCATTTAAAGATCTAAATTGAAACTGTAAAGTCTTGATATCTCTTCCCTCTTCCTCTCAACTGTCACATATTCCTTTTGATGAAATAATGGGCAAATTCATGGTGATGCTAGCTATAGATCATACATTCTTCCTTTTATTTTTTTTTAATGTTTTTTTAAATTTATTTCTAGAAGAGAGAGAGAGACAGTGTGAGCAGGGGAGGGTCAGAGAGAGAGGGAGTCACAGACTGAAACAGGCTCCAGGCTCTGAGCTGGCAGTCAGCACAGAGCCCGACGCGGGGCTCGAACCCACGAACTGCGAGATCATGACCTAAGTGAAAGTCGGATGCTTAACCGACTAAGCCACCCAGGCGCCCCCATACATTCTTCCTTTTAAACTCATCCTATCCCACTCCCATAAAAAAGAACAAGCCAGAAGAACAACACTTGGGTTGCTGAAAGACCACATTGACCATTTGAAGGTGGTCCCCGAACACCTTATCTGCAGTGGGGTATTATATTTTGTTACAACTGGATTGCTGCGACTTTTAGTTTCCTTCTGATGATGCAGACAGTAGGGTAGATTTCAGATAGGAGACCCCTGACAAATCTCATTAAAAATATCAAAGATGATTTTATTGTTTTAAGTCTATGAGGCCAAAAATCTTGAAAGCTAGAATTATTTCAAGGATAATTCTAGTTGATTTTTGCCAGATTCTATTCCTTTCTAGCTGTTTTAACCTTTATGTAGAGAGATAGTTAACATAATTTTCAAGAAATACTGAATGATTTAACTTTATTGAGAAGCATAGGAAAATACTTGAGGGTCTAAAGTATTTAATTATTGTCAAACTGTATCTGCTTAATGTGCCTAATTAAAGGAAATGCTTCAACTACCAATTTTAACCAAGGTAATGGATATGAGAATTTGAATATTTGGTGTCTGCCTCTGGGTAGCATGAAACTTTGTGTCTTGTTGCTTTCTGGCTTAATTATCATCTCTCAGCTTCTTATTAAGGCTTTGTTTGATATTTTTAATACCCTTTTTTCATAATTTTTATTGCATTGTAACCACTCTGATATTGACTCAAGTTAAAAGTAAGTTGGTTACACCAGGTATTTAATATGTGAAAACCCTGTGATAGTAATTTATCCATAGAAATTTTCTCTGGGGATAATCTTTCTTATTGGAAGTTCAAAGCTGCGCTTAACTTTTTACATCTCTTTACTTTCCAGGTTCTCTGTGAACTTTTTCAGACATCCCCTCAAAGAGGGAACCTTCCAACATCAGGGAACATTTCAGGGTTTATACGTAGATTATTTTTGCAGTTGATGCTGGAGGATGAGAAAGTGACCATGTTTCTTCAGTCTCCCTGTCCAGTGAGTATTTTAACAGTTAAATCTTAATATTAGCTATGTATAAAGATATTTTATAATTTCATATCAGAACCTGCAGCTGTCTTTACATCTCAATTTCTTAAATAGCAAATGGAAACTCAACCTTTGTACTTAATGATAAGACTTACAAATCTTTTTTTGGATAACCCTCCTTGTGATGAATATACACTACCATGAAAAGTATAATTTGGTTGGAGGGAAAAGTGACAGAGTAATAGGTACAGTGGTGCTAATATAAAAGCTGACCAACAAATGAGATGTCAAATGTGCCACATTAAAAAAAAAATTTTAATGCTTACTTTTGAGAGAGAGAGAGAAAGCATGAGTTGGGGAGGGACAGAGAGAGAGAGGGAAATACAGAATTCAAAACAGGCTCCAAGCGCTGAGCTGTCCACCCAGAGCCCAATGTGTGGCTCAAACCCATGAATCGCAAGATCATGACCTGAGCCGAAGTCGTATGCTTAACCCACTGAGCCACCCAGGCACCCTTCAAATGTACCACATTTTTAAGAATATATAAAATAAACCTTTTATATTTTGTGTGCATTTACAATTTTGTTATTCTTTTATAAAAGTTTTTGACATTATTTTGTAATGATACATGTTTCAAAAAAATCACTTCTTTATTTCTTTTGAATTTTCAGCTGTATAAAGGTAGAATTAATGCTACAAGCCATGTTATCCAACATCCAATGTATGGAGCAGGCCATAAGTTCCGCACACTTCATTTGCCGGTCTCAACAACGTTATCAGAAGTTCTTGACAGAGTGTCAGGTAAGTCAGATTTAAGTATTGAACTTTTTCTTTAACTTTATCTTAGAATATATAAAATTTTATTATCTTTTGTAACTATTTTACTGCATCTGCTCACTCAGCAACCATTTCATGAATAGAAAAGTTCAATACCTCTTTACATTTTCAAGCAGGGGTAAGAAGCTGATATAGGGGACAAAATACATGATACCTTCTAGCACCCATAGTTCTTTTGGTGTATTGTGTGTTGTGTGGAGAATTGACAGAATGGAATTGTTGGCAGTTGACAGTTGGAAATGTTGACAAGCCTTGGGAAGACATTGATGGAATTTTCTCATGATAAACCATTTGGCTTTTTTATAATAGATGGTTTGCAGGCTATTAAGTTGGATGACAGGATTCTAAATAATGAACATTTGCTAGATTTCAAGAAGAAATGAATGGTCAAGACATGAAAATGACTGGTGACCTTATTGTTTATAATAGTGAAGAAAGCAGAGAGAAATTTTCCCCTAGGCTTCCTGCCTATATTCTAAGGTGTAAGCTTTAAACAGTATACAGGTTACTAAAACACAGGTTTGTATTATATTAAAATATAAGTAGTTTTGATGGCAGAATGCAAATCAGTTGTCGATAGTTTGATTTTATTGCCTCTCAGAAATCCTGAGAATGAAATCAGTGAGTGAATTGATCTAGCACCTTCTATGTATAAGTTCTCAGGCTGTAAGAGTAAGTAATACCCATACTCTGCCCCTCAGTATTAGGATCTTCTGTGTGCTGTCAGATTAAAAAATAAATTTAAGAATGTTTGCATCCTCACATAAATGTAAGTATGATTCTATCTGTGTACATTAAAAGGGGATACCTAAATCCTATAGCTGGGAACTTATTATCTCAGCAAAAAGCTGATCAGTCCCTGTATTGGTGGGAAATACAAATCTAAGCTTAGGAAAAAAACTGGGTTGAAGACATTTGGGAGATGTTAAGTTAAACCACATGAATGGATGTGATTGCTATGAGAAAATAAGGTAGAAAGATTCTTTCTTGGTTTTAGTCACTGCAGCCAACACAAGTATGTACATAATACTATATAATGCTTTCCGTTTTACAAATTACACAAAATGTTCAAATACTATTATAATTGTATAAGTAACATTCTTATTTGAAAATGTCTGCCATATCCTGTTACAGCTCAACTTCTTTGAAAATTTGATTTTACAGACTTTTTTTCTATCATAGCCTTGAAATTGTTCCTTCTATATGATGAAGAAAAAATGAATAATTAATTAATTAAATGAAAGAAGGAGAAGTGGGGAAGAGTATTGAAGTTCAGTTATTGAGATTTCATACATTTTTTTTTCTATCTTCACTATAAAGGAATGCTATATCCTAAAATGTCATATTAGGTCATTAAAAATAAAGACCTTTATTACCTATAAATTTAAAAAATAAATTGGTTGCTCTATCAGACTACTAACTCCTAGTAAAAAGTCAGACAAAGAGTCATCCTGGGCATACATCAAAAATTTGCAAGTGCTAATTTTACCTCTCTTTAGCTATGCTTTGGTCCTTTAAAGTTTGTTTATCGGGGCATATGAGTGCCTCAGTCTGTTAAGCAGCTGACTTTGCCTCAGATCATGATCTCATGGTTTGTGAGTTCAAGCACTGTGTCAGGCTCTGTGCTGACAGCTCAGAGCCTGGAGTCTCCTTTGGATTCTGTGCCTCCCTCTCTCTCTGCTCCTCCTCTGCTCATAGTCTATCTGTCTGTCTCTCTCTCTCTCAAAAATAAACAAACATTTAAAAGATTAACAAAAAAGTGTGTTTATGATGTTCAGTCATACTTGGTATATTTACATGTGCATATATATTTTATCAGTATGTATAAAAACAAGTGATTCAAAATAATCAGACCCACTTCCCATAGCTTTTGAGTATATTGCTTTCAAATAATACAGTTATGTGTCAGTATCTTTGCTTTTATAAATTTCTATCATTGCTTTTAAGCAATTTGATTAATGCCTTGTAGTTTTCTTGCTATTTATGATGTGGGTTTGTTGACTTTCTTGAATCTGGGTTTATAGATTCCACCATATTTGGAAATTTTTTTTTACAGACATTTTCTCATATTTTCTATTTCCCTATTTCTCTCTTCTCTTAGAGTAATTCCAGTTACAGATTTATTAGGCCTCTTGAAGTTCTTCCATAGCTCACTGAAGCTCTGTTCATTCTCCCCGACTCCATCTGTTTTCCCTTCTATTTAAATTTTTGGATTTTAGTCTGTCTTCAAATTCTTTTCCTCTGTAGTGCCTAATTTGTTAGTTCTTTTTTATATCACCTTGTCTTTATTTAAAATGTATAAGCTTTCCTTTAAACACAGTGGTCTGGGTGCGCCTGGGTGGCTTAGTCGGTTGGGCGTCCGACTTTCGCTTAGGTCATGATCTCGCAGTTCGTGGGTTTGAGCCCCGCCGGGCTCTGTGCTGACTGTCAGCTCAGAGCCTGGAGCCTGTTTCGGAGTCTGTGACTCCTCTCTCTGACCCTCTCCTGCTCACGCTGTCTCTCTCTCTCTCTCTCTCTCTCTCCTAGAAATAAATAAAAATATTTAAAAAAAAATAAACACAGTGGTCTGTTTATGTTGATTATTTTTTCCTCATTATGGATTTTTTCCTCATTATGCTGTTGAGCAGGTGAAATGTGTTTGGTGAGACTAAGGAACTAAATTTTTAATGAATTTTATTTTGAAAAGGTACTATACTGAAATAGAAGTAGGGTACCACATTTGAAAATGAAAGTGTAGGGCTACTTTAACTCACTACAGAGGTAATACCCCTCAGAGAACTTGTTAGGAATTCACTAAGCTAAATAGCACAGCCCTTATTTTAGACTCCTGGGTTAGTTCCCTTTTGAGAAGTACTTAACTTGGCTTTTGGTGGTTTCTTCATATAGAGTGCTCATCTGTATGTGCTAAAGACCCAGAAGAGACTGTAGATGTCTGGATTTCTTTCTGCAGATCTCTTCTCCCTGGCAATGTGACTTAAAAACTGCAGCCAGCCATCTTTGTCTTTATGGGCTCCCAGTTCATATCCTCACCTTGGGTGACTTCTGATTCATGCCAATCTGTGGCCTGGGAAACTCTAGCAGTGAGCTGGAGCAGTCCTAGGGCTTACCTCCTTAGTTTCAGGCACCTAGGCATCACTCTGTGGCTTTCCCGATGGCCATTGTCTGAAAACTATTTAATGTATTTTCCCAGTTTTTAGTTCTTTCAGGTAGTAGAGTAAATCTGGTTTTATTATTTCATCTTGATCAGAAGTGGTATTTCAAGCTACAACAATTTTTTTTCATTAAAAAAAATTTTTTTAGTGTTTATTTTTGAGACAGACAGACAAGAATGTGAGCAGAGGTAGGGAGACACGGAGTCTGAAGCAGGCTTCAGGTTCTGAGCTCTGTTAGCACAGAGCCCGACATGGAACTCGAACTCACAAGCCGTGAGATCATGACCTGAGCCAAAGTTGGATACTTAACTGACTGAGCCACCCAGGTGCCACCCCTATTTTTAGAATTTTTTTCATGTTTGTTTATTTATCAAGAGTGAGAGAGAGAGAGCATGCGTGCACAAGCGGGGGAAGGGCGGAGGGAGAAACCTAAGCAGGCTCCATGCTGTCAGTACAGAGCCTGACATGGGTCTTGATCTCACAAACCATGAGATCATGACCTGAGCTGAAATCAAGAGTTGGACTGTTAACCAACTGAGCTACCCAGGTGTCCCAGAACAATTTTAAACAGAAAGTTGAGAAAAATGTTTTTTACTGATACCTTTTAGTATTTGACATTTACTGGGATAACACTATGTAAATTCCTATCATCTAATGATCTTTAATGTTTTTCCTGATTATGTTTCGAATTAATTGTGTGATTTTCTTTTTTTTAAGTATTTTACTCTGACTTTGTAACTGTTTTTGCCATTTGAGGTTTCTTGGTTGTTTTTTAAGAGAGTAAATGTATTGTTGTATTATGTATTTCATCGTTTTACAGAATCTTTAAATTTCATATAAAAAACAGAAACTCTAAAGGCAGTCTGTGATTAAGAAGGAACTCCAGAAATTGACATCACAGGGTTATTTTCAGATGTTCAAAGAAATCACAGCACAGGAGATAATATAAAACATGCAAATTTGCTATTTTGATTGTTTCACCTTTTTAACATTATTAAAAAAACATTAGATCACATTTGTGTTAAGTTAGAAAAGTACAAAAAGAATCTGTATAACATACCACACTGGTGAGAGTCCTTCCTAAGTTCATCCAGGGTTTTGGATTTCTTAACTGTCACATCAGATCATTTTGCAGTCACCCGTTCATTTCATGATTTTCAATAGCTTGCCATATTCCAAAGTAATGAAATAAAATACTAATTCAGAGAGTTTATCTTATTAAAGCCCTAGGTATTTGTTTTCAAAGTATCTAAGTTTCATAAATACAAATAGCAAAACAAATCTTCATTATTGAAGTTTTTTCCTTTCTACTCCCATTTGTAGAACAAAAAATATGCTGTAATGCTTTAGGATGAGCCCTGAACTCAGATTCCATATTTGTCATTTATAAATTATATCAGTAGCTTTGTTAAAGGCTCTTTCCTTATTTTGAAAATAAAATTCTTTTTTGATATGCATGTTGTGAAGATGAAATGTTTGTGACAAGCACATTGAACTGTGCCTAAAATAAAGGTTTTTCATTGCCTCAAGAGGTAATTTGTAATATTTTCTTGAGATAATAATTTAAGTATCCTGGCTTATGAACAGTGGTGATTCCCTTTCATTGGTAATCATTAAGGATTGAATATCAGGCTTTATCTCATCAATTTCTCCTAAATCCATTTACATTGCCTTCATATTAATGATAATATCTTGTGTAATCCTTGTCTGAAATGTTTATAGCTTCCTTCTTAATGATTTTGAAAAGGAGTATATTTTAATAATATTTTCTTACAGATACACCCAGTATCACTGCTAAACTAATTAGTGAACAGAAAGATGACAAAGAAAAGAAAAACCATGAAGAAAAAGAAAAAGTTAAGGCAGAAAATGGATTTCAGGACAATTACAGTGTTGTTGTTGCTTCAGGTATGCTTTCTGTTTTTTATAATCTTGATTTTGTTTGAGTTTTATGTAAAATATAACAATATATATTGTAGGAACTTCATGTAATAAAAGTATTAATGCAAAAAGCTGACTTAAAATGATGTTATAATACTGGATGTAAAAATATTACATCTAAAGTCTATTACTTGTTGGCACTGTAATTATTAAACATACTTTGTATCCAAAGCTTAGTGTCTTTCATCAGATATTGCACGTGTGTGAATCATAGAGGTACTCCAGTTAAGCTTGACAGTATACAAAGAATTGTGTTTGTACTGTCAGGTAAAAGAAGAAGACAAAATGACCAAGATCACTGATAATTTTGGAGGATATTTTCTTTAACATAAGTGAGGTGATTTTAGTTGAAAAGATAAGGCTTAAGTGTGCATACATTACTTCTCAAATAGGAGATCTCTGGTGGATTTTATTTTTATGTCAGAGAAATAGAGTAATAGAATTTAGCCTTATTTTTTACTGTCTTGGAAAATAGTTACAAACATGAAGCCAAAATTCATGGTGTGTCATGAAGGACAAATCAAACTGAGAGATCAGATATAAAATCAGAAGTAACATTTCTGTTTCTCTCTTTTGGCATTAGTTAGGAATGTGATGCTTTTTAAAAATATTGCAGAGGTACTCTTATTTCTTTATTGTGTTTGCTGATACAGAATCTTCCTGATTCTTTTAGGGCTGAAATCCCAATCCAAACGGGCTGTGTCAGCTACACCACCTCGTCCACCGTCCAGGAGAGGAAGGACAATTCCTGATAAAATAGGAGGTGCTTCGTCAGGAGCAGAGGCTGCCAGCAAAATAATTACTGTCCCAGTGTTTCACCTGTTCCACAAACTCTTGGCAGGTAATGTTCACAATATTTAAAAATATAAAAAATTATAAAGACATGTAATCACCAGACTCACACTCCTGTTTAATCAAGTGCTTTTGATGAGATACATGAGTTAGTGAGACTTTACCCCTACAGCTCCCTCTAAGAAAAATGAGAAGAAAAGAAGAGGTAACCTTTTACATATATTCTTTTTAACATGATAATGTTGCATATTTACACTTCACTAGCTTCTTAAATTTTCTATCAATGTGCTATAATATCAGTAAAGCTAATGCCTTAAATAGGTCATATAAAGTTAGGTAGGAAGGAGCATGAGGCAGATTTTGAAGAGTAGTTATGGTAACGGAAGTCATTGGTGTACCACTGAGAGTTACACAGTATTTTCTCCCTGACTACAACATAATCTTTGATTAATATACTTTATTGGTCAAGGCGATAACCAATTTATCTCCATTTTTGTGGTTTAATCTCAAAAATTGTCAACTAACTTACATGGATTTTCCTTTTTAGTTTTATGTTACTGATTTATTGCAGAGATCAACAAACTATGGCCAGTAGACTGGACATAAAAAAGTTTTATTGAAATAATGGCTGTGCCTATTTATTTGTGCATTGCCCATAGCTGTTTTCATGCCACAGTGGTAGAATTCGTAGTGGTAGCAGAGACTGTATGGTCTTCATAGATTAAAATATTTATTTTCTGGCCTTGTAGGGAAGAGATTTTGCCAACCCCAGATGTCTAAGAATGTCTGTTTCTTTGTTTCTTGCTATGGCTCAGAAGCTCTTGGTGGGATTTGGTTTGTGACTAACACTTTCTACAGACATTATTATTGTTCATATGTGTCAGAAATAGATTTCTATAAACTTTTCATGTGCTGATTTTAAATTGTTTTTAAGTTGGTGTCAGAATCAGATGCTTTACATGTAGTTCAGTAAAACACTAATTGACTTAAACCAAGTAAATATTTCCCCCTTGGATTCCAGGTTTAACTTAGTTATGTCATTTTTAGGCCAGCCATTGCCAGCTGAAATGACGCTTGCCCAACTTTTAACTCTCCTGTATGACCGAAAACTTCCTCAAGGTTACCGCTCAATAGATCTGACTGTTAAATTGGGATCTAGAGTTATCACAGACCCAAGTCTGTCAAAAACAGATTCTTTTAAAAGGTTACATCCTGAGAAAGGTATGTATATGGTGATCCTTTAAAAATATAGTCTGTAATCTGAGGAAGTAGGGACTTCTGTTGCTGATGACTTAATTTACCTTTGTTTTTATTCTGTCAAGTTAATGAGGTCTTATTCTTTATGACTGAATTAATTTGTAAATATAAAAACTTGTTCTTATTTTCACTGGAAATCTTAATTTTTCTTATAGCATCACTTTTATGAGCACATATGCTTTGGTTTATTAATTTGCATCTTGGATTCTTTTTTTTTTTTTTAGCATTTACTTTATTTATTTGGAGAGAGAAGGAGCACCAGTGGGGTGGGGGTTGGGCAGAGAGAGAGGGAGAGAGAGAATCCCAAGCAGGCTCTGCCCTAACAGCAGGAGCTTGGACCCAGGAACCATGAAATCATGACTTGAGCCAAAATCAGGAGTTAACCGTGAAACCTCCTGAGCCACCCAGGTGCCTATAGCATTTTGTATTCTTTAGTAAATCTTGGAATATTGCCTTTGCTCAGTTTTCAGCAGATTATTTGAGGTTCTTTTTAGTGTTTATAGCATCTGGTCATTTGTAAACATACTAACCTTTTGGTTTTCCTTTGTGAGTGATTCAGAGTTAACCAGTAGGATATAATCTTTAGTTTTCAATATGAGAAGTCTTTGTTAGTAATCAGTTTTTCCTAATTGGATACTTCAGAACTTGATTCATATATTATTATTTGCTTTGAATCTGAAGACTGAGTTATTTTTACATAGAATATGTCTTACAATATGCCCTAAAGGACAGTACTTCTCAAACTTCAATATGCTTATAACTTACCTGCAGAACATTGTTAAAATGCAGATTCTTACTCAGTAGGTCCAGGGTGGGACCCAAGATTCTACATTCCAAAAGTTCTTAGATGGTGCCAGTGCTCACATTCCAGTGACCCTACTTTGAGTAGCACGACTATAAAAGGCAGCGTCAGAAGTCATGTAAAGATTACCATAGTGTCCAGCCTTAAAGCTTTTTCTGAATAACCTACTGATGCTCTTTTGTTGAGTAGAGAGGTGACAATAATATCTACCTTGTAAATGAAAGATTATTATAAACACAGACCTTTTTGTTTTTACCTGTTAATTGTAATTTATTCTAGATCATGGAGACTTACTTGGTAGCTGTCCAGAAGATGAGCCTCTCACTCCAAGTGATGAATGTATGGATGGAGTATTGGATGAATCTTTACTTGAAACCTGTCCCATCCAGTCACCATTACAAGTTTTTGCAGGAATGGGTGGACTGGCTCTTATTGCAGAAAGACTACCCATGCTGTATCCAGAAGTAATTCAGCAAGTAAGATAAGATTTCTAAGTGAATAAACAATTCCATGGCAAAGCCCTTTGTTATTTTTTTGCTTTTTAAAAATACTTACTTGTAATAACTTTTGGGGAGTACCCTTTCCCTTACAGTGGTTGAGCATCCTTTAAATTTGTACAGGATTTGTACAGAGCTTTATGAGAATTTGTTGGGACTGAAGAAATGCTGAAGACCGAGTACATTTGCGAGACTCATTACATTACAGCATTTTCCTTGATTTTATGGTCATCACACTGTAATATTTTTATTTCTGTGCTGCTTTAGGCATGATATTAACTATAGATATTACTGGAAATGGGAGCATAAGGTAACAGTGTATACTGCTACCCAAATACATTGTCTTTTTGCTTAACTTTTTTCCTGTTTTAGGTACCATTTCCATTTACGGTAGTTTTAAAAACATAACTGCTTTAACCTCTTTACAGTTAATGTTGCTGTTACTGATGAGCTTATTGATGTGCTTTCCATGCTCTTCTATTAATGAGGAGGAGTGTGGCACATAGAAAGTTGTAAATACAAAGTACTGCATGTTTGTTGATTGAAGTAGGGGAATTATTCTCTGTAATTGCATGTACTTAGTATATGTGTTAGTTTCCTAGAGCTGTTGTAACAAAGTACCACGAACTGGATGGCCTAAAACAACAGAAATTTATTCTTTTATATTGTAGGAATCTGTAAGTCTGAAACTAAGTTGTCACCAGATCCATGATCCCTGTGCTAGGTCTGGGGAAGGATCCATTCTTGTCTCTTGTTAGCCTCTGGGGCTTGCTGGCACTTGGCATTCGTTGGCTTGTAGCTGCATCACTCCCAGTTTCTGCCTACATTTTCACATGGCCCTCTTGTGTATCTGTGTGTCTCTGTGTCTCCCTCTCCTTATAAGGATAAGTGTCATTGATTTAGGGTCCACTCTGATCCAGTATGATGTCATCTTACCATGACTACATCTGCAAAGACCCTAGTTCCATTCTGGTATAGATTAATGAATGAATAAATAGGTGGAGAAGGCGGGAATGCTTTTACTTAGAGTTCTGGCCAACTAGTAAATGTAGAAAGAATGATAGAAAGTAACCAACTTGGCAACCACTGTAGTAATTATATTTCAGGCAAGAATTTTAAAAATGCAGATTTTTTGAAGTTTGGTGAGAAAGGAACAAAATGTTTATGTAGCCTCAAAGACTCTGTTGGCATATTCTTAACTAATTACAAAAAATAAAATAGTAACTTTACTAAGTTTAAAGTAAAGATATTTTGGGGCACCTGGGTGGCTTAGTCGGTTAAGCGTCCGACTTTCACTTAGGTCATGTTCTCGTGTTTTGTGGGTTTGAGCCCCACGTCGGGCTCTGTTCTGACTGCCAGCTCAGAGCCTGGAGCCTGTTTCAGAGTCTGTGACTCCCTTTCTCTCTGACCCTCCCCTGCTCTCTCTCGCTTGCTCTCTCTCTCTCTCTCACTCTCTCTCTCTCCTAGAAATAAATAAAACATTATAAAAAAAATAAAGATATTTTGCAGATACCATTATATTCCTGATATCATTTAATTCCTGATATTTAGAAACTTTTTTAAAAAACATGTCCCTTTATTGATTCTTTTATTCCTTTATTTTATTTCTGTATTTTATAGAGGACATTTAAAGTCAAGTCTTTAATTTGAACCTGATGTTAAAACACACAAATAACCAAACAAAAAATTCCTTTTTCTTTAGGTAAGTGCTCCAGTTGTAACTTCTACCACTCAGGAAAAACCAAAAGATAGTGATCAGTTTGAATGGGTGACCATTGAACAATCAGGGGAATTAGTTTATGAAGCACCAGAAACCATTGCGGCTGAACCTCCACCTATCAAGTCAGCAGTGCAGACCATGTCTCCCATACCTGCCCATTCTTTGGCTGCTTTTGGATTATTTCTTCGTCTTCCGGGCTATGCTGAAGTGCTACTAAAAGAGAGAAAACATGCCCAGTGCCTTCTTCGACTGGTATTGGGAGTGACAGATGATGGAGAAGGAAGTAAGTGTTTAAAATTGTTAAATTCTAAAGTGTTAATTCTAAATAAGTGTTACTTAATGAAATTTAACAAAGGTAGGTTGCATAAACGTTATTCAGATCATTGCCTATTATTTATTGTTTATTCATGGTGAAGCTCCTCGACGATTTGTTATTGGTTGTTTCATTGTAACGATACACATAATAAGTCCTTAAGAATCTTTATTTTTATTTCTTTATTCATTCAAAATATATTTGCTGTTTATAAACTGTTGGGCATCATTGGAAGCATTTGAAGATGAAGCAGGTATTGGGACCTAATGTTCTCCTATTCTCCAGTAATAGCAATAAGAAGCGCATATAAGTGTAGACTTAGGTTACAAGCGCTTTGCCAGAGTTACAGTCTTGTGTAGGCTTACAGGTATGAGACTGTTTCCTTACTACCCAGCTACGTGAAAAAGTGGTATATTAGTTTTTAGAAGGGCATTGAAGGATAGACTCTTTTTAGGCCAAAATGAGCTAGAAAGATGATTTGAGCAGCATTTCTGTGTTCAGATTATATTGGAGAGGATAATTTAGCTGATGAAAATTTGCATTAAAAGCAACACTGAGTGTTCATTTGAAAAGCTATTATTACTGATAACAGATCATGGAAAGTCTTATTAAGAACTTCAGATTTTGGGGCGCCTGGGTAGCTCAGTTGGTTAAGCCTCTGCTTTGGATTCTGTGTCTCCCCCTCTCTCTGCCCCTTTCCTGCTCATACTCAGTCCCTCTCCATCCGTCTCCCTCTCTCAAAAATGAATAAACCTTAAAAAAATTTTTTTTGGCTTCAGATTTTATTCTGGATTAGTAATGAAGATTTACTAAAATACATAAACCAAGTCATGATATGATGATCTTTTTTACGAAACTGAATCAGGAAGCAATATTTAGACTAAAGAGAACAGAATGTGGAAAATAAATATTACGTGATAATTATAATATAATAATATTACAGAATAATAATAGAAAGCTGTGGTGATTGTTTGCATTAGGCTGACAGTTTTATTTAATATAAGGAAACATTAAAGAAACATCATAATTTAGGATAGCCTAACAAGTAGATTTTCTAAGTTTACAACTGTGATTCTTCAGTTAATGACCATTCCATTTGAAAATTAATAATTGTTCTTTATTTAAAAAAATTTTTTAATGTTTACTTTTTTGAGAGATAGAGGGAATAAAAAAAGAGAGCAAATGGGGAAAGGACAGAGAGAGAGGGAGACAGAATCCGAAACAGGCTCCAGGCTGTGAGCCATTAGCAGAGAGTGGGATGCCGGGCTTCAACTTGTGAACCATGATCATGACCTGAGCCGAAGTTGGACACGTAACCAACTGAAACATCCAGGCGTCCCTAATTGCTCTTAATTTTAAAATCACATGATTTCTATTGGAGGTGAATTCTGTTATATATCAGTTAGAAAGAATATTAAATCCATACCACAAAGTATATTTAATAAAAACTGTATGAATTTGAAACTATTGAATGTTCAGAGTACATACTTTACCAAATAAAGCACATACTTTTCAACGTAATTTCTTATTTGATGGAATTCTTCAAAAATGGTGATATAATTGGGGCATCAGTCAAGTGTCCAACTCTTGATTTCTGCCCAGATCATGACCTCACAGTCTGTGGGTTTGAGCTCTGTGTCAGGCTCTGGGATGACCGTGTGGGTCCTGTGTGGGACCCTCGTTCTCCCCCTCTCTCTGCCCTTCTGCCCCCACACATCTGTCTCTATCAACCAGTCAATAAATCTGTCTTAGAAAATGATGATAGCATTTTGAATATTCTTGTAATAACTTCCTTTTTTTTTAATATTTTATTTTTTTCTGAGAAAGAGAGAGAGACTGTGAGCAGGGGAGGGTCAGAGAGAGAGGGAGACACAGAATCTGAAACAGGCTCCAGGCTGTGAGCTGGCTGTCAGCACAGAGCCCGACACGGGGCTCGAACCCACAAACCGTGAGATCATGATCTGAGCCAGAGTCGGACGCTTAACCGACTGAGCCACCCAGGCGCCCCTCTTGTAATAATTTCTTAAATTACAGCTTCTACATACTGAGTAGTCCTATCTGTTTGGTTTCATATGTAAATTATATACTTATTTCATTAGATCAGGAATTTCTAATTACTTGAACTGATTTTTTTTTTTTTTTTTAGTGTTTCTTTGAGAGAAAGAGAGTGAGAATGAGCACGCTTATATGTGTACCCATGGGCGAGTTGGGGAGGGGCAGAGAGGGGCACAGAGGATCTGAAGTGGGCTCTGTGCTGATAGCAGCAAGCCTGGTGGGGTCTCACAAACACCATGAGATTGTGACCTGAGCTGAAGTTGGATCCCTAACTGACTGAACCACCCAGGCGCCCCTGTTTGATCTGATTTTTTGATTTAAGTAGATAGAGAGGGACGAACCACTGTATTATGGGAGTCTATTATAGGATAATAGGTGTAACTCTAAGCAGAAAATTACCATTAATGCCATTTCAGATTTTGTGTGTGTGTGAACGTACAGTGAATGTTTTTTAAAAAGTGTAATTCTGATACCTGTTTCTGAAGTGGTTCTCTTCCACTATTCATATAGCAGTGGTTTTGTTTTCTTTCTTTCTTTTTTTTTCTCATTTAACATTCTAGCTAGACATAGTAGAAAACTATATTACATACAAACCAAGTAAAATAGTTTCACTCTTTCATTATCTGTTCTTGTTTGAAACTACTTCCAGGGCAATCAGGTTACTTATATACTGTTGTAAGGAACTTCTAATGCTTCTATTTTAGTTGTTAGGTTTTAGTTCTGGCTTATAACAATCTTGACATAGGCTATGATAATTAATTATTCTTTGAATATATCTTGGTTTTTATTTGTCTACATACATGAATGTCTTAAAAGAGTTTTCTAGACACTTATTAAATTTTAAGATATTCTATGGTCTTTGGATTGTTTTTTAATAAATGATAATAATTTTCTGTTACATTATCACTATTAATTTGTGACCCTGAATATTGTTCCTTATTGTGTTCTTAAATATTTTTAATTTTGAGTTTTCTTTTTTAATCTAGGTCATATTCTGCAGTCTCCATCAGCCAATGTGCTTCCAACTCTTCCTTTCCATGTCCTTCGTAGCTTGTTCAGCAGTACACCCTTGACCACTGATGATGGTGTGCTTCTAAGGCGGATGGCATTGGAAATTGGAGCACTACACCTCATCCTTGTCTGCCTCTCTGCCCTGAGCCACCATGCCCCACGAGTTCCCAACTCTAGTCTCAATCAAGCAGAGGTAGGTTGAGTTTTACTTACTTTATGAGAAAGGTCAGTTAAATTCGTGGAGTTCAGAGTAGGGTTTTTTCTGAAATAATATTTCAGAGACTCCTGTACATCTTTCTTAAACAATATTTGAAAGAGAAACTATGAAAAAAATAAAAATAAAAAATAAATTTAAAAAAAAGAAAGAGAAACTATGAACTAAGTGTTTTCTTCTTTATTGGGTGCTTTAAGGAACCATAGGTTAACCCATCTGCTTGAAAAACAAAGATTTAAAATCTTAAGGAAGCTTTCCCATTTACCAGGATGTGCTGAATTTATACTATGATCTCTCTTCATTTTCTTTCTCAAACCTTAGAATCATACTATTGAATTGTTGCCTCTAGCTAGATAGTAAAACAAGGGAAAAAGAGAAAGAAAGAAAAAACCCTGATTATTTCAAGATGATTTGATTATGTTTTTGGAAAATTTTTAAATACTTAACAGTATAAGTTTAATGAGGGTACAGTATCCAGGTTCAGTATTTCACAATAAGATCCTTCTGTATTCCATCAAAAAGCATAAAATAAGCTTTTTCAAGCTATTTTTTAGAAATACCAAAAAGAGAAAGTATCTGTGAATGAATCTGAAAAAAATATGTGCAAGACATTTACACATGAAATATGTGAAATTTTTTAAACACTAGACTTTATAAACTGAGGTGTGCTCGTGTTTATTTCCATGGGCACAGAAAATATAACAGTTAGAGAATATTTCTCCTATTTTTTAAGTTTTATTACTTATTGAGAGAGGGAGAGAGTGCGCAAACAGAGGAGGGACAGATAGAAGAGTCAGAATCCCAAGCAGGCTGTACAACATCAGTGCAGAGCCCGACATGGGGCTAGATCTCATGAACTATGCGATCATGACCTGAGTGAGATCCAGAGTTGGATGCTTAACCGATTGTGCCCCAATAATATTTCTTTTCAAGTTGATCTGTATGTTTGATGAAATTCTGGATGTAATTTGGAGGAAACTGACAAGGCAATTCTAACATGTTTTTGGGAAAGGCAGAGGCTCAAAAATAGCCAGGGCAGTTTCAAAGAACAACATATCTTATAGGCTTATGCTATCATATATCAAAATTTGTTAATAGTTTGTGTTATTAGTACAAGGAGAGATAGAAGCCCAGCAAACAATAGACTTAAACCCTTGTATATATGATTACCTGGTATGACAATAATAACTGCACAACATAATGGGGTGAGTATGATCTTATCAATAAATGATGGGGGAGTCAGTTAGCTATTCTTGTGGAACTAAAATGAAGCTTTAAAGAGTAATGGACTCTATGCAAAAATTAATTCTAACTGGATGATAGATATAAATGTATGTAGCACACAAAATATAACTACTGTTTTATGGAAAAAAATATATGCATACTTTTATGATCTTAAAGTACACAAAGGTTTATTGAAAAGAATTTTTAACAAGCATTATCCCTTAAGGGGAAAAACATTGGGAAACAACTGTGTTAAAATTAAGAATTTTTTTCCTCAAAAACTATTAAGATAGTGAAAAAGGAAAACATAGAATGGGACGCTGTATTCGGGTGTATCTGATAAAGAACTTATCTTCAGCGTAATTGGAGAGCTTCAAAAATTTCAAAAGGAAAAAGCAGAAAATCTCATAGAAAAATAGAGGCAAAACTAGAATGGGCACTTCATAAGAGGGGCTATCTAAATGTCCAGTGAATGGGAAAAGGCGATCTATTTCTTTATCAGAAAAGCACAAATGAACACCTTTAATACACTAAGACTCCAAACCAATCCGAAAGTGTAAAATTTCAAAAACCACAATGCCAAATACTGGCCCATCATCATTTGTCATAATTTGACTAAAATGGATACAGTAATGAGGAGACAGTAAAAGATCAGCAAATTGTAGTCTCCTATATAATGGGATACTATAATGGAATGGAAATAAACACCTACAGCCAACTACACATAACAACAGTGATAAATTTCATAAGCACAACTAAAATGCCACACACAGTGGAATTTATACAGCATGATTCCATTGATAGAATGTTCATAAATTAGACAAAATGAAACTATAGTGGCTGGAGTTTCATGCTTTGGTGGTAAAAGAGAAAGCATGAGTATAAAAATTGAGGTTTTATAATTAACTTTGTGGCGAAATTGAAGGTTTGAGAAATAAAAGATGGAATTATGGCAATTTCTTATGTGCAGTGATGTAGTTCTTGGCCTGCATGGTTAAATAAGTTTTTGCAGTTCATTAAACTCATCTTTTTTTAATCCTGTGTATGTTATGCTTTATATTTACAAAGTTTTAAAAATCACTCTTTATCAGTAATGTTAATTATTCCATAGGTACTTTTTATATGGCAGTGAAATTATGATTCATTTTAACAGTTTATCTTTTTTTATTTGTATATTAAATCTTTTTTTTTTTTACAAATAGTTTATTGTCAAATTAGTTTCCACATAACACTCAGTGCTCATCCCCACAAGTGCCCTCCTCCATGCCCATCCCCCCTCCCCCCCACATCCACCAGTCCTCAGTTTTTGTCAGCATTCAAGAGTCTCTCATGGTTTGCCTCTCTTCCTTTCCCCCACCATTTCCGCCTTTCTTCTCCCCCTTGTTCCCCAGTTAAGTTCCTCCTAATCCTCCTATACGTGCAAACATATGATATACAGTTTATCTTATAAAAATGTTAAAAATGACATTTGAAATCATAGATCCATAAAACTGTTTTACAGATCAATTTGTATAAAGTTTCATTGTATATAATATTCCTCTTTAGAATATTCTCATTAAAAGAATTGAAAGGCATTGGTATTAATTTTAAATTACCCTTGAAACTAATACTTAATTTCATATGTTTTGAAGGTGTGTAGTATGTTATATTTAATGAAAATTCTTTAAAAAGAGGATTCTTGTGGGGCGCCTGGGTGGCTCAGTTGATTGAGTGTCCAACTTCAGCTCAGGTCATGATCTCACGGTCCGTGGGTTCTGGCTCTGTGCTGACAGCTTGCTCAGAGTCTGGATCCTGCTTTGGATTCTGTGTCTGCCTCTCTCTCTGCCCCTCCTTTGCTTGTGCTCTGTCTGTCTCTGCTTCTCAAGAATAAATAAACATTAAAAAAATTAAAAAAAAAAAAGAGGATTCTTGTTATATAAATAATTTTACATTCCACAAGAATAATAATAAAGAATTGACCTTTACAGAGTTTGAGGTTATGTTAATAAAACCAACGGTTCTAAGTCATTTTTTGTCTCTATACTATTCACTTTTTTAATATGTTCCCTATTTCTAAGAGATTTTTTTCTACATATCACATTCTCAGTAAGAAAGAAATTGAAGGGGCGCCTGGGTGGCTTAGTCGGTTAAGCGTCTGACTTTCGCTTAGGTCATGATCTCGCGGTTCGTGGGTTCGAGCCCCGCGTCGGGCTCTGTGCTGACTGCCAGCTCGGAGCCTGGAGCCTGTTTCAGTCTGTGACTTCCTCTCTCTGGCCCTCCCCTGGCTCGCGCTGTCTCTCTCTCTCCTAGAAACTAATAATAAAAAAACATTTAAAAAAAAAAGAAAGAAATTGAAAATTGTTCCTTCTAGAAGTAGAAGGAATCTTACTTCCTGTGATTAAAGACATATGATACTATTAAAGAATTGAAGATGTGGTTTAACTAGGTTCATCCTAAGGGATATGACTCATATTTCTGTCCCTTTCACTGTTTGCTCTAATTTTTTGTCAATGACTACAAGTCTTTACCCCATGTTTTACTAATAAATATTTTTAAATTTTTGTATGTTTTTGCTTAAAAATTTTTTTAGCGTTTATTTTTGAGAGAGAAAGAGACAGAGCATGAGTAGGGAAGGGACACAGAGAGAGGGAGACACGGAATCTGAAGCAGGCTCCAAGCTCTAAGCTGTCAGCACAGAGCCCGACGCAGGGCTTGAACTTAGAAACCGTGAGATTGTGACCTGAGCCAAAGTTGGACCCTTAAGCAGCTGAACCACCCAGGCGCCCCTTTATTGATATATTCTTTTTCTTTTTTTATTAAATGTTTTTATTTATTTCTAGGAGAGATAGAAAGAGACAGCATGAGCAGGGGAGGGTCAGAGAGAGGGAGTCACAGACTGAAACAGGCTCCAGGCTCTGAGCTGGCAGTCAGCACAGAGCCCGACGTGGGGCCCGAACCCACGAACCGCGAGATCATGACCTAAGCGAAAGTCGGACGCTTAACCGACTAAGCCACCCAGGCGCCCCTTTATTGATATATTCTTAAGGATAAGTGTTTGTTCTCCGTTTCCCCCCTGCCCTTAACCCCTGGCAACTACCATGTGTTCCGGCTCTCTGTATTTACCTACTCTGGATATTTCATATAAGTGGAATTGTACAGTATGTTACTTTTTGTGTCTGTCATCTTTGACTTAGCATGTTTTTGAGGTTCATTCACAAAGTAACATATATCAGTACTTAATTACTTCTTATGTCTGAATAATTTTATTGTATGTAAATATCACAATTATTTATGCATTCATCCATCGGTGGTCATTTGTGCTGTTTTGACTTGTCGGCTGTTATGAATAGTCTTGCCCTGAAAACTCATAGTCCTGTATGTCTTTGAGTGTCAGTTTTTATTTCTTTGGTCATATACCTAGGAATGGAATTGCTGGGTCATATAATCCTTTGTTTAATTTTTTAAAGAGACTCAACTTTTCTCTATAGAAGCTAAATTATTTATGTTTGTACTCATAAATATTTTTGAGGATAAGTAAAATCAAATAGTAAGAAATTTTCATTTTTTGTTACAAGCCACAGGTATCAAGTTCTCATAACCCTACATCAACAGAAGAACAACAGCTATATTGGGCAAAGGGGACTGGCTTTGGAACAGGTTCTACGGCTTCTGGATGGGACGTGGAACAAGCCTTAACTAAACAGAGGCTGGAAGAGGAACATGTTACCTGTCTTCTGCAGGTATACAGAGTTGATATTGTCATTGATAATAGTTAAATTATTTTTTTATATTTGTATTGATGATTATCCAACTCATTCTCAGCTACTGTTTAAAAATCTATAATGCTCCTTGCTGTTAGTACATTGAAATACCACTGACAAAGATTGTTCTTCCCTACTTATAAGTCTCGGTTTCTTCCCTCTCAGTTAGTTTCTTCACTGAGAGGCAAGTGACAAGGACGAAATTATCCAATAACTGGAAAATATACCATATTTACCTTCTTCTCATCATCACATCTAAAATGCTGTATCTGAACTCTTTTTTTGAAAATATTTTATTTATTTATTTACTTATTTCTATTTATTTATATCTATCTATCTTTGTTCCTCACATTGTTTTATGACGTTTCTAGAATCAGACAAGTTGAACCAATATAGAAGGTCCCACGGTACCAGTGAGAAGGGCAGGTGCTTAAATTATAGCTTTAGTCCCTGCATCAACTAATTGACTAAAATGAGTCAAGTCTATGAGCATTATTTTCTGTAATTCTAGAATGATAGGCTCATTTAAAATTCGAAGATCACTGTCAAACTGTAAACTGAATCTATTCAGTAGTGTAAATAATACCAGAATTGTGGCTAAGTTTTTAAGTTTGTGATCTTAGGTGAATTTTTTTCTGGTATGTTTAGTTATATACAGTGTAACATCTTGCAAAACACTTTTCTCTTTTGAAAGTCTGAGGGAAACCGGTCTTGTTTTCGAAACACAGGCATTGACTGACTTGAAAATATAAACTCTTGGAACTTAGATTAAATATCTAACAATATGTGGGCTTTTAAAGTATATGAAGCTAGGGGTGTCTGGGTGGCTCAGTTGGTTGGGCATCCGGCTTCAGCTCAGGTCATGATCTCCCAGTTGGTGAGTTTGAGTCACGTGTCTGGCTCTGTGTCGGCAGCTCCGAGTCTGGAGGCTGCTTTAGATTCTGTCTCCAACTTTCTGCCCCTCCCCTGCTTGTTCTCTGTCTCTCTGTCTCTCTGTCTCTCTCAAATATAAAATAAAACATAAAAAAATTTAAAGAATGTGAAGCTGAAATCCAATTTATACCCACTAATTTTTATTTTTAGGTTCTTGCAAGTTACATAAATCCTGCGAGTGGTGCAGTCAACGGGGAAGCTCAGTCATCTCATGAGAGTAGAGCACAGAACAGCAATGCCCTTCCTTCTGTACTTCTGGAACTTCTCAGTCAGTCTTGCCTCATCCCAGCTATGTCATCTTATCTACGAAATGATTCAGGTAAATCATGTTGTCATTAGGCCTTTGTTTACTTTATTGTCTATTAAAGTAATAAGGTTCACTTGAAGTATTGGTATTATCCTTTCCCAGTATCTTTAGGAATGAGATTAACAGATCTATTTCTTAGAAATTATTCTGGAAACACTTAGTTGTTTTTAGGAGCTCCTAACTGGGCAACCTGTGTTGTCATCTGTCCTGAAACACAAAATGAAAGTTTTCATTATCCCTTTGTTTTCACTTGTGAATGTACTTTTTTAAAAATAATGTATAACTGAAAATAATAGGCAAAGGCTAGTAGCTTCATGACAATATTCTGAGCTAAATATGGTTGATTGAACTTGTACTCATTTTAATGATTTTAGTGTTTTTCTCAAACACTGTAAAATTTCAGATGATGGTAGTTTCAAGACATATAAATTATTATAGTCCATAGGTACTTGATAATAAGACTACTAATTTTTATAAATGCAATAATAAAAGTACTACAGGTATTTACTTTGCCAGTACGCAACTGATCTTTGAAATTAGTTTATTTTTACCCTGGTCGTGAAAATATCTTCTGAGAAATGTATTCTTTTCCTAAATAATAATAGAAGATTATGTTCTGTTTACAGATAGTGCCAAGAAAAACAAGTAATTAAAATCACTTCCCTTTCACAAGGAACTTTTAGGTTTTTGTTTTTGTTTTCTACTATCTGTTCTTATCTATGCCTTTCTTTAGTCATATTCTTATGAAAATAGACATTTATGTGTCTAATTAGATTATTAAGGAAGAATAGGTAAGGAAAGTGATGGTAAAATATCTTGAAGTCTGTTTGGTGCTTGGTAGTAGTATAATGCACTGTTGAAGATGGAAAAGCTACTTGTATTTGAAAAGGGGTAACTGCCCCTATTTTCTACCACTGTGGAGATTATTGGATTTCTAAGCATACAGTTCTCTAATCTGCCTTAAACTTCATAAAAATATTGAGATGATACATTATGTAGATTAATCTTTCTTTTACATTCACCTGTTTGATACATCAAATTGGTCTTTTTTTAAAAGTAGATGTCAGATACGCAGTGTATTTTTTTTATTAAAATATTTAGAGGTATAAGCATTAAGCTATTTTAGGTGTTAGTGCCGAAATTTAACATCGGATTGTTTAGAAAAGTGAGTAGAGTGGGATAAGGTTTTCTTTATCTCTTTCCACATTAAAATATTATTTAATTAGTTCTTTCACTTTTAAAATGTATATCTTCTCAGAAAATTTAAAATTTTTCATGTTCTATAATTCAGTCCTTGTGTAACACTGAACTTTTATGTTTATGGATTGGAGTCAAAAAGGAAATCCATTATTACCTACTTTTACTGTTTAAAGTAATGTATTCATGTAAGGTATACTTTCTGGTAAGTATATGTGTGTCAATAAATAAACTGATTTTGCTAACCATATGGAATTAAGGAGACTTATTTACTGTATCTTGGAATTATTTTAGAAATTTAATGTGACAGATTAGAATTTGACCTTTCCTTTGTGACTATTTCTCTATAAAATGATATTTTTTAGCCGTACATGTAGAATCATGTGCTTGAACCTGGCACCTTGTCCAGTAGTATAATTGGAATTGGTACATTTATATTTGAATGTGGTTAAAAATTATTTTGAAATAGTACTTTAACATAAATTAATTGATATAAAGTGACTTAGTTAAGGAGATCAGATAATTTGGTAGCACACCTCTTAAGTGATGTTTTAAATGATCAGAGAAAATTGTTGATTTTGGGATATATTCTGATCTTTATCTTTTATATTTTTTTATTTGATACCGTTTCCAGAGATCTTCATTCATTTGTGTCTGATCTTTAGATTGTGAGAAAAGTATGCTCATTTAGAATATTCGAAATATGAGATGATTTTCATAATACTGACCATTTTTATAGAGTGCAGGCCATTTATTTCATGGACTATCTGGCAAGTTGGTATTTGTGGGAGAAGTGCTAATAATTTCATTTGAGACATTATGTTTAAGGAATGGTTTGCTTACACTGTTAGCAGATAATATACAGAAACACAAGCATAATGCAAGAGGCTGTCTTGAGAACTTTGGTAAAGTAGTACATATTTCCTTTCTGTTACATGTTTTGAAATGATAGGTGAGCAAGATAAGAAAATACAGAAACATACAGGGGCGCCTGGGTGGCTCAGTTGGTTAAGTATCCAACTTTGGCTCAGGTCATGATCTCGTGGTTTGTGGGTTCAAGCCCCGTGTCAGGTTCTGTGCTGACAGCTAGCTCAGAGCCTGGAGCCTGTTTCAGGTTCTGTGTCTCCCTCTCTCTCTGCCCCTCCCCTGCTTATGCTCTGTCTCTCTGTCTCAAAAATAAATTTAAAAACTATAAAAATTAAAAAAAAAAAGAAAATACAGAAACATACAGTAGTTTATGCCCTACTTTTCATTGGCCTGCCATTAACTATCAAATGTGGTTTCTTACCCTACCCCCCTTTACAACCTCCTTTTTGTCCTTTTCTGGCTCCTAATATACATGTTAGATACTTGAAATCCCTGAACTTTTCTTCTTAATTACTTAATGTTAAAGGTTGATATGAATAACAGAGTCTACTCTTTGTATCTTTTAATAATGCCTTCAAGTTCTCATATTAGAAGGCTTGTTATGTAGCAATTTAACTATAAGTCTGTTTTATTTTGGTGGAAGTGTAAAAATTGGCCAAAAATTTTAAGTGATTAACACTATGCTAGCCATACTGGTAAATAGCACTTGCATATAATAATTGATTTTCATTTTTAGCTGTGAACATCTTTGCATCAGAGGTGAAAAGAGAGTACTGTCAGTTGTAAAATTATTACCAGCATAAAGAGTGCATACTGATTCCTTGGAGGAAAAGGACAACTTTTTTCCATTACTAACCTTCTAACAGTACTATATCTGAGACACTGACCCCATTCCCCAGAGTTAGGTCCTGATTATTTAGTCATTACATCTGTTATATTTACAATAAGTGATTTCTCAAACACTTTAACTTGTAGCATAAAATGTCTCTGTATTATTTATCCAGTATGTTATTTTTATATTAATTTGTAAAATTTTAAAATTACTAGATGGACTTATGAATGTGTATTTTTAGTACTTTATTTTTGAAAGAGAGAGCACGTGCACATGTGTGCATGCAAGTGGGGGAGGGGGAGAAAGAGAGAGAGAAAAAGATGGAGAGGGAGAAGAAGACAGAAAATCCAAAGCAGGCTCCAGGGCTGTCAGTGCAGAGCCTGATGCAGGGCTCAAAGTCAGAAACCATGAGATCATTACCTGAGCTGAAGTTAGACTGTTAACCAACTGAGCCACCCAGGCACCGCTAGCAGGAAGTTTTAATAACCTAATAGTAGTTTCCTTACTATACACTTCTCATATATTGTCCTTTCTCTCTTGGCCTGAAAATGAGTGGGGAAGAAAATGTAGAGACCTGTTTATAAATCAAAGAATGGAAAAACTTTTGAAGTGTTCGGTTTGGTGGCATCACAATAGCAGTGTAAGTCTTCATATATTAAGGCTAAATTAATCAAATTTGTCAAATGTTATGGGGTGGTTCCAGTTACTTAAAATAGATATGTACATTTGAAGCGTAATAATAGTTCTTTTTATACTAACTAAAATAAAGAAATCTGTTAGTGTTCTCACTTGCTTTTGTGTTTTTTTTTTTTTTTTTCTAGGAGAGAGAGAGAGACAGCGTGAACAGGGGAGGGTCAGAGAGAGAGGGAGTCACAGACTGAAACAGGCTCCAGGCTCGAGCTGGCAGTCAGCACAGAGCCCGACGCGGGGCTCGAACCCACGAACTGCGAGATCATGACCTAAGCGAAAGTCGGACGCTAACACGACTAAGCCACCCAGGCGCCCTGCGTTGTTTTTTTTTTAAATATTTTTATTTATTTCTAGGAGAGAGAGAGAGACAGCGTGAGCAGGGAGGGTCAGAGAGAGAGGGAGATACAGACTCTGAAATAGGCTCCAGGCTCTGAGCTGGCAGTCAGCACAGAGCCCGACGCGGGTCTCGAACCCACGAACCGCGAGATCATGACCTAAGTGGAAGTCGGACGCTTAACCGACTAAGCCACCCACGCGCCCCTTCACTTGCCTTTGTACATTAGATTAACCCAGTAATATAACTGTGTTGGCCAGCTTTATGTATCAAACAGTATTGTGTATATATTTTTAAATTTGTGTTGAAAGAATTTAATTCATTAAGCTTAGTCTATAATTAAGAGAGTTTTTGGAAAATAATATAAAACAATAAATTTGAAGCCAGAGCTTCAAGATGGATAATTGAAACAAATAAGTGAATTTTATGTTTTAACTCCAGTATAAGTTTTCAAAGGAATGGTAAAAACCATTAGAGAAAGTAGGTGGATAGGAAAATCCTTGCATAAAGAATGTGTTCATTTTAACTTTTCTCTGGTAACATTCTGACTTCTGTTTGTTATAGCTATGTTAGTTTGAAAGCTGCCTTGTAAACAAGATTTTTTTTCCTCAAGCCACTGTTTAAAGGCTATTCAGTAAGCATGCAGTTACCCTACTGGCCACTAGATGGAGATCCTGTTTCGTTGCTAGCAATATTTGGTTAAATACAATGTATGAATGTAGAATGTTACTTTAGGGTACCTCACCTTCACTTCATCTTGGTACCGTTTTGAAAATGACATTCTCCTGTTTTCAGAAAACAACATCACTGAGCACATAAACTTATTTACCACTAATGTAATAGAACATGTTAAAAGTCTTTATCAAGGGGGTGCCTGGGTGGCTCAGTCGATTTAAGAGTCCGACTTCAGCTCAGGTCATGATCTCACGGTTCGTGGGTTCGAGCCCCGCGTGGGGCTCTGTGCTGACAGCCAGCTCAGAGCCTGGAGCCTGTTGTGACTCCCTCTTTCTCTGACCCTCCCCTGCTCACGCTGTCTCTCTCTCTCTCCTAGAAATAAATAAAACATTAAAAAAATAGGGGCGCCTGGGTGGCTTAGTCGGTTAAGCGTCCGACTTTCGCTTAGGTCATGATCTCGCGGTTCGTGGGTTCGAGCCCCGCGTCGGGCTCTGTGCTGACTGCCAGCTCAGAGCCTGGAGCCTGTTTCAGTCTGTGACTCCCTCTCTCTCTGACCCTCCCCTGCTCACGCTGTCTCTCTCTCTCTCTCCTAGAAATAAATAAAAAAAAAAAACATTAAAAAAAAATAATAATAATAAAAAAATAAAAAATAAAACCCCAAGTTATTACTAAAAAGTTCAAAGTAAATATACAATTGGAAGTGTATCCATCTCCCCCCCCCCACCCCATATCCATCTTTCTGGTCTTAGTGTTGTACCATGAAAAGATAATGGTTTATCAATAGAAAGTATGCTGTTTTATCATTTACAAAAAGTTATTTTGTTGATACAAATTGCCTGGGAACAAATAAGTAGAAATTATTGAGCCATTATGACCCATGATACTTAACTTTATAGCCTTACTTACAGTTTTCTTGGTAATGATTCACTTAATTCTTTTGAGCTGTGTTGTGCATGCCATTTCTTTGCACTGTTTTAGTAAACATTATGTCAGAAAAAGGTAAACATTTTAAAAGATAATTCTGCTATGTAGAATTGCATGCCATTTGGTTTTTAATCCCAAATGTGGCCTTGGTTTTCTTGAAAATTAGCTGTGGGGTACAAAATGAAATTTGGAATGCTTGTCTATATTTAGTGTATTTATTTTCTACAAAAACATGATAGTATCAGGATCTGTCTACCATTTAGTTTTTTTTTTTTTTTAATTTTTTTGTTGTTTATTTATGAGACAGAACGTACACACAAGCAGGGGAGGGGCAGAGAGAGAGGGAGACATAGAATCCGAAGCAGGCTCCAGGGTCTAAGCTGTCAGCTCAGATCCCAGTACAGGGCCTCAAACGCGCAAACAGCGAGATCATGACCTGAGCCAAAATCAGACACTTAACTAAATGAGCTACTCCAGCACCCTTCTACCATTTCATTCTTGGTAAAGGATTATAGAATGACAAAATTTTTATCATATTAGTGTCCACTCAAGGTGTCTTGCAAAAGGTGTTCATCAACAAATGTTAGTTCCTTGTATCTGGAATCCTCATCTTTGTCAAAGGCATCCTATATGGAAATATCTTTGGTGTAGAATACATCATTCTATCTGTTAAATAATTATACGGGTAATTTAAAGAGGGAGTAGAGGTTGCTTTAATTAAACTTTAAATGGATTTCCAACTGATTTGAGTTATACAGGTTTATAAAGATAAAATACCTGCAACAGTGCAAGGATACCTTACTTGATCAACCAAAGTAAAGTTATCCTTCCTTCCTGTTAGTTGCCAGTGTACCTAATGCTAAGATTTTCACTTGTCACATTGTAGACCTATTATAGTATAACCTTTCCTAATGAAAATCCACCTAACCAACTTGCCAAATTAAACCAAACTCTCCAGTTCTTCTATAAACAACTTGAGTTATGTATGTATTTTTCTCTTCTCAGTAATTAAATTGTAAACCTGTTAAAAGTTAGTTGTGCTTGTTTCCAAATTTATTTATGCCTCTGTATTGCCATTACATAATTTAAATATTACATAAACTAAATGTTTATGTGACAAGTTTAGAATACTTTTTTTTAAAGACGCCACAAAAAAAGGAATTGGCTAAAACAATCAGTTAATTGGGTTTACATTGAGAAACTGTAAAATATATCATATATATACATATCTCCCCAGTAGAATGCCCTTCGAGCTGGATAGAGCCCTTCCTGACTTGTATAAGAAACATACATACTTTGATCTTCTGCCAAAAATCTTTGATACTTTGATGTGGGTTTCTCTGTGTTTCATTCTTTTTGTCTACTGGCTGGCTTTACTGCCAGCTTAAGCCAGCATTCGGCATATCTAGGGTTGACTGAATCCCCAAAACAATTTGTTGCCTAAGCTTCGGTTGAGGAGTCTGAATTCAATAAATTAATTGGAAAATTGCATGGGAGATGAAATATTGCATATGAATTATTATATGCAAAAGTTGTTTTTATCAAAGTGTTTGTATGAAACTCATTGGTGTTTCTGATATAACACATATATGATAATACTTGTTATATCAAATTTATAGCTATTCAGTAAAACACCTCCTAATAGTTTGTTAGTGGACAAATAGTCTTCACACTGTGAGCTCACTTAAAATATCCTTTTAGTAATTTCATTTGCAACTACCTTTAAAAAAAATTTTTTTTTAAAGTTTATTCATTTTGAGAGAGAGAGAGAGGGCATGTGTGTGCAAGAGCAGGGAAAAGAGAAAGAGAGAGAGAATTCCAAGCACGTTCCCGTGCTGTCAGCACAGAGCCCATCTCGGAGCTCAGTCTCACAAACCTTGAGATCATGATCTGAGCTGAAATCAAGAGTTGGACACTTGAGCCACCCAGTCTCCCATCATTTGCAAGCATCTTAATTGCAGAGGCATATTTTGTTTTTAAAAATGCAATAATATCAGAAAATGGTTTTTGGTTAATTTATTGAGTTACATTTTCATAGAATATAAGATTATCATGGGTGAAAAAATTCTTTATCTTACTCTACCCAGTGTTTATTTCAGCGTTTTGCTTTGTTTTAACATTTATCTATTTCTGAGAGACAGAGCACAAATGGGGGAGAGGCAGAGAGAGAGGGAGACACATAAATCAAAATAGACTCCAGGCTCTGAGCTGTCAGCACAGAGCCTGGTACGGGGCTTGAACAAATGAACCATGAGATCATGACTTGAGCCAAAGTCAGATGCCTGACTCACTGAGCCACTCAGGGGCTCCTCAGCATTTGTTTTTAACTATGTTTTGTTCAAGTATAATTATACAACTTGATCTTTTAGAGGAGAAAATCTAGTTTTAGTTAGGAAGGATTTTAACTATAAAAGTCAAATTACCAGATCACTACTAAAAAAATCAGTGGTCTTTTAAATAAATTAGTTTATCAGATATAGTGTATTTGTTATGTGATTGTCTTTTAAGATAGGAACATTACCCCCATTACTTTGTAGAGTTATTATTTGCAGATAACTATAGATTAAATTTTAGTATTTAATTACTGAAAGGATTTATAATTTACAGAGAAATAATTTAAAGATATCTGGTTACTTTCTTTCCATATGGTATTTATATGAAATATAGAATGATTTTATATTTCAAGTTAGACAAAGTAAGTGATTAAATTCCTTAATTAAAAATTAAATATTTGAGGGTCACGCGGATGGCTCATTCAGTTGAACATCAGACTTTGCCTCAGGTCATGATTTCATGGTTCATGAGTTTGAGCCCCTCACTGGGCTGTCTGCTGTCAGCACAGAGACTGGTTCGGGTTCTCTGTCTGCTTCTCTCTCTTTGCCCCTCTCCAGCTTGCACTCTCAAAAATAAATAAACATTAAAAAATTAAATGTTAAATAAAATCATACATTTGAATAATGAATTTATTTAGTTTTCACATTTTTCAGTTCACTTAATATTTTGTAAACATACTATTTTATTTGATTAAATTGAAACTCTTGCACACTTTAGATGAGTGTCTCCTATTTTGTTTTTGTTTTTACTGAAATTCAGAGTAAAATCAACATGTGCTGATGATGCATCAAAAAAAACGATACATTTTTCTTTTTTCCATTTTTTTCATGTTTTTTTATTTTTGAGAGAGAGAGACACACAGAGTATGAGCAGGGGAGGGTCAGAAAGAGAGGGAGACACCAAAAGCAATTTGTTTTGTATTTTTTAAAGCAATGTAAAATTCTTTTATTTTTTAATTCATTTACTTTTTGAGCAAGAAAGCGCGCAAGAGAGCAGGAGGGAGAGAGGTAGGGAGAGAGAGAATGAGGTTCAGAGAGAGAGGGAGAGAGAGTACGGAGCCTGGAGTGGAGTCTGGGCTCACCTGATGCAATGCTGGCATTCACAAACCATGAGATCATGACCGGAGCCGAAATCGGATGCTTAACCAACTGAACCATCCAAGTGCCCTGCTTTGTTTTGTTTTTAATACTTTTAATGTTTTATTTATTTGAGAGAGAGAGACAGACAGCATGAGCAGGGGAGGGTCAGAGAGAGAGGGAGACAGAGAATCCGAAGCAGGCTCCAGGCTCTGAGCTGTCAGCACAGAGCCTGACGAGGGGCTTGAACCAATGAACTGTGAGATCATGACCTGAGCCAAAGTTAAACGCTTAACGGACTGAGCCACGCAGGCGCCCCTTGTTTTATATTTTAACAAGAAGGTTTTCATTAAGAGTTTGTTAGATTTATTGACTCCTTTTGTTCTTTGACCACCAACCCATGTTAGTTTAAAAGTATATATCAAAAAAACAGGAACATAAATTAGCTTTTCCTTGGTTTTCTCCTCTCTGGCCATATTCAGAAATAAATCTTTTTTTAAAAAACACAGATTAACACAAAATTAGATATTATAACAATGTTCTAGGTTCCAGACATAAGTGCAGATTGCCGGATATGTTAATATCTATTAGAATTTGACATTAAAATTAATGTACTTGTTTATGTAACTGTTAGCAAGAAAAACACAAGCATACAAAAACTTGACATTTTAAGAGCAAAAAACATAAGAAATAATACAGTCATGAAATTTAAAGCTCTTTGTAAATCAGACCCTAGGTTTTATGTCTCACGCTGTTCAGACTATTCTCAATTTCATTGTCCATTGCTTATTACCTTGTCTCCACAGCTTTTGCTTCTGTTCTTCATTTGAAGAGAATGTGTTTTATTTTCATAATTTTATATGAATCGTTTCAGATTCCCAGTTGGCCCTTCTCACTGCTAACTTAATTGAATGCAATAAATGCCATTTGAATAAAAGGAAATACCATGTTTCATTTACTTAAAAGAGGGATTTTATTTTCTCTATTCCCATTTATTTTTAAATTTAAAAAAAAATTTAATTAACAGTCATACATGTAATTGCAAATTTGTCATATATTTTTTCCCTGACTCCTCTTTATTGAGTTTTAGCATGCAAGTCTGTCCTTGGCATTATTCTTATAAGGACAGGTAGCTTTTTATTTTGTGGTTTTTCCTGTCTTTCTTTGATAACTTATAACTATTTAATAATTAAAAAAAAAACATTGTGTCTTGGGTTATATTCTTGTATAAAATAACTTTAATTTTATGTAGTTTAGTTTTTTAACTAATTTATTTTGAGGTGTACCTGGGTGGCTCAGTTCGTTAAGTGACCACCTCTGGATTTCAGTTCAGGTCTTGATCTCATGGTTCATGAGTTTGAGCCCCGTGTCAGACTTTACACTGACAGCATGGAGCCAGCTTGGGATTCTCTTTTTCCTTCTTTCTCTGCTCTACCCTCTCATGTGCATGCGCTCTCTCTCAAAATAAATAAACCAAATATATGTGTGTGTGTGTCTGTGTGTGTGTGTGTGTGTGTGTGTGTGTGTATAAAGTATATATATGTATATAAAGTATATATACATTAAGTATATATATATGCACACTTAATTTTTTACAGTCTTTACATGATATTGAGCATAGTACAGAGTTCTCATGTACTCCCTCTCTCTTCTACTTAGTATCCTGTTACTTGTATCTTGCATTAGTGTGGTACATGTTATAGTTGATGGAATAATACATTATTTTTAAAGTCAGTAGTTTACATTAGTGTTCACTCTCTGTTGTACAATTCTGTGAATTTTGACAAATGCATAGTGTCCTGCATTCCACCATTATTGTGTCACACTAAACCGATTCCATTCACTTCCCTAAGAAACTCTCTGTGTTCCCCCTATTCATCCCAACCTCTTTCTCACCCCTCGAAACCTCTGGTAACCGCTGATCTTTTTTACAGGCTTCAGTTTTTCCTTTTTCAAAATGTCACATAGTTGGAATATATATATACTGTATAATTTTCCTCCATGTCATTTTGTGGCTTGAAAGCTTGGCTATTCAACAGTTAACTAATAGGTTCACCTTTTGAAAGACATGTTGGTTGTTTCCAGGTTTGGGCAATTATGAATAAAGCTGCTATAAATCTTCATGTACAGAGTTTTGTTAAAATTTTTGTTCCATTGATCTATTTGTTCTTTTGCCAGTACTACATTATTTTGATTATTGTAACTTTGTAGTGAGTCTTAAAGTCTGGTTTTAGCAGTCCTTCTTTTTAAGTATTGTATTGGCTATTTTGAGTATTTTGCCTTTCTATATAAATTTTAGAATTGGTTGATATCCACAAAATAAGTTACTGGGGTTTTTATTGAGGTAGTTTGTACTCTATTCTATTTCTTTTGTATAAGAAAGCAGGTTTGGAAGAATAAAATACTGTCTGCAGTACTTCATTATATGAGTTTATAAAATAATACAAATGGAAATACTTGGGTAACTGGCTACATTTATATGAGTATAAATTCTAATGTTTCAAATACTTAAATGTAGAAATGGAAGCTATTCAGAATTTTAGTGGAAGAGGGAAGATAAGCTTAAGCTTTGTTTCTTTTGCTGGCCCCAAGACGAAAGAAACTGTATAAGTTGCATTTATGTCTATGTTTTCATATATTTGAAAACTAAAATGACATGTTAGGGAAAATGTTTATAAAACTTATTTTTTCTTTACCCCATATACAAAGTAGTATTATAAAGCAATTGAAAAAATAAATACCCCAGGAGGAAAAAGTGGAAATGGTATGTGAATAAGTACTTAACTGAAAAGTTTTTCATAACAGTTTTTCTGCAGATAATTCACATTTACTATACAGTTTACCCACTTAAAGTGTACTTTGGATGAGTTTTGGCATCTTCACAGATAGGTGCAGCCGTCACTACCTGTAGAGAGGGATTACTTCTAGAATTAGTGTGTGGCTTCAGTGAATTGTTGATAATACAATCAGAGTAATTTCCTGTATTATTTAATTGTTTTCCAATTTTAGAAAGGCAGATAATTACACTGTTTATAATTGCTATTTTCATTTGGGGATTAGCAATTAGTGTACTGTTATTTATACCTTTATTCTTAAAAATTGATCAGTGAGGAGCTAATGTTACACTGTTAGCAGATGTGCTTTTTCATTTTAAAATTTCCTTTGTCAAATTATTTCTTCATATTCTTTGTATCAAATAGTTTATATTTCAGAACATTTAGGTTTAATTCAATAGAGTTATTGTCTTTTAACAAAAACAGTATTGCCTCAGTTGCTTTATTGAAAGAACAAAATTGGTGTTTATTTTTCTTCCTGTTGATTATCCTTGCCAAGAGTCTTGTTATAAAACCTCTAAGACAGTTCTGTGTATATGTAATAATTGCCTGTCACTTTAATGTTTTGAGTCACTTCAATATGATGTGATTTAGTATATATAATTTATTTTACTGCTTCTGTAATGTGAGATTATATGTTATTAATTACTTATAAAAAGCCATACTTTGTTCTATTAGGTTTAATTTTTCCAGCAATAGAATGTGGTATAGCAGTGGGGGATGGATTATCTGGAAGTAATTTAATGTGGAGCACAAATTACATTCATAGAATTCTATTCAAAAGACTATAAGGAAAAACTCCAAATTCTGAGCAAAGTCTATAAGTATACATTACTTAATAATATTGGAAAACAAAATTCTATCCCATAATGAACACACTGTCTAAAATAATAAGTATTTTTTCTTTTATATAGAGATCAATTCATTTTTAAACTAGAAAAAATATATGATGTATTGTCTGTTGCTTATTCTGTGACAAGGTCATAGCTGGAGTGTTTTTATGTCTTAAGTTCTTTAAATCATCTATATGTTATCAAGTTGTTATGACCTAGTACTTACCGAATTATCTCCTTTTGTCAAGGAAATATTTACTGCATAACAAATACCCTGATAAACCATTATAAAGTAGTTCAAACTGGTAGATGATGAAAAGTAATTCACCCTAATATTGCCCCCCAACACTAGTTCTTCTTTCTACATGAAGGTACTATTACGGTTTGATTAATGCTATTGATATTCTATATCTAACTGTGTGTCTAGTACATGTATATATCACTGGCTTTTAAATAAACCTGAAACAAAGTATCTGTGCTGTTCTGAATGTAGTCTAGAGATTGTTTCTTTTACTCTATACGATATCTGCAACTCCCAGAGAAAGACCAATCTCTTTGGGTAGAGCCCATACTCACATGTTTTTCATGGCTTGTGTATGAAAGTAAGGGAATTCGGCTTTTTTTTTTTAATTTAGGACTTAAAATTTTTTTTTAATGTTTTATTTATTTCTTAGAGAGATACAGAGAGAGGGAGCATGAGCAGGGGAGGGTCAGAGAGAGAGGGAGACACAGAATCCAAAACAGGCTCCAGGCTCCGAGCTGGCTGTCAGCACAGAGCCCGACACAGGGCTCGAACCCACAAACCATGAGATCATGACCTGAGCTGAAGTCAGATGCTTAACCAGACTGAGCCACCCAGGTGCCCTGGGAATTCGGCTTTTGAAGATGGAATTACCCAGGAGAATTGTTCACTGTGATGGAAGTATTCTATATCTATGTTTTCCAGTATGAACTCAGGTGACTGTTGATCACTTGAAATGTGGCTAGTAAAATTAAGGAACAGAATTTTTAATTTTTTCCATTTTAATTAAAGTTAAATAGCCATGCGTGGCCAGTGATTATCATATTGAACAACTCAGGAGGCGTCACAGTATAGTTAACAAACCCTAGAGTTAGATGTGCCTCAGTGTCATTGTTGTTCTTGCTATCTTCTATTTAGCTGCTTGTACATCTTATTAAATCTTAGCTTCTCATATATACAATGAGGAATGTAATTCCTAAAAGTTATACACACACAGAAATACCTTGAGAAAAAGGATTAGTATATGTATACCAAAGTGATGTGCCTGGTGAAGGAGTGGAGAAGGAGAGAAATGGTCAAAATAGACTGTAGCTTTATCAGGAATGTTTTATGATTTGTCGGGATAATCACTGTGAGATGTTAGTCATGTATGTGTAACATTTATGTTTAGAAATTCATCTTTTTCCTCTAAGTATTACTATGTAGTTCGCTAGCTATAAAAAAACAAATATATTTGAGTTTCTCTTTACATAAATGTCATCTTTATTATTTTACAACTTATTTCACTAAAGTATAGGTATAGGAGATCTATATTCTTTTTAAATGCTACATAGGATACAGTCGTTTAGATATTATTGTGTATTTAGCCCTTAATTGCTCTTAGGGTGCTCCTATTTTTAGTATTAAAAACAGTATTATTATATTAATCACCCTTGTTTTATAGGTGTATACTAACAGGTGGTATTACTAAGTCATAGGATATGGGCATTAAATAATGCTAGATTAGTTATCAGGTTGCATATCTATCCATTTCTGGAAATCTGGCTTTCTCATATCCTCACAAGAATTAATGTTGTATTTTATGCCTGTCGATTAGTAACTTTGGGTTTTAACTCAGATTTCCTTGAATACTGGAGTGTACTATGTTATATTATAAAATTGTAGTAAGTCATAACATTAGGTCATGGGTTGGAAAAGAGGCTTTAAACCTAACCAAGGATATGTGGAAATTTTATATATGATTAAGATGAAGAGTAAAATTTCTAAGAATGAGCAGTCCTACTTTCCTGCCCGTCATCTGCATCACCGTTGGAAGGTGTGCACCGATGACCTGTCCTCCATCACTCTGAAGAGCCTTCCTCTTTGTCATCAGACCATCACAACTAATTGTATTGTTTTAGTTAATTGCCACATAGAGTTCAAGATTCCTATGCCTCATCCCCCTTACTCTAATCTCAGTATAGGTCTGTGGGCAGTGAAGCGTTTCTGCCTCCAGTGGGTACTCTCCCAGTTCTCCTTCCCTGTTTCAGTCTTTTCTGTAGCAGTAAGAGTCCCTGTTAGCATCTGAAAAAAATTTTACTCCTTTGTCCTCTATGTGGAATGAGAAATCTCATGTGTGCATGAGAGCAAGAATTTTGTTTATTTTCTTCACTGCTGTATTCTCAGCAGCACGTTTTTAGTGAATATTTATGGGATAACTTTATTCAAAAACCGGTATGAGAAAAAGGTTTTAGGAGTACCTGGCTGGTTTAGTTGGTAGAGCGCACTACTCCTGATCTCAGGGTCCCATCACAGTGTGAGGAGAACTTACTTTAAAAAAAAAACAAAAAGAGGGGTGTCTGGGTGGTTGGTTAAGTATCCAGCTCTTGATACCAGCTCAGGTCATTGTCTGTCTGTTGTGGGATTGAGCCCAAGTTAGACTTTAGGCTGGGTGGAGTCTTCCTGGAGATGCTCTCTCACTATAGGTGCCCGCTCTCTGTCTCTGTGTCTCTCAAAATAAAGAAATCCACTTAAAAAATTGTTAGGGTCTGCCCTGTCAGTGCAGAGCCCTGTATGCAGGGCTCAGTCTCACAAACTGTGATATCATGACCTGAGTGAAAACAAGAGTCAGCTGCTTAACCAACTGAACCACGCAGGTGCCCGTTAGTTAAAGTCTTTATCTCACATGATCACAAAAGTAAATTCCAGTTGGAAGAAAACTATAAAACCTAACAAAACAATTTATAAAAGTTGTAGACGTTGTATATATTCTTACAGAGGGGCATTTATTCTTAGATACATGTCCTTTTAATAAAACACTAGGTGGGGGCACCTGGATGGCTCAGTCGGTTGAGCATCTGACTTCGGCTCGGGTCATGATCTCACAGTCTGTGAGTTCGAGCCCCATGTTGGGCTCTGTGCTGACAGCTTGGAACCTGGAGCCTGTTTGGGATTCTGTGACTCCCTCTCCCTCTCTACCCCTCCCCCACTCATGCTCTGTCTCTCTCAAAAATAAACATTAAAAATTAAAAAAAAAAGAAAACACTGGATGGATACTTGGGTGATTAGGCTGGTTAAGCATCAGGCTCCACCTCAGGCATGGAACCTGCTTAAGAAGAGCCCCCTCTCCCTCTACTCCCTTCCCACCCCTGCCCCTCAAGCACCGCATACATGCTTTCTCTCCCTCTGTCTCCCTCTTTCAAAAAAGAAAGAAAGAAAGAGAGAGAGAGAGAGAGAGAGAAAAAGAAAGAAAGAAAACATTTGAGCTAGTGATTAAAAGCTACGTAGTTAACTTCCTCCCTAACAAGTTGATTTGTTGAATTATACTTTTGATACACTGTGATCATATCTTTTTATTTTACCTAAGTTAATGGTGTCTTTATTTTTTCAGTGTTTTTTAATGTTTATTTTGAGAGCTGCGCGTGCTTGGGAAGGAGGGGGAGAGAGAATCCCAAGCAGTCTCTGCAGTGTCAGCACAGAGCCAGAGGCGGGGCTCAAATTCAGGAACCGCGAGATCATGACCTGAGCTGAAATCAAGAGGAGGGTGGTTAACTGACTGAGCCACCCAGACACCCTTCAATTTAATTTTATAAATAGATTTCCACTTCATTACTAATGTACTTATTGCCAGAAGGTATTATCTGGGCTGTTTAGTCATTTTTATGTGTAAAATACCTAGATATTTAATTTCGTTTCTTCCTCTCTCCTCTTCTGTTTGCTTTACTCATTTTTTGTTCCCTAGAAATGTCTATTATACTCTGCACATGGTGCTTCCTAAACATTGGCATTAATTCACTTAACAAGTAACCAAGCAATCTTGAGACTTGAGTAGAAGCTTCATGGCTGTGGACTTTTATATCGCACATGTTCTTATTTTATGCTTTTCCCTTTCCTTTGTACAGTTCTTGACATGGCAAGACACGTGCCGCTCTATCGAGCTCTGCTGGAGTTGCTCCGGGCCATTGCTTCTTGTACGTCCATGGTGCCCCTACTGCTGCCTCTTTCTGCAGAGAATGGTGAAGAGGAAGAAGAACAGGCAGAGTGTCAAACTTCTGTTGGTACCTTACTAGCCAAAATGAAGACCTGTGTTGATACCTACACCAACCGTTTAAGGTAGTATACTTGTTTCATTTCCCTTGATTGTGCCCCTAACAATCTTTTAAAAATAACTTTGTGGGTTTTTTTAAATGACTTGTGCTGACTGAACACACATGCATACAAGCAAGGTATAAAACTACAAAGAGTATCCACCAAATCCTACACTCAGAAACATTTATTTACACCGGCTTATCAGACATCTCTTTATGCAATCTTAGGGCTTTAGGTAAAGAGTTTTTCTTAAATTCTGTCATATTGTACTGATTATATAGATGGATCCTAGTTTTAGTCCATATTGACGACACAGACACCTTTCAGTGTCAGTAAATACATTTTGGCTGACATTGTTCTTAATGCTTCCAGTTATGCGTTGTATATAGTTGCTGTGTTTTACTTAACCATCTGTTACTCAACATTTGGGTTATTTTTATTTTATAAACTCAGAATACATCTTTTGAGGCTTGTAGAAATCTTCACACAGTGGATTCATAGGAATAGAATTGTTGGATTTATAGATTACTCCTATTTCATTGTGATACATGCTATAATTCATGTTACAGTATTTTTTAGAAGAGAGAATATTCAATATTTACTTGTTGAAGTTATAATAAAGTTAGTATTTCTCTTTTTGGTTAATTTAATTATTTAATGAATGCTTGGCTTAACTTTATACTTCATTAGATTCAGATGATGGATTCTGTTAACAAAAGCTCTTTTTAAGTAACCTAGCAAACCTTTTTCTTTCTCTTAGCAGAATCTTTTCAGTGGTTGTCCATTTTATGTAAAGATGGCCTGATTCTGATTTTTAAGGCATTTCTACTGCCAGTGGTAGTTTATTCTTTTGTCAGCGGGTTTTGAGTCATTTAATGATCTTTACCGTCTTTACAATAAATTTGTTCTACCTATTCTCACTTATTTTTTTATACTAAAATTTGAGAAACACAATATATGTCAAATAATGGCAGAGAATTGGTCACTGGAAGAATAATTTTTTTCAGGGAGGAATCAGCTGCTGAGATAATCCTGACTGTTGATTTTTTGTACTGTCACTATCACTTTTAAAGCTGGTGGTTCACTACCAGGCAATAAGAATCGTAATTTGGACAAAAGATTAAAAAAGAGCCAGTTTGTGGAAACAAAATAGCTATAGGTTCACACTGCTCTTTCACAGGGAAGGACAATGTAAAGGTATAATTTCTTTGATAGTGAGATTGTTTCTGTTGTAGAGAAGAGAACATTATGTTTGGTCTCATCCTTCATTGTGTCAGAAATCTAACTGGTAATCTAGGCAGCTGGAATAATTACCTAAGCAGAGTGTCGTGTCATAATTGAACTGAAGGTCTAATTTTCTAATTGAGCTAATGTCTCATTGAGAAATTTCTAATGGAATATCCCATCTCTACCCTGGCCATCTCTGTTCCTTATTGTACAATAAACATATAGTTCTGACAGGGCAACTAATATAAATACACAGAGTTTTGAATATTTTTAGGGTGATCTTGCCCTTTGTTTCTTTACCTCATATTTCTGTGTTTTGAGTTGTATTGAAAAGTTTTATGAAACCTTGAGTTTTTTCCCATGAGTATTTTATTTCTTAGATGAAAAAATTGCATAAAAATTGGGAATGTAGTTATAATTATCATTCATTAAAAATAATATCACAAATTTATGATGGTATAAATGTTAAAATAAGACCATTAAGATATGAACAACTCTATATTACGTATTTTCTTAAGCTATAATTTCCGTTGGATTCTGCAAAAATGAAATTACGGTATATTGAGTTCTTAATTAATTACAGAAGACGCAATGAATGGAATTTGTATTCCTAGAGTAGGTTTCTTGTTGCTTTTCCTAAGTTAATATATTTCCTGTTTACATAACATACGCAGTATAATTTTTTAAAAGTAAGCTTGACTTCTGTATAAACTGTATTCATGATTCACTATAAAATTTAATTTCAGACAGATAATAACAAGTGTCGTTTAACTGGAGCTTTTGTTTTCTACTTTTCCTACTGGAAAAAAATTATTCTTTGAATTCTTTCCTTCTTAAGTAAGAAAAAAATGTCACTTAAGACTCTACATTCTCTATCATAAAACATACACGTAAAGATCGTAATAACTGTTCAGAGCTCATTTTATTTATGTTTTAGCTTTATGGTGACTCTTCAGTAACTACTTTTAATAGCTCTGCTTTAGTGATGTTGAAACAATGCTAGTGAGTTTTACATTAGGATTTGAGTATTCTTCTTAGTCAAGATTGTTCATGATATGTGTTACATTTTACAGCCACTGTTAGCAAAGAAACCAGCAAAGACATGCATGTTATAACATCGCTGTTTGCCTTTCGAGGTTTGGTATGTTGAGAATTCATTTTCCACTTCACACAGAGAGGGGGTAAAATCTATTCTCTTCCAGCTTGTCAAGACTTAAGATGTATTTCTTTTAATATTTTCATTATAATAGAACTCTAATAAAGTCAAGAGTTTATACCTACAGAGATTGGCCGAGTTCAATTTTAACACTGTTTGAAAGTACAAAACTTCCTGTTCCCCCACCTCTCTACCCCATCCCAGCTGTATTTTTTTTTTAAACCCAGGATACTCTTGAGAAACAATGGTCAAGACAAATATGTTCTGTTCATTGATCACTTTTAGGATATGTTTTGTTGCATTATCAGGGTTTGGAGGTGTGGCTTTAAAAATAATGTGTAGGTGCACCTCAGCTCAGAAAATTTTTACATTCTTTTTGTCTCTGCTGTCAGTAAAAAATGTAAGAGTGAATAAAGTATATCTTTTTAGTATAGTTTTTTTTTTAAGTAAAATGTATTTATTAATTAATGCTTATGTACTTTATTTCCTTGTTTTATTCCCTTGTTAAGTTCTCAGTTGTTACTTTTTTAAAACTAAGCATACACAAAGGGCATACAATATTTTCCCCTTTGAATGAAATGTATATCATTTATATATAACCATTTGTTTATCTTAAACAAAGAAAAGAGATTTGGTGTGTAGTCTGTAGGTCCCTAGATGATGATTGTGATTACATATAATGATTCTCATTAAAATTATTTCTTCTGTATATATTTACAATTTTTTTTCTCCCTTTTGTGGATGAGAGAAATGAGAATGTTTTGCCCCAGTACTGAAAGGAAGTTTACTCTCCTGCTGGGAGATTGAGATTATTCTGTCCCAACAGATTTAGATCTCAAAATTTAAAAAGTGAAGGAGATTATATAGGTGAGCCAACTCTCCCCCACCTATACTTTGAACCTTCTCTAAGAGGAAACAGAAAGATACTATTAAGAGACTGAAACGGCAGATCATTTACCTGGCTGTTACCTAATTTGCGCGTTAGAAATTTGTGACTATATTTAGGAGTAAGTAGGAATTAGCTAAATTAAGTGTGTAGTGGGCTGCTGTACCAAAGTAGGAATAGTGTTAGCAGTGAAAGAAAGTGTCACATATTCAAGGAAACCTAAGGGAGTTTGGTATGACTCTGTATGGTATATGGGAGGCTAGAGGTGAGAGCAGGAGCTAGAAGGTGGAGAGGGCTGTCTTTACAGTTACTTGCTCTGAAGTGTGGTGATGAGCCATTGAAGGGATTTCAGAGACCTGATTGGATTTGCATTTCCCCACTCTCTTTATACCCAAGGCTTGAGCAAGCGTGACTGCTTAGACAAGGAACAGTGAGTTGTTGGCACAGTGCACAACACCATGACGATGCCTTTTATGCCTAGTCCTGTAATTACTGAGCTGTTTTATTATATATGAGATATAATTATATATGCATGTATATATCAGTGTGCACATATATATATGTCTCTGAAAAGTACCTTCTGAGTTTTTAACTTTTGAAGCAATAGACTCTGAGGCATGTTTGAAATTTCCTTCGATTATAATTATACCTGAATAAAACAGTGGTCTCTTGTAGGCCAGGATAGTGTGATGACTGTGGGATTGATATTCAGTGTAAACCACAGCAGTACTCAGGGAATGAATGTACTTCTAGCTTACTATATTCCTCTTTCCTGGCTTGAAGTTGACCATTCCTTAGGCAGTTGTTAAATATTCACTGTACAAATTGCATTAAGAAGTTTCTAAAGATCATAATATTTTAATATTCTTTTATCCATGATTCTATATTATTTACCGCCTTTCAAGATTTACAGTTTATATTAACTGTGTAGAGTTAATTTGAGTCTAATGGCTAACATAGACAAACTGATCAATATTGCTGTTGACGGATTATTAGTAAGCATTTAGATTAAGAGAAATCAAGGATTATGTTCCTTTTGGAAGCACAAAAGAATAGGCAAAAGAGTATTGCTTCAAAATAGAGAATTTTACATTCACCACTTTCCTATTTTTGTCTGAAATGGACAAGATGAAAGGTAATTAGTCAGCAGGATTTTTTCAGGAATTGATTTTTAAAAACATGGATGATATAGAGGCTCCTAGGTGGCTCATTGAGGTTAGCCAACTCTTGATTTTAGCTCAACTGATGACATCACAGGTTCTTGAGATTTTTTGAGATGGAGCCCCTTGAGGGCCCTGTGCTGACAGCCTGCTTGGGAGTCTCTCTCTCCCTCTCTCCCCCTGCCCTTCCCTCTTCCCCTAATTGCACTTCTGCATGCACTCTCTCTCTTTCAAAATAAATAAGCTTTAGGAAAAAATAAACTACAGATGGCATGTTTTGTATGTTAGTTATGTAGCAGTTTGAAAGCATACTTTACCTGTGCCTGTAAGGGTGTGTAATATAGTTTTCTACTTATGTAATTTTCTTCCATTATCTGTTACTTAAAACCCAAACAATATTGGAGCATTGGGAAATTTTGTAGTTTTTTTCTTATTCATTTGAAACTTTTTATAATAATTTCAGTGAAAATGGGGAAATGGTTAAACTATAAATATTGGTGCTATTTATCCTGGCCTCAATAATATAGTCTATTACTTTATTTCAGAGACATTGTTCAAAAGCCACTTTATTCATCTCTTCAATAGAAAGAACAAAGAAGGGGCACCTGGGTGACTCAGTCAGTTGCACGTCCGACTTCGGCTCAGGTCATGATCTCACGGCTCATGAGTTCAAGCCCTGCATCCAGCTCTGTGCTGACAGCTTAGAGCTTGGAGCCTGCTATGGATTCTGTGTCTCCCTCTCTACCCTTCCCCGGCTCATTCTCTGTCTCTCTAGCTCTCAAAAATAAAAAAAATTTAAAAAATGTTTTAAAAAGAAAGAACAAAGGATTTCCAAAGTGATAAAGAGCTCCATTTCCTTTGCTTGTCTCCTGCTGTATACTAGGCACCTGTGAAGAACAAAAAGTTGAATATTTATCTGCGTGAGACTTACACTCTAAGTGGAATTAACTCCCTTAGTGGTGGTTAAAATTTTTCATTACCATAAACATTCCGTTTCTCAGATGCTCCTTGTCTACCAGTATTAACCTTTTTCTTTTTGGCCTAATGCAAAAACAGTTTACTGGCTTCTCAATTGTTTTCTACACAACGTCTTAATTTCTGGGTTTTTTCTTCAGCTTAGTAATTTTTGTGCTTAATACTCTTAAGTTTTAGGCCTACAGGCAGTGGGAAAAAATAGTTCCCTAGGGACCAAATGAGAGAGAGAGATGGAGAGGAAGTACATGGAGAATGACAGAGTGTATCAACAGTAGAGGCCAAAAGATGTACATAAGGTGTAAGCAGTGTTACTCACGTGCCAGACAGCCTGTGATTAGATATTCATTGATGTATAAGTCCAGAGTCACTACAACTTAATTTTATACCAATTGTAAAAGATCAGAATCTTGAGAAAGTGAATTTTCGTAACTGTCAGATTGATTGCATTCCTTTTGTTCTGCCAGTTTGAAGTAATTTTGCTTAGTATATAGTATTTGTGTTACAGCCTCTGTGCTGTCACTGATTCCCTTTTTTGTTTCTTGAGAATTATCCAAACTGCTTTAAGTTGTGGATTAAATTTTAATAATATAGGGTAGCATAGTCCTATAAAAATAGAAGGAAGTAATATAACTTCTGTGTAGTGTATACAGTTTCAAAAGTTCTTAGATGTGTATTTATTACTTTTTCCTGCTCTATGCAGTAGGCAAGAGCACTAAGTTAAGCTTAACTTCCAAAGAACAATTCAGTTTGGGCATCAGTGAATAATTAGAAATTGGAGAGGTGGACTTCTTTCTGAGCTGGTTTTAGATATTTAGGATATATATCATTTTTTTAGTGTTGATAGTAAGGTAAAATTTTTCTAATCAAATTCTGCTTTTATGAATTACAAATATATATACAATAATGCAAATTCTACAGTTTTTCTGATAATTTCCTTTTACTGATCTTCTTTCATTACCCTGAAGAATTTTCAAGTCATGATAAGCTGTTAAAATGCAGCAAGTTATACTGACACGAATAACATTTGAGTTGTGCCTAAGTAGAGATTACCACATTGCTAAGCCTGACTATATTTTGGTCTCTCTAATACATGAGCAAGAGGCAACATTATAAAATTAGCACTTAAGTGAAGAGTGAGTTGGCTTTACCTATTTGATATTTTTCTTGCTCAAAAGAATTAATTAAAAGTAGGGACAGCTGAGTGGCTCAGTCCATTGAGCATGCCAACTCTTGATTTTGGCTAAAGTCATGATCCTAGCGTCATGGGATCGAGCTCAGCCTTTGGCTCCATGCTAAGCATGGACCCTGTTTAAGATTCTCTTTCTCCCTCTGTCCCGATTGTGCTCTCTCTCAAAAAAGTAATATATTCTTCTGAAATTTTCTTAGTTGCTAATGTGTGTGTTTTTCCTCTACTGTCTTTTCAAGCTGGTTTTGGTATCTCCTCACATAGATTAGGGTAATGCATAGGTTATAAATTGTTTTATCTGGGTGATAAAGGAAGCCTCTCCCCATCCCCCGCCCCCACACTATTATTTTCTGTCTCCTGAATTTTATTGCTATCTTTGTATACCTTGTATTTCTGTTATCTTTTACTCTATTATCAAGGGATAATTAAAGACTTTATATAGCAATACTTGATATTTGAAGAATAATCAGAAACACTTCCCCTCCCATTTATGATCAGCTATTGATCAGCATTTTATTTTAGACTTAAAAAATGAAAGAACTTGGAAGCAACCTCTCTCGTTAATGAAGGGATTTGTGGCATGGGTAACATAATACTTTAAGCTTTTGTATATATCTATGCGTATGTATGTGTGTGTGTGTGTTTGTGTGTGTACATATATATATACACACATATACATATACACATACATATATACTTTTATATACACACACATACATATATAATCATTTCCATTTGAAATATAGTTGTCTAGTGTGAAAATTCATTCTTTTGCCCACAAAACAGTCACACTGTGAAGATGTAACCCCTTCGGCTTTTACATATCAATCCTAGTGAAATTCAATTACTGCTGGCTATTCCAACCTGTTACCTGGAAACGAAGTCAGAGTAAGCCATAGTAGTTTGATTTCATAGTAGTAGTGACACTTCATAGCTTCCTTGAAGCAGGGGCGAAGACAGTTTATTTTATCTTTCATCTTCTATGCAGACTTTTCCTACTGGACTCTAGCAGGCATATAACATGTATTTAAATAATCATATCTAGTATATTTAGCATTTGACAGTTTCGCCAAAAATTTTAAAGAGGGACTTGTCGGTCAGTTAATCTGAATTGCTAATAAGGATGCATCACATGGCCAACAGACAGATGAAACGATGCTCAGCATCCCTCCTCATCAGGGAAATATAAATCAAAACCACACTGAGATACCACCTCACGCCAGTCAGAGTGGCTAAAATGAGCCAATCAGAGAACTCTAGATGCTGGCGAGGATGTGGAGAAACGGGCACCCTCCTACACTGTTGGTGGGAATGTAAACTGGTACAGCCCCTCTGGAAAACAGTGTGGAGGTTCCTCAAGGAAACTAACAATAGAACTCCCCTATGACCCAGCAATAGCACTGCTAGGAATTTACCCAAGGGACACAAAAATGCTGAGGCATAGGAGCACATGTACCCCAATGTTCATAGCAATTGAACATTGCTCAACAGTAGCTAAAACATGGAAAGAGCCTAAGCGTCCATCCACAGACGAATGGATCCAGAAGATGTGGTTTATCTATACCATGGAATACTACATGGCAATGAGAAAGAATGAAATCTGGCCATGTGTAGCAACATGGATGGACCTTGAGGGTGTTATGCTTAGCGAAACAAGTCAGGCAGAAAAGGACAAATATCATATGTTTGCACGTATAGGAGGATTAGGAGGAACTTAATGGAGGACCATGGGGGAGAAGAAGGGGGAAATGGTGGGGGAAAGGGAGAGAGGCAAACCATGAGAGACTCTTGAATGCTGAGAACAAACTGAGGACTCATGGGTGTGGGGGGAGGGGGGAGATGGGCATCGAGAAGGGCACTTGGGATGAGCACTGGGTGTTATATGGGAACCAACTTGACAATAAACTATTTGTAAATAAGAAAAATTTTAAAAAAAGGATGCATCACAAATGTCTGTGTCAAGTATGAGGTGTTCTGGACATTGAACTTCTCTTTAACAGCATTAAAGCAAAACATCTTTTATTGCCATTTCCCTTAGCTATTTTGAAACATCTTCCTGGTATAAGAAAGGTCATCATGTTTTTAAAATAACTGAATTCTGAGGCACCTGGGTGGCTTAGTAGGTTAAGCATCTGACTCTTGATTGCACCTCAGGTCATGATCTCATGGTACATGAACCTTACATCAGGCTCTGTACTGACAGCATGGAAACCTGCTTAGGATTCTCTCTCTCTCTCTCTCGCTCTCTCTCTCTCTCTCTGCCCTCCCCCCATCTCTTCCCCTGCTTGCACTCTCTCCCCCAAAATAAAATAAATAGGACACCTGGGTGGCTCAGTCAGTTGGGCGTCCGACTTCGGCTCAGGTCATGATCTTGTGATCTGTGAGTTCGAGCCCCACATGAGGCTCTGTGCTGACAGCTCAGAACCTGGAGCCTGCTTTGGATTTTGTGTCTCTGTCTCTTTGCCCCTCTCCTGCTCGCTCGCTCGCATGCTCTCTCTCTCTCTCTCTCTCTCAAAAAAAGAAATAAACATTAAAATATTTTAGTAAAATAAAGGAAAATAACTTAATTTTCTTGTAGAAATGTCCAATTCCTTTTTATCTAACTAAGCAATAAGATTAGTTGACGTCTTTCTTCAAAGGCATGATTTCTATCAGACTCTCTAATTTTAACGGCCTTAAGCTAGTTCCTCTAGGGCTTCAGTTAGCTAACAGAGAATTTCAGTTCCGGCTCTCCTACTCTTGTTTCTGTTGGAAAAACATTTCCTAATTTCTCCTGTTTTTCCTCTATTTTCTAATACCTACAGAAGGAAAGAGACCTAGTTTCATAACCAAGAAGCATTTGTTACAACCATACATACATTTTTATTTTTTAAGTTTCTTTTTTTGATGACATTGACCAAGTTTAGTAGTTCATCAACATTTTACTCGGTGGCAGAGATAACGATGCCGTTTATTTTACTGTTTTTTATTTGCCTGCGTTGGGTTATCCCTTGGTGAAGCCATCTTATTTGTGGCAACCCATTCTACAACAGCACACAGTACCTTCATTTTGTCTTGTGGTGTTTATTCTGACCTAAAAATTATTATTTTTATCTAATCTAGAAATCAAGGGTTTATTTTTAAAAGGCTTATCATACCTGCTTTGAATATTTCCTTCTCTTAATACTGTTCCTTTATGCTTCCTAAGACAGTGGAGATTATGTTTTCAATTTTAAATGCTATTGAAAACTTAAGCTGGCACTTCCATTTGGAAAGAGTTTAAATAAAAACAAAAGGGAATCAGAGTTAAAAATTAAGCTGTAAACTAATAATGAAAAGCATTCATCTTACAGGGGTCTTTGTTCCATTTACTGGTGCATTTCAAGAATTTTCATGTTTTCTGGAGATAATTAGAAGTAAATAGTTCTCTACCGTAATATATTTTTCTAAATCTTTCTGCTTACTTTTAATCTTAAGTCATTTTAGATTTTACCCCGACCAAGGGCTTTAGAACTATGGAATATTATATGATGCATTGGTTTACAGAGAAATGTAGAAGTTTCATTTGCTTACAGTTTTAGAATCTTTCTCTAAGATGCTAGTCCTTAGTAGTTCTGGAATCTGGACATTTCAGCATGTTGTCTCCAGATCACTTCTTCAACATGGCTGTACTTTTTAAATGTTTATTTCAACTGTGTGATAGTTTTGACTTTAGAATTAGGAGTGCAGGGAATGGAGGTGGTCTTTCTTAATGTTCAACCAAGAAAATAGCTATATTAAGCTGTTTTCGGTTTATAGATCATAAAATAACATAATTCTGATATTTTGCATTTAGTCTTAAAAAATCCAACTTATTTTGGGTGACAGTGTTAGCAGAGGTAGGGCACTGTAACTGAATGTTGAGTTGTGGGGATTTTTTTCTTTTGTTTTTACAAGAAAGATTTACCCATTTTGCTCACATCCTAGTTCAGATTATATGTCACAGAGCCAAAATTTACTTAATTTGTTAGCCATTTAGTTGGAATTCAGGGCATAGTGGAAAATGTTTGCAGATAATTCTGTGCAATAGTAGAAACTTCAGTTGATTCCTCGTATTTCTTCAGGGCAGTGATCACAACCAGATTCAACGTCTGCACAAAGCAGCGGATACCATGGTAGCGGCCGTCGCTGATTGCTTTTACCATGTTGGATCCATTGTCAGTCTCAAAGACCTACTTCCAGCTAGGTGCCTTGAACTCAAATAGCTTTTCCCACAGACTTCAGGATGTGAGCTAAGGTATGGCCTTTTTTCATGAGCTGGGCCTACATATGGGTTGACAGTAACCTGCAACTTTGATAGAAAAGAGAGTACTGGCTGTAGTTTAATATCAGACAATGAGTAGTTGTAGTCATCATTAGGCAGGGAGTGTGTGTTCTTCGTATATTTGAAGTACTCTCACCTTTGGACATTATCCCTTTTTCTCCTGTATGTTTTTGTCAAGGTTATTCATGTAAAAATTTCTCATTGAAACCTGGTGTAAAGCTCTAAAATATACCTGCTTTATGAGTTCACCATTACTTTCAATAGGAAATCCATAAAATCGTTTCTTTCACACATTTAGTATAAAAATATTTTAACTTCTATGTGTTTATCCCCCTTTTTTTTAAATTTTTTAAAAATTTTGTGGTAAAAAAAACTATAAAATTTACCATCCTGACTATTTGAACTATTTTAATAATAGGAATTTCTCCTACTAATCATCTTTTAAAAACTGGATTTAGGAAATGGGTATTCATGAATAGGGCTTGAAATTTAGAATGAGTACTTTTTCCACGGGTGACTTGCTCTCAACTGTATTGATGCACTTTATTCTGCATGCCAGACATCCTTGTTTCTTCAAGGAGAAAATACGCTAATTCTGGAAAAACAAACTTCACTTCATATCTTTCTTCTCTGCTTTGCAGGATGTGTTTCTTAAGTGAAATCTTTATTGAGCGTACAGTGGATCAACTGTTTGATGACAGATTTTAGGAAACCATCTTAATTTTATTATGGCTATAACCATAGCTCTTCTGTTTTTTCAAACTACTTACTGTTGTTTTCCTATTATGGTCAGTGGCCATATTACTTAAGAATTGTTTAAACCCTGGTATTAGAGGAGGGAGAATCATTTACAACTGGCAGGGAGAGTCCTTCTAAATTCAGAAAGGACAGTCAAACATACAGCTTATCCACTTTTCTTGATTCTCATTGTTTGACACTGATTGTGAATAGCTGTTGGTAAACGCAGAAGTTGAGAATCTGAGCTTGTCCAGAATTATATCTTTATTAAGAAAAGTATCAGATACTGTTAATAGTCTTAACTTTATTTTGTAGCTATAAAAGACAACAATATCTTACTTGATTCTAGCACTTAAAATGCCTGATATTTCAGTCTTAAAACATTCATTCACTATACTCTCCTTACATATACATGCAAACATATATGTTCATATACACATACACTTAAGTTGCTAACGGAAATGATGAAAAGTATAACATCCACCAAGTCAGCCATGTGTTCTTTGTGACTTCTTACAGAGTTGAGCCATCTTGCCAGGTGAAACAACTGTGTACCTTCTAGTTAAAAATACCTGTGGATACTAGTTTTTTCACACGCTTCAGGAATCAGTTCAGAACACATGCAGAACACTCTCTATGTTTACCCTTGCTAGCCACCTGAATGGCGCTGCCTCACTCACCTCTTGTTATCTCCCTTGAGTATAAGCCCTGAGTTGCTTCTGAGCAGATTTTCCTCTTTGTGATCAAGAACAGTTCATTTATACACAGCTAACAATATTATTTTGTTAAGGACTCTTCTACCTTCTAGTCTTTTCATATAGTTCATCTGTGGCTCAATGCCCACTTTTTGAAATGCTGATGTAATATAGTTGCCAAGACCTTTTGTTGGTAGGTATACAACTAGAAAAATAAGTAATGTCATAGCATGAATATATTGAACACCTTTATTTCTATGTGTTTACAGTTTGGATTATCTATTTAGTGAATTAACAAAAGTGTGAATTTTTAGTATCTAAGCAATAGTATGGTGATTATTATGTGAATAATATGTGCTGAGAATTGAAATACAAAAAGGATATTGATATTCACTTGTTATTTTCAATGACTCTTACAATAAAATTCTACTGTATTCATCTAGAGATTTTAAAGAAACATTTTGATGCCTCATACACTGAGACATTGTTATGGTACATCCTGTTATGATACAAAATTTGATACAAGGTTGGGTACATTTTAGATCTTGAATTGAGAATGCCTCTAAAATGATTATGTCCTAAAACTTAGTGTTTAAATACAGTTCTAATGTGTAAAAACACATTATATTAAGATACCTAGTAGTAAACCTGCATTTTTACCAAGAATATGTCTTTCAATTTTTCCCCTTGGGATTAATGTACTTACTCTGAGTGAAATACAAATAGTATTGGAAAAGTAATATGGTTCTTTGATTCCCAAATCTTAGAAGACAGAGGATAGACCTCTGTCACTTTTAGATAAAAGAAGTGATTTCTCTACTTCTAGGTATTGATAATTACTCTAAGTATGTTTTTAAAGGTGTGTATCCAAGGATTTATCGGGTATCTGAGTCTTTTTACAATATGGTGTTTCTACAGTATTTATATTTAGATTGATTGGCTGATTGCATTTGAAGGGAAAACCTGTTCAAAGCTTTATGTATTATGCTAGGCATTATTCTATGGCTTCAAAAGCAACAGTGAATCTAATTTAAACTACTTCTGCCATATATCATATGTATTTCAAATGAAATACACACTATCATTTTGATTTTTAACCACTGTGACTTAACAGAGTTACTTATTTTTCAATCCTAAAATCTTAATTTTCCTTGCATTTCTTTCCGTATTAAAAAAAAATTCAGATCTAAAAGGGAAAATGTTAAAACAGGAGTAAAACCAGATGCATCTGATCAAGAGCCAGAAGGACTTACACTGTTGGTACCGGACATCCAGAAGACTGCTGAGATCGTGCATGCAGCCACTACCAGTTTGCGGCAGGCAAATCAAGGTACAGTACTGTCCTTTGCTGCTTTTCTTTTGATCCAGAGATGTCTCATTTACTTCTGAAAACTACCTCTCTCTTTCCTCTCTGTTAATGGTTTTCGAGAAAGTTCATTTACGTAAAAATTTTGTTGTCACGTTTCCAAGCTAATCATGAATAGTCTCTAATTTTTAAATACTTACGTCTACTATGTACCATCACTCAGACTCGATTGAGCAGGCTGACAGCATGCATCATGAACTTCTCTTCTTCCTATTTGTAGCTGCGAAATTGAAAAATGCCATTGTCTTGGAGAAGAAAGAGTATAGTTAGACTGCATGGGAGAATTAGGTTTCAATTAGTATTTTCATGTCTTAGCAGTGTATTCTTTATTGATTTACTTATGCTGTTTTGCCTGATTGGATAAAACTAATTTTGTAAAATTTAAGAACATAAACTTTAAAGTTGGGAAAGGTTTTAGCCTTGTTAGTTATGTTTATGAAATAGAAATCTCTTACTCTTAAACTGATACAATAGGAAGATGATTGTGAAGAGTTTGGTAATTTTTTAGAATTCATTCTTTGAAGTATAGAAATTGTTTTTTGTTTTAACCTTTTTAAATGTATGCTTATGTTATTTATCTTGAAATATTAAATAACAGAAAAAAAACTAGGTGAATGTTCAAAGAAGGTGGCTATGAAACCCAAACCTCTATCAGTATTGAAATCACTTGAAGAAAAATATGTGGCTGTTATGAAGAAATTACAGTTTGGTAAGTTGAAATTTTAACCTTCATTTCTTGAGATCTCATTTCACATTGTGTAATAGTGCTTTTGAAATGTGTTCTAGTAAATTTTAAAAGATTTTAAATGTTGTCTGTACCATGAATTCATATCCTATCTATATGTGTTTGTGTCTGTATATGTGCATGCTATATGTATATATGCAAAAAATTGATCAGCTTTTCATCTCTGAATTTATATATGTATTTATAGTTGTATTTGGAAATCATGATTCAGTAGAAACCTAGAAAAACAAAAACAAAAAAAGTCCAGTGTCTAAAAAAAAAAAAAAAGGCAGAAAGTGGTTTTCTTTCTTTAAGACCTCTCCTTTTCTGTATATCCTGACCAGAAGAAAGCTAAGACCTGGGACTTTGACCTAAGTCTGTTACTCTTGCCATTTTAGAATTCCATGAGATTTGCCTTTGGAAATCATAGTTTTGTTTTTTTTTTTAATGTTTTATTTATTTCTAGGAGAGAGAGAGAGACAGCATGAGCAGGGGAGGGTCAGAGAGAGGGAGTCACAGACTGAAACAGGCTCCAGGCTCTGAGCTGGCAGTCAGCACAGAGCCCAACGCGGGGCCCGAACCCACGAACCGCGAGATCATGACCCGAGCAAAAGTCGGACGCTTAACCGACTAAGCCACCCAGGCGCCCCTGGAAAACATAGTTTTGTAAAGTTCATTGGTAGCCTTTTCTATTCCAAAACTCTTGACAAGTAAAGACTGATGAAGAGGCCTACCAGTCTCCCTCATAAGGTGTTAGTCTATAAATAAACACTAGAATTCCAAATTTTGGTGACGGTTAGTAACTGTTATTGTCTGTGCCTCCTTTCCACCCTTGAGAACCAGCCATAATAAATTGATGATATGAAAAAGAACACTAAAGGGAGACCTGGGTGGCTCAGTTGGTTGAGCATCCCACCTTCAGCTCCGGTCATGATCTCACAGTTTGTGGGTTCGAGCCCTGCCTTGGACTCCATGCTGACAGCTCAGAGCCTGGAGCCTCAAGAGCCTGGAGGCTCAGAGCCTGGAGCCTTCCTCAGAGCCAAGGAATCCATGTTTTTGGATAATTGTGCCAGCCACTGATAGGTTGTGATCATTTTGTTTTGTTTAATAAACACTTCAATTCAGGAAAATGTTATAAATGTCAGGTTCATTCAACACTATATTAATAACTATAAATGATTACCAAAGTAGCAAAAATATTGTCTGCTGTAATCTTAAAGTTACATGATACCAAGAACAAATACTATTATACAAATTTAACAATTGTAGATATCCTCAGAGGAGTGTCATATAAAGGAATAATCAATTATCAGGGAAAGCTACACACCAGTACGATCCTTGTAGCCACATTTGCTATCACAATTAGGAAAAATACTCTCAGATTTTAAATAGACTTCATTTTTTAAATCTCTCAAATGAAAGCCTTTATAGTTATAATTTGATTAATGTATTGCAAACCTTTTTTAAAACTAAATTCACTATATTGTGTAGGAAAAAAACAACAGAAATAGAGTGGAGATATATCAGGAGTTGTCAGTAGCATTCTTTAAGATGAAATACTGATATATCTCTACTCAGTTTGTCTGCATACAGTTGAAGGTAACTATTGGTATCCTTGAGGCAAAACTCAGATATTAAATGGGTTTATCTTTAGCTTCACATTTCTGCATACTTTTTCCACTTTGTGACAACCTGTTGTCCACAAAAGCATTCCCGTTTCCCTTCCCTCCCTCAGATTCAAAAGCCTAAAGAAACTTTTTCTGCTTCTTTATTTGTTGTCTAATTGTACTTTGATTATGAATGAGATTTAGTCCATGAGTTGCCCCAACTAGGTAACATTGCATATCTACTGAAACCTTTAATGTCTGTTTCTGGAATGGAATTCCTGAGTAGAGTGGAATGGAATGGAACATAATTTTGAACCTCAAGTCAATGGACAGTACCTTTGTTGCGGAGCCACTGAAAGCATGCGTAGGTTAAAAATAAATCCTGCAAAAACTAAGACCTTTTTAGTATGACTGGTAGATTTGACAGGACTTCATTCGGTTGCTTCCCACTCGTGCCATTAGACGTAACATTGATACTTGCTGGAACTATACGAAAAGGAAGAAAAAGTGATCCATGATCATGATATTTTCAGATTTTAAATCTCTCTTTTTTTAAGACTTTAAAAAATGTTTATTTTTGAGAGAGAGTGAAGGCAGGGGAGAGGGAGAGTCCCAAGCAGGCTCCATTCCGTCAGCATAGAGCCCAGTGCAGGGCTCTATCATATGACCTCGAGATCATGACCTGAGCCAAAATCAAGAGTCAGATGCATAACGGACTAAGTCACCCAGACACCCCTTAAGATTTTAAATAGCATTTTATAAACCACATACGATTTGCTGTTACTGCCGAACTTTGGATTTACTGATCTTTAGTAATTCAGAGAGGCTTTGGATATAACTATATTTAAACTGTTTTTTTTTTTTAAGTTCTTAATTTTACTTAGAATTTTTATTCAATGTGTTTGGTCTTTTGGGGGGCACATAATTTGCAAACTTTAATTTCCTGTTCAGTGTTTATAGTGTTAGCCTCGAGTGGGAGGTGTCAAGAATAGGGTTGGGGAGCGAGAAGAGGTGATTATTCTAACCAAGAATTGGTTTCCTTCTACTTGGAAAAACATTCTTCCTGGTGGGTGAAAATTTATATAGATTAATTTTTTATATAACTTTGGTTAATCATTGAAAAGCTGTTTTGGGCTTTTTAGAAATCTTTTAAAAGTGATTATTCTTGGGGCACCTGAGTGGCTCAGTCAGTTAAGCATCTGACTTCAGCTCAGGTCATGATCTCACGGTTCATGGGTTTGAGCCCCACATTGGGCTCTGTGCTGACAGCTGGCCCAGAGCCTGGAGCTTGTTTCAGATTCTGTATCTCCCTCTCTTTCTGACCCTCCCCTGCTTACGCTCTCTCTCTCTCCCTCTCTCTCTTTCAGAAATAAATAAAACATTTAAAATAAATAAGTAAATAAAAGTGATTATTCTTTCTCTTCCATTGTTACTTATTAGTTTATTAATCCTGAAAGGATACTATGGAATGTAATTATCATTTGTGTTCTGATATTGTACAATATCATTTTTATTTCTCTTAAAATTTTTTTCATAATCTTTGTCAAGCAGATTTCTTCTTTGTATACTTTAATTAGGGGTCTGGTTAGTTTCTAATGATACTGCAGCCTTTTGCCTCACTCATTTTGGCAATCTAATCTGTTCCTTCATTCCGTTAACATGTTTGTTTGTTTTTAATAATTTTTAATGTTTATTTTGAGGGTGAGAGAGAGAGAGAGAGAGAGAAAACACGCATGTGTGGGGGAGGGGCAGAGAGAGAGAGAGAGAGAAAATCCCCAAGCAGGCTCTGTACTGTCAACACAGAACCTGATGCTGGAATTGAACTCAAGAACTGGTAGATCATGACCCAGGCCAAAACCAAGAGTCAGAAACTTAACTGACTGAGGCATCCAGGTGCCCCTTTGTTTTTAAACAATACTCTGAAGAAGCATTTTTTAAAGTTTAATTTTTTTTTGAGAGAGAGAAAGAGAGAGAACGAGTGGGAGCCATGACCGTGGGATCATAACCTGAGCTGAAATCAAGAGTCAGACTCTTAACCATCTGAGCTACCCCGGACCCCTGAATAAGCATTTTGTTGGAAATTCCTTTTTGTGGTTATTTAAAGCAAATGCTTGAACTTGGTTTATGTGAATTTGATTAAGCATTACTAAGATAGGTTACATCTTTTTGGACTCAGATTAGTTTTCTATAGTATTTTATCAGATTATTCCCTTATTTGTTGTTGCATTAAAGATTACTCTTAAAACTTAGGTGCTTAACACCTTTATTATCTCACAGTCTCCATGGGTCAGGAATGGTTTAGCTCACTGTTTCTGACTTACGGTCTCATATATAGGGTTGCCATCAAAATGTTGGCTGGAGCTTCAGTCATGTAAGATCTTGGCTGGCTCTGGGGGCTGTGTTTTCAGGCTCACTCACATGGCTGTTGACAGGAAGCCTTATCTCCTTGCCATGTGAGCATCTCCATAGGACTTCTTGAGTGTCTTCACACACTGTGTCTGGCTTCTCATAGACAGAGAAAGCAGACAGGAAGCCACACTGCCTTGTACGACTTAGTCTTAAAAGTTATATACCATTGCTTCTGCTTTATCATTAGAAGCAAATCACTAAGAAGTCTAGCCCATACTCAGGAAAAGGGGAATTTATTTCTACATTTTGAAGAGGGTGTCAAAGAATTTTTGAAAGTATTTTAAACCATCAAGCTTCTATTAGGAAAATAACAAATTTGTTCTAGAATTCTAAGACGTTTTCCTGAAATGTGTTTGTGTATGTGTGAAAGTTAAATATTTTAGTGAGCTTTAGATTTGAACTCACTTACTGGGTCAGACCCTAATATGTATTAATGGTTTTTGAAAACATACTGTAATGTTCATGTAGTTGAAAGTATTTAGCCACATTCCATCTTTCCATTCAGAAAGTTTCATTTTGTCAATTTGAATGTCTTATGCTTCTGTATGTATAGGAAATTCTGATTTAAATTATTACCTCTAATCAAGAAATTCAGAGACCTTATGTCAGAGCCAGGAGACTTCTCTCATACCATATAAAATCATAAACTTTCCAAGTTGGATATGACATTAAACATAATTTCTACTACCCATTGACTTTGAGAATCATTCACCAAAAAAAAAAAAGTGCATATTTTCTGTTGAGCTTTGTGGAATCAACTATATTTTCTACCTTTTATATCGAGTACTTCCAACATGATGATTCTTCTACAATTTGATATTTATTGACTGCCTGATATTCCATCATATAACATACTGTCATGTAACCAATAACTGGATCTTCAAGTTGTTTCCAGGTTTTCCTTTCTTAAATATAAAAATTTTTTAACTTTACTTATTTATTTTGAGAGAGAGAATGTACATGCATGCATGAGTGGGGGAGGGGTAGAGAGAGGAAGAGAGAAAGAGAGAATCCCAACTGGGCTCTGTGCTGTCAGCGGGACTTCAACTCACAAACCATGAGATCATGACCTGAATCAAAACCAAAAGTCAGATGCTCAACAGACTGAGCCACCCAGGTGGCCCTCCATTTTTTAATAGCATTTGCAACATCTCAGGGGCCATATGATTGTTATAAATATTTATATACATTTATGGTGATTTTTAGGATAAATTAATAGAAGAGGAATTGTTGTGTCAAACAGTATGTACATTTTTAGCAACTAGTCATTATCATTGAATATTTTTTTTCTAATAGTTTATTGTCAAATTAGTTTCCACGTAACACTCAGTGCTCATCCCCACAAGTGCCCTCCTCATGCCCATCCCCCCTCCCCCCCACATCCATCAGTCCTCAGTTTTTGTCAGCATTCAAGAGTCTCTCATGGTTTGCCTCTCTCCCTTTCCCCCACCATTTCCCCCCTTCTTCTCCCCCTTGTTACTCTGTCAGGTTCCTCCTAATCCTCCTATATGTGCAAACATATGGTATTTGTCCTTCTCTGCCTGACTTATTTCACTCAGCATAACACCCTCAAGGTCCATCCCTGTTGCTACACATGGCCAGATTTCATTCTTTCTCATTGCCATGTAGTATATTCCATGGTATAGATAAACCACATCTTCTGGATCCATTCGTCTGTTGATGGACACTTAGGCTCTTTCCAGGTTTTAGCTATTGTGGAGAGTGCTGCTATGAACATTGGGGTCCATGTGCTCCTATGCATCAGCATTTCTGTGTCCCTTGGGTAAATTCCTAGAAGTGCTATTGCTGGGTCATAGGGGAGTTCTATTGTTAGTTTCCTGAGGAACCTCCACACTGTTTTCCAGAGGGGCTGTACCAGTTTACATTCCCACCAACAGTGTAGGAGGGTGCCCGTTTCTCCACATCCTCGCCAGCATCTAGAGTTCTCTGATTGGCTCATTTTAGCCACTCTGACTGGCGTGAGGTGGTATCTCAGTGTGGTTTTGATTTGTATTTCCCTGATGAGGAGGGATGCTGAGCATCGTTTCATGTGTTTGTTGGCCATCTGGATGTCTTCTTAGGAGAAGTGTCTATTCATATCTTCTGCCCATTTCTTCACTGGGTTGTTTGTTTTTCAGGTGTGAAGTTTGGTTAGTTCCTTATAGATTCTGGATATTAACCCTTTATCTGATATGTCATTTGCAACTATCTTTTCCCATTCCGTTGGTTGCCTGTTAGTTTTGTGGGTTGTTTCCTTGGCTGTGCAGAAGCTTTTAATCTTGATGAGGTCCCAATAGTTTATTTTTGCTCTTGATTCCCTTGCTTTTGGGGATGTGTCAAGTAAGAAGTTGCTGCGGTGGAGATCAAGGAGGTTGTTTCCTGCTTTCTCCTCTAGGGTGTTGATAGTTTCCTGTCTCACGTTCAGGTCCTTTATCCATTTTGAGTTTATTTTTGTGCATGGTGTGAGAAAATGATCTAGTTTCATTCTTCTGCATGTTGCTGTCCAGTTCTCCCAACACCATCTGTTAAAAAGGCTGTCTTTTTTCCATTGGATATTCTTTCCTGCTTTGTCAAAGATTAGTTGGCTGTATACTTTTGGGTCCACTTCTGAGTTCTCAATTCTGTTCCATTGGTCTATGTGTCTGTTTTTGTGCCAATACCATACTGTCTTGATGATGACAGCTTTGTAGTAGAGGCTAAAGTCTGGGATGGTGATCCCTCCCGTTTTGGTTTTATTTTTCAGTATTACTTTGGCTATTTGGGGTCTTTTGTGGTTCCATTCAAATTTTTGGATAGTTTGTTCTAGTTTTGAGAAGTATGCTGGTACAATTTTGATTGGAATTGCATTGATTGTGTAGAGTGCTTTGGGTAGTAATGACATCTTAACTATATTTATTCTTCCTATCCATGAGCATATCATTGAATATTTTAATAAGATTTTGGTATTAGTAGGTCCTTTTCTCTCATAGGTATAAGATAGAAAAGTTTTCCTCCAGTCATGGGAATGGGCTCATGTTTGTTCCTGGTGGATTCTTGTTAATGAAATTTAAATTTATACAGAAGTTTATCTCTGTAGTATGTGAAAGGAAGAATTGGGCAGATGAAACAACTCCAGTTTACACCTTTACTGTCAGGAAGTAGTTACCAGTCTTGTACATTTGATTAGTAACAGCTATATGTACTGTGTCATAAAGTTAGCTTTCAACATTTCTTGTTAGATTCTACTCATGTAGAATTGGTGATAGTTTCTACAAGCAATGCACCAAAAGTTTCTTTTCCTCTCTGAAAGGTTTGTTAAATAAAGATGGCAGCACTCCTCTTTTAAACATACGGAGTACACAGACCTGTGACACTTCATAGGTCTTCCCTTTTTCTAGATTATAAGCTACTTGAAGGTTTGAAAATTTCATTTCCTATTTATCATTTAATCCATATAACCTAGCTTAGAATTTTACACTTAGTAAGTTCTTGGTGAAATTTAGTGCATTAGTGCTAATTATAATATAGCATTAGTTTTTCCATATATTTAGAATTATATGAACACAAGATCAGAAGTTATTGTTGCTTCTAATTGACAGTATTTGCCCTAGTACATGGTTTTGATGTAGTGTTAAAATTTATATAAATCTCTTTTGTTGTAACCCATTGGGTAGGGTGGAGTAATCTGAACTAGAGATAAAATTCAAATCCATTATTTTTCTTTCTGTTATATATAGAGGTTATAAGAAAAGAATAACTTTAAGTCTTTTCTAAATCTGCCTGAATAAATGGTGAAAAATTAGCCCATTAGTTGTATTTTCTAAGAGTACTTAGAAGATTGACCTAATAATCTTCCTTTATTCCATTAACTTAAGTCCCAAAAGTAAAGCAAGAGTAAACTTCAGCCTGAAACTTCTGTTTTCTGATTCCAAAATCAGTGCAAATATATAAAGACCTTTTCTGGTTTCTAAAAATGAAATGTAATAATACTTTCTGTCATTTAGTATTTTGAATTATTTTGGCAAAAATATTATGTACCACACATTTTAGGAATAAATTTTCTTCTGCTTTACATTGTCATAGCAACTTGATACAATCTGTCAGTGTGTCCACATTATACAGATTATTAAATCACTCACTTCCTGGGGTTCCTGGCTGACTCGGTTGGTAGAGCATATGTGACTCTTGATCTCAGGGTTGTAAATTTGAACCCCACATTGGTGTAGAGATTACTTAAAAATAAAATCTTAAAAAAAAAAAAATCATTTCTTGATTTTGCTCCAATACCCAATCCATCCATCAAACAGTAATTGTAACAAACATGTGTAGCTTGCTAATTTTTCATGGTCCTATCCATTTTGTAGGGCTTAAAAGAAAATTTTTTTTTAGTATGTTGACACACAGTGTCACATTAGTTTCAGGTGTACAACATGGCAGTTCATGATTTCTGTGCATTCTCCTGTGCTCACCACAAGTGTCACGGCCATCTGTCACCATACAACACTGTTACAGTGCCGTTGACTGTGTTCCCTGCACTGTGCTTCTGGTCCTCTCTATTTTGGGTGGAAGAAGGGCTGGTGATTTATTTGTGATCTTTGTCGTGATAACACTACTCCATTTTAGTGCTTTTTCTTTTTTTCAGTGTTTTATTTTTCTTCTTTTTCTTTTAGATACATTTGAGATGGTTTCTGAGGATGAAGATGGGAAGTTGGGTTTTAAAGTAAATTACCACTACATGTCTCAGGTGAAGAACGCGAATGACGCCAACAGTGCGGCCAGAGCGCGCCGCCTGGCCCAGGAGGCCGTGACACTGTCCACTTCACTGCCTCTCTCATCCTCTTCGAGTGTGTTTGTGCGCTGCGACGAGGAGCGACTTGACATCATGAAGGTGGAAATAACAACTGTTTTCTCTCTCTGGCTAATGTCATTATTCAGAAACTGTCTGTATTATTCAGGTAGTGTTTATACAGAGCACTAGAAATGGCATGAATTTTAATAAATAAGAATTCTGTTGACCATTTTGGACATCACTGAAAAGAATCCTTTTTTTCACGCTAGAGCATGTGTATGGGACAAAATAACAATTTAGAAGAAAGTACCAAAATGGCTGCCTTGAGTAAAGGTGGAATGCAGCCTGTAGCTTTAAGGGCTGAGCATCAAAGGATTTAATGTTACTTGGTAGAAAAAAATCATAGGACTTCTTCCTTGTCATCCAGGCTATTTCCTTCATGTTTTATACTATCAGCCTTCAGAAATTATTCTTTTTTTTTCTTTTCTAAGAAATTCATCCTTTTGCTTAATTACTTCAGGCCTACTTAATTACTTAAGATCTGTGAGTTCAGTAATGATAGTATAATAATGAATAACTGCACCTTTATGTTTTACCACTGTGGTTATCTGGCTTTAAATTCTAAGCGATTGCTTCCACAGGAAAATAATAAAGATCTGACACCTGCTGGGGAGGAACCTTTCTTTACATTTGCTATTTAATCCTGGGTTACAGTCTGGCTTCCTTAGATACACAGCTGTAACTATCAACACATCGATTTGAGAACCTTTTTTGTGGGTTTTTTTTTTGTTTTGTTTTTTGTTTTTTTTGTTTTTGCTTCTTTGTTACTTTTTAATTTTGCTTTTTTGAATAATTTTTCAGTAAAAATCTCCTAGGCTTTGCCTATTTGAGCACACTCTTACCTGTCCCTTGTTACAAACAATAGCCTATTATGGAAGGATTGCCTCCAGAAGTATTTTATCACTAAGTAGACCACAGAAATTCAGACTTGTGACTTTGTCTCTGGTGCACATTATGCTGTACCTAAATAAAAAAACCCCAACATGGAGCTCTAGACCTTAAATCAGGGTTGTCACAGATTGAGACTCTGTATCACTTTCCTCCACACACGTAGCTTTTCAGGATCACAGGCTTTGCTGCTCAGGCCTTGCACAATTAGTATCTGTTGATTGACCTAAACAAAATTCATTAAATAATTCTGACAGTCGTCGTCCTGATACTCGTCCTCTGCTATTTTTTGGACTACTGGTAACCCTAAAGGGAACACCTGTTGTTCCCTCAAACCTTTTTATCTTATTATATGAGAACCTTTCTTGTTACCTATTTGTCTTATTATCCCAGAGAAAAATATTTAAGACTAAGTTATTTCTTAAGACATTAATTTATCTGAAGATATATTGCAGAAAATTACCCCCATACCTTTTGGATGTGATAATGAATATACCTAAAATCTCGAATTATTAAATACTGTACAAAATATCACGAAGGAAAGCTCTCAGTAAAATAGTCACTTAATATTAAAAGGTATTTGATGTTACGGTAAGCTTTCCTGCTGCCACTAAGGCATCCTTTAATAGCCTGTTTTCACCAAAACTAAAAATCCTTAATCCTAATCTGTAGCCATTTCCATTCATGCTGTTATTTTTAACTTCAACCTCATTTTTAACACATTCTAGTAGAGATAGATGTAAATAGGATGTAAGAAGTTGTTATTATTTCATGTTGGATTGTGTTTTTCTAAATAGCAAACAATGTTTGGGAGCAGTAACAGAGACTTCTGAATTTGTGTATGCTTATTAGGTTCTGATAACTGGTCCAGCGGACACTCCTTATGCAAATGGCTGCTTTGAGTTTGATGTATACTTTCCTCAAGATTATCCCAGTTCACCCCCTCTTGTGAATCTAGAGACGACTGGTGGTCATAGCGTGCGATTTAATCCAAATCTTTATAATGATGGCAAGGTAATGTAATTTCAGCCTTTTGTTTCTAATGCCAAAGTATCGTAACCAAAGGTTCTTTGTAATTTAAACAAAAATTTTCTTTTGGATATGTTCTTTCCAAGAGTTCTGTGGCTTTCTTCATGCTTCTCTTTCCTATAGGCAAAGATTAGCCTGGGGAAGGAGAGAAGGAACCAGGCAAAAACATAACAGTGTTGAGAAGCACTTAGAGTCTTAAGTTACTGAGGAACTAATTCATTCAACACATTCCTTGGCCAATTGAGAGCTTTCTTCCCTCAGGATGTAGTAGAGCCAGATGTCTGTCTTTGCCTCTGACCTTTCTTTACTTTCCATATCTCCAATTCCATTTCTCTTTTCACAAGAGCCTGAAGATAGTTGAATGGCAAAAGCATGGTCCTGGCAACTCTGTATTCCCTTGTTTTTTGCCTGTCTTGACTTTTTTTTTTTGCTTTCATAGCTATCCATGTTTTCCATGACACATAATTATGATCTTATTTTGGATACTTAATTTATGCTAAAATGTTTCCTACTTTTTAAATATATATAGGAAGATGTGTTCTATCTCAAAAAAAAGGTTGGGGCACCTGGGTGGCTCAATTGGTTGATCAGTCGGCTCTTCCAGGGTTGTGGGATTGAGTCCTGCGTCAGAGTCCACACTCATGTGGAGCCTGCTTGGGATCTTCTCCCAGTTGACCCATCTCTCTCTCTTTCTTTCTCTCCCTCCTCCCTCCCTCTCTACCTCTCCCTCTATCCCCTTCCCCTTTTCCCCCTCGTCCGCTCTCTTTTTCTCTCTAAAAAAAAAAAAATTAAAAAGTTGAGTAGGAGGTATAATAAAAAGCATTTCATTTGACAGTAAACCCTTTAAAATTAGATTTAAAAGAGCGGTCATAGGGCCACTTGGGTGGCTCAATCAGTTAAGCATCCAACTGTAGTTCAGGTCATGATCTCACAGCTCATGAGTTCAAGCCCTGCGTGAGGGTTTATACTGACAGAGCCTGAATCCTGCTTCAGATTCTGTGTCTCCCTCTCTTTCTGCCCTTCTCCCACTTATGCTGTCTCTCTCTCTCTCTCAAAAATAAACATTAAAACAAATTTTTTTTTAAGAGCAGCCATCACTTTTCAAAGTAATTTGGATGCCTTGATGGCATTTCAATAATAAGTTCCATGCTGGATGTATTAAATATTAAAAAATCACTAGATTGTAAGAAGAAATTCATAGACTTCACAAGCAGATACCCCTGTGATGATCTAAGAGGAACAAGGGCTTGAATTTGATCTGGGTTATTACAGATGGACTACGTTTTCCCTTGGCATCATCCTGGTTTCAGGAGGGGCTTGCCTCAGATCTGTGCTCCTAGGCTGTCGTTTTATCTTTATTGTAAACTGAGATCATAAAGCTGAAATTTGTTTTCTGAGTTGACTGCAGGAGATTTAACCAGAGATCTTACTTTCTTTGGGAGAGGAAAGAACAGGTCTTTTATAACTGAGCAGACAGGAGGAAATAGCAGTGTTGACTTTACCCAAGAGAGACACTAGAATCTGAAGAGTTTAAGTGTAAAATGTTAAAATTTATTTAAGAAATTTCATTGGAGTACCTTGGTGGCTCAGTCAGCTAAGCATTGGTCTCTTGATCTCAGCTTGGGTCTTTTTTTTTTTTTTTGAGAGACAGAGCATGAGCAGGAGAGGGGCAGAGAGAGAGAGAGAGAAAAACCCAAGAGAATCCTGTCAGCGCAGAGCCTGATGAGTTTGATCTCACAAACTGAGATCATGATCTGAGCTGAAAATCAGAGTCAGATTAACCAACTGAGCCACCCAGACACCCCTCAAACTCAGGTCTTGATCTAAGGATCTAAGTTGAAGCCCTGTGTTGGTTGGGCTCCACACTGGCTGTGAAGCCTCCTTAAAAAAAAAAAAGAAAGAAAGAAATTATTTCCTTAAAACTTAATGGTATAGTGAAGCAGGTAAGGGCCTGGGATATATCCTGAATTATACATATATATTATATAATATATTGCATAATATATATTAAATAATATGCATTATATTTTTCAGTATATATTTTGATTTATATAGTCTTTGTTATTAATACACTGGTAACATTTAACCTTGGGGTCTAGATCTTTAGATAGGGATAAGAATACCTGGCATTCATTTGCAACAACATGACTGGAACTGGAGGGTATTATGCTAAGTGAAATAAGTCAGTCAGAGAAAGATAGATGTTTCACTCATATTTGGAACTTGAGAAACTTAACAGAAGAGCATAGGGAAAGGGAAGGGGAAAATTAGTTATAGAGAGGGAGGGAGGCAAACCATAAGAGACTCTTAAATACAGAGAACAAACTGAGGGTTGATATGAAGCTAGGTTTATGTGAAGCTAGATGATATCATATACTTCAACCAAAACAGTGTATAGTAACACATCGAATGTAGAAGCAGATATGAAATCAAGATCTCTTCTTTTGAACCATATCCATTTTTAAAATTTAGAAAATTTTTGAGAGAAGTATTTTTAAATATAAATGGTACCACTTTTTCTCACTGAAATTTATTTTTGGTTTGGGAATGAGTTATATTTTATTTAAAAATGTTATTTTTAGTAACATGTAATAGGTGCTGATTCGTTTTTCATTATGAAAATGAAATGCCATACAGATTTGAATCACATCTGAAGATGCCAATTTGTTTTAACAAACTGACCCTTGGGGTTTTGTTGGGGACATAAAACTGAGATACTATGACATGATAGCATTTAATTTTTGCTTCTAGTTGTGACGCTTTGCTTTTAAAAAGCACTCTATTCAATTCTGTGTTTTCTTCCCTTCTTCCTTAGGTTTGTTTAAGCATCTTAAATACATGGCATGGAAGACCAGAAGAGAAGTGGAATCCTCAGACCTCAAGCTTTTTGCAAGTAAACACATTTCTCTGAATTTCACTTAGAAAAATAAGAACTATCTATGTTTTAAAAAATGTGTTTTACAGGTGCCTGGGTGCCTCAGTTGATTAAGTGTCTCACTTGGGTTCAGGTCACAATCTCGTGGTTCACGAGTTCTAGCCCTGCATCAGGCTCTGTGCTGACAATTCAGAGCCTGGAGCCTGCTTCTGATCCTGTGTCTCCCTCTCTCTCTGCCCCTCCCCCGCTCACGTGTGCATGCCCGCTCTCTCTCTCTCTCTCTCTCTCTCTCTCTCTCTCAAATGAATAAACATCAAAAATTTTTAATGTGTTTTAGTGACCAAGAAAACATAAGAAACCCAAAAAAAAAAAAAAAAAAAGCCACACTAAATAACCTACATGTTAGCAGTTCGTAGAGTCAAGTCTCATCTTATCTGGAGTTTAGAATCTTAAGTTAGGGTATTAGACAAAAGTTGCATTTTGTCGGATTTACCTTTAAGAAAATGCTTAAGTTAGCTCTGAAGTACTCTATGGTGCAGAATGATAACCTAAGACAGGTCGGTCTCTCCTGTCTCCATACAGACTTAAACTCATGGAAGTAGAATTTCATAAACTACTAATATTATATTTTCTTCCACAAATAATATGGTTTTTCTGTAATCTCCTTAATGATGGGACTCATTTGAAACTCAGAAGCGCTGTGGTAGAATTCATAAACTTGGGACTTGTTGTTTTGTAGAGCATTTGACACATACATTTCATAATCTTGAATTTTGGAAATTAGTTTCCACAGACCACTTGAGCACATAATATGTTACATAATATCCCATCAAATGCTTTTTTGCTGATGTTTTATCTTACTAGTTCAGAATTCCAGCAAAGAGATGGACAGGTGTGCATGTTAACAGCATGAATTAACTTTTCTGCTCGTTCAGTAAAGCAGCAGAAACATCACTATTGCTCAGATGAGTTTAAACTCACATTAAAAGTTTACTGTTTAAGGGTGTCTGGATGGCTCAGTCATAATCATTCAGTCTCAGCTCAGGTCATGATCTCACGGTTCATGAGTTTGAGCCCCACATCAGGTTCTGTGCTGACAGCTCGAAGCCTGGAGCCTGCTTCTGAAAAGATTCTTTTTCTACATTCTTATTTTGAATTAGGTGAAAGAAGATATGAGAAATAATTCTTTAGTATGTCACTTTTTTGATTCTCTGAAAAGACTGTATCATCCTCATGAATTAAAGAAATAATACCATGGTATAATTTTGCCCTTTTTGTTGATGTCGAGATTAGGAAAAAGGAAGTTTACGTGATTCATGCAGGAGAACTATTAGGAAAATATTAGAATATTCCTCCCAAGTAACTACTACCTCATTTTAGATATGCTTATTTCAGTTCTAGTCCAAAAACTTTAAAATAAAATATTTTTTCTACATGTATGTTAGTCTTGTCAACACAAACAGGCTTATGATGAGTTTTACTAAGCAAGGAAACTCAGAGATATCCTACTTTTCATAAAGTAAATTAGATTTAGCTGAAAATTGAATTTTTTGTCAAATTTAGATAATTTTTAAAATAAATTTACAACTAATTAGCTTATTTTTATTTATTTTTGAGAGAGAGACAGAATGCAAGGAGGGGAGGGACAGAGACAGTGGGAGACACAGAATCTGAAGCAGGCTCCAGGCTCTGAGCTGTCAGCACAGAGTCCGATGGGAGGCTCAAACTCACAAACCGTGAGATCATGACCTGAGCCAAAGTCAGACGCTTAACCAACTGAGTCACCCATATGACTCATGTATCTAATATGTAACCAAAATCTTGTAAAGAAACTTCTGTTCAGAGGTTTAGATTTTACAAGTTTGGAAACTTAACTACCCATGCATAGAAAATGATCTTTGTTCTTTATTCCCTTTAGTTAGGATTTGAGTTTATTTTGGTTTTGGGTTTTGGTTTTTGGTTTTTGGGTTTTTTTTTTTTTTTGCCATATACGTAATTCACAGAGTGAAAATTAACATAGTAGATAAATCATCTGTACACTCTTCTTTTCAAATAACATTAGAGCATATCCATTTTTCCAAGTTACACTTTTATAATTTCTAATTGCTCTTACTAATCTTTTGAATTCATATACTCTAGTTGAACTGGTTTTCTATTAATGACTCTATTAATGTTTTTGCTTCTAATTTTTTTTTGTTTTATAAATAATACTTATTATTTGACTTTCTGTACATTTTAGATAGTTTCCTGAATCCAGGTTTTCAGATCTTTGGAAAATTGACTTGGGCAGGAGCAAGAGGAGACTCTCTCTTTTCTCTGGCAGGAGTGAATAGCCTTGTCTTCTTCCAGATTTTAGGGGGGAGACTTTCAGTCTTTCCCCATCTCTTCATGTTAAGGACATTGCTCTTTACTCCTCTTTTTATTGTGAATGGATGTTGAATTTTGTCAGATGCTTTATCTGCATCTGTTGATATGATTCTACTATTTTTGGCTTTTTATTTTATTAATATGGTTTATTAATTTTTGGATGCTAAACCAACCCTGCATTCTTGGGATAAATCCCATTTGGTCTCTTGGTGTATAATTCTTTTTAAAATATTACTGGATTCAATTTGCTAGTATTTTGTTTGAGGATTTTTGCATCTGTGTTCCTACAAAATATTGGTCTGATCACTTTGTGAGCTGGTTTCATTAACATTATACAAGAGATAAACACATGTAGGCGGGACCACATTGCTCAATGTTGTGTGTTAGAACTTTCTTTAGAGGCAGACTAGAAAGGCTCAGGGAAAACTATTTTATTTCTTTTTGGTTAGATTTTAGAGCCTAATGTTGTTTTACCCTTTTATTTATCACACAAAGGATAAAAGTACTTTTGCCAGACTGAAAATCTTCCACAAAAGTTTTTGAAGGTTATATACAATTAAAAACAATTCCGAAATACTTGAACAGTGACAGCTTTTATTAGAATTGCTTGGTTTCTCTGAGTGAAACTGTCAGAAGAATAATGTTTCTTTGTATAAAAATAATACATTTTGTAGCCTTATGCAATAGGTCTCATAGCTAGTAGTAATAGCCTTAACTATTAGCACAATTTAAAATCAAAGTCATGGGGCACCTGGGTGGCTTAGTCAGCTGAGTGTCTCATTTCTGCTCAGGTCATCATTTCACGGTTCGTGAGTTCGAGCCCCACATCAGGCTTACAGCTGCTATCAGCCTGTCAGTGCAGAGCCCACTTTGGATCCTCTGTCCCCCTCTTTAGGCTCTGAGCTAGCTGTCAGCACAGAGCCCAATATGGGGCTCAAACCCACGAACCATGAGATCATGACCTGAGCCGAAGTTGGACGCTTAACTGACTGAGCCACCCAGGCGCCTCTCAAAAATATTTTTCAAATAATGTTTTAAAATATATTTAAAAATTTTTTTTTAATTGTTAATATTTTTAAAATAATAAATAAAGTCAGTTAAGTGTCCAGTTTCAGCTCCGGTCATGATCTCTTTAGGCTCTCTGCTGTCAGCACAGAGCCCACTTCAGATCCTCTGTCCCTCTCTCTCTCTCTGGCCCTACCCTGCTGGTACACTCACTCTCTCAAAAATAAAGGAACATTTTTAAAAAATTACATCATATCAAAGTCATATTATTCATTAGAACTATCATCAGAATTATTACAGTAGCACCAAATCTTAGCATTGCTTTTATAACTGGTTTTTAATGTTGCTATAATGTACTTAAAATACCTATTATAAGGGGTGCCTGGGTGGCTCAGTCGGTTAAGTGTCTGACTTTGGCTCAGGTCATGATCTCACAGTCTGTGGGTTCGAGCCCCACGTCGGGCTCTGTGCTGACAACTCGGAGCCTGGTGCCTGCCTCCAATTCTGGGTCTCCCTTTCTCTGCTCCTCCCCTGCTCGCTCTCTGTCTCTCAAAATAAAGACATAAAAAAAAATTAAAAAAAAAAAACAAACCTATTATAATGCCTTATGAATAGTTTGTTCCAGTTGGATGTTAATAAAGATATCATATGCAAGAGGAATTGAACATATTTTATGGTTCATGTAATCAACCATTTATAAATGTTAACAAAATATATATAACTATTTCTCTTAAAATAGAACATTCTGGAAATTTGCCACTTGTTTACAGTCCTAGTCAACAGCAGCATAATTTTCCAGAGATAGGTACTTACTATTTTAAAAGGCAAAAAGCATTTACTAATTAAGAGTGTTTCCCAGGTTGCCTAGGTGGCTTAGTTGGTTCGTTGTCCGACTTCGGCTCAGCTCATGATCTCACAGTTTTTGAGTTTGAGCCCCACATCTGGCTCCCTGCTTTCAAGCACAGAGCCTGCCTCAGATCCTCTGTCCCCTTCTCTCTCTGCCCTTTCCCCTCTCGCACTCTCTCTTCTGAAAAATAAACATTAAAAAAGGAATGTTTCCCTCACACCAAAGATGTTATTATTTCCTAAAATATAGTTTCTTGTTGAAAATTAGTATTTTGGATTATATACTCTGTACTCTCCTATGTTTTAAATACCTGTGATAAAAAGTTTTGAAGTACCAGATCAAGTCAGAGAATTAAATCTTTTGATGAGATGCAACATGAAAATACAAAAAGTCAAAAGTTAGTAATTTCTTCTTTTTTTTTAAAAATGTTTTATTTATTTTTAGGAGAGAAAGAGAGAGAGATAGCGTGAGAAGGGGAGGGTCAGAGAGAGCGGGAGTCACAGACTGAAACAGGCTCCAGGCTCTGAGCTGGCTGTCAGCACAGAGCCCGACACGGGGCTCGAACCCACAAACCACGAGATCCTGACCCAAGCGAAAGTCGGACGCTTAACCGACTAAGCCACCCAGGCGCCCCAAAAGTTAATAATTTCTAAGGGATGTGAGGTAGGAGGAGGAATATGGCAAATTAGTGGATATTCTAAAGAATAAATTGCAAGAATGGTTAGTGGTAGCAATATAGTGACCAAATGAATATATAAAATCATAGGAGACCAGATTACTGACAACTTGAGTGGCCTGGTAGAAGACCATGCAATAGGGTTAAAATTTTTGTTTTGACACAGATAGTGAAAGAAAGGTGTTATATGGTTCTTGATTTAGTCAGTTCTTGAACAAATTATAATGAAAACTTCTTGCAGTTTTGTGGATGCTAATATAAAACTAAAGAGGAGGGTACTGTAAATTTAGTCTATGAATAAGTCTATAATTCTTAAAGTATCAAAGGATTGACTAAGAATCAGTGAACCTATGTCACAGAATGAATATCTTTTGTGTTTATTATGAACTTAAATGTAACTATGTAAGTATGCTATGGTGGTAGCAGATGTTTTTCTGTTAATTACCAATGCATTGTCAGGTCATATTCTTAAGAAAACACTTTAGGCAGATGTATCTATGATACATATTAGCTTTTTATTTGAGCTAGGTAGCTCTGTTAAGTTTTGTTGATCAAAATGGAACTCGTGCTGACTGCTTTTTTGCAGGACCCTTTTAACATAGGTAAAAAGACTTTATTTTCAGAGTAAAAATGATTTTGTTTTGCATTTTACTGCCTTCTGGCTTCATGCTGTCATTTTTACTCCAAGAAAGAATAGCTGCTCTGTATTAGGTAAACTTAATTTTAAGTGCTACTATTTCACCCGCTACAAAGGTTGTTTGATCCTCACAGCCAGTCTTTACGTAAGTAGGAGTGATCCTCATTTTATAGATGACCAGAGTAGTTCTGAGGGACTAAGTTGTTCTGCCTACTGTGGTCTCTGACTTAAATATTACACATTGTTCTCAAGGAGACACGTAGGTGACTTGGTTACACGACTAATTCTTGATTCAGTGCAGGTCTTGATCTCAGAGTTGTGAGTTCAGGCCTGGAGTTGGGCTCAGTGCTGGACGTGAAGCCTACTTTAAAAAAATAAGTAAGGTCTCAAGCTCAGCACTCACTGTGGAGCCTGCTTGGGATTCTGTCTCTGTGCCTCTCTCCCCCCACCTCGAGCACTCTTTCTCTCTAAATCAAGCAAGCAAATAAACCAACAAATAAATAATTAATTAAATGTTTAAAAATATACATTATACATTGTTCTTAGGGATAGGTAATTTTTAATATTGAAATTCAAATCCTTTTAAAAAAGAGAAATCTTTCTGTGCAGGATTTATTAATTTACTTGTTTTTTGTGCCCAGTTTTGTTTCTGTTTTTTTGTTTTTGAGAGAGCACAAGCTGGGGAGAGGAGCAGAGGGAGAGAGAGAGAAGGAGAGGATCTCAAGCAGGCTCCACGGTCAGCACGGAGCCTAATGCAGGGCTCAATCCCACCAACCCTGGGATCATGACCTGAGCCAAAATCCAGAGTTGGATGTTCAAACAACTGAGCCAGCCAGGAATCCCTTCATGCCCAGTTTCTATGGCTATAGTAAAGTGTACTGTGATTATCTGACTAAAGAGGTCAGATAATCCATGGCTCCAGAAAATTCCATAAAATAAATAATATGACTCATAAATAGCTGAATTCACTGAAGAAAAATAAAATAACATCTGCATACTTCCAAAGTGGTATATGTTTTAAAAAGCAAATAGAAGATGCCTTTAAAAAGTACTTTCTTTAGAATAAAAATGAAGATTGCCTCATGCATAGTTGTTCTTACAAGTGAGTATTTTTTCTAATGTTTATTTATTTTGAGAGAGTGAGTGTGAGTAGGGGAAGAGCAGACAGAGAAAGGGAGGGAGGGAGAGAGAGAGAGAGAGAAAGAGGGAAAGAAAGAAAGAAAGAAAGAAAGAAAGAATGAATCCCAAGCAGGCTCCTCGCTGTCACTGCAACCCCAACGTAGGCTTTGATCTTGCAACTGTGAGATCGTGACCTGAGCCCAGATCAACAGTCAGACTCTCACCCCACTGAGCCCCACAGCCCCTCCCCCCGCCAAGTGAGTATTGTTAAGAGTGCATGGTTAGCTTTGTCCTTTTTGAGAGTAAGGACAATTTGAGCTCAATAATGTCTAAATTGGTGTGGGATGTTTATAAAAACAAATGTTTTTAGCAGTTTCAGGAAATATCTTCATTACAGATATAAAATGTAAGATATATGAATGTTTTACAAGAACCTACTGTGTCTATTGCTTTTAATAATATAGCATTTCAGTGTCCTCATGATTAACATCAATTGTATGGTGATAAAAATATGTGGAAGCACATATTAAAAGATACCAATTTACTGGTAATAAAAATGTCCCATTATAATGGCTTGTCTTTATTTCTGTGTTCTGTAGGTGTTGGTGTCTGTTCAGTCCCTTATACTAGTAGCTGAGCCTTACTTTAATGAACCAGGATATGAACGGTCTAGAGGCACTCCCAGTGGCACACAGAGTTCTCGAGAATATGATGGAAACATTAGACAAGCAACGGTTAAATGGGCAATGCTAGAACAAATCAGAAACCCTTCACCATGCTTTAAAGAGGTATGTTCAGTAAAATTAATGAAATATTTTATTAAAGACCTTATAAAATATAGTTAGTATTGTATTTGCCTTTATATTTAGACAATCTGTGGTATACTCAATATAGCTTTTGATCATAAAAGATGAGTAATAATATAACACAGATGAATCTTAAAACCACCTACTTCCTAAAAGACGTCTGACCATATTTTGGGACAATTTTTTAATTCTTCATTTTTAACAGTTACCATTCTACTAGCACATTGTCTATGTTATTAAAATAGACCTCATAAACATATTCTTTTTTATTCGTGGTCAAGGTACTTTCTAAAGTTGTCTTGCAAATGAAAACTTTGCCCTTATGCTAATAGCTATGTGTGAGTGTTGAAGAGAACAGATTTTCTTCCCTTTTGGTGAAAGTTGGACTTAGTAGGTTTCTGAAATCTCTCTTGATATTCTCAAGTGCTTTTATTTCTCCACATCCTGAAACGTAACTCTTCCTCTGGTTAGTTTTCTCTCCATCATCTGCCTAACATATGATTGTTTTCTTCACCTGTGACACCACATTACTTTATCACAGCGTAGTTGGACTATGTCGTGAAACATGGTTCTTTCTAAAAATTGGTTCTCTTAGTCATCAGTTTCTTAAATTGTGCTAGAAACTCAGCATTTTAGAGGAAAAGATTGGCATTTTTACCTGACAGGAAATTGCCCTTTAGCCTAGCTAAGCAGTTATGTGTGGCTGCTTTGTAACATCATACTCGAAGCTCTCCTTTTCACCAGAGAGCAGTGATGAATATACTTTGAAGAAATGTGACGAGAACATTTTTTCTTGTGACGAGAACATTTTTTCTTTTGTTTTTGTTGTTACTAAATGAATTCACACTTTGATAAAGTTGCGTATTTTATTTCTGCAAAGGCTTGCATTTTATTTTGCCTTGTAAGGCAATGGGAAATCACTTTTCCTAATATTACAGGAAATACAAACACTTACTTCTTTGTGCTCTTATGCATATTCTGTCTCTTTTCAAGTTTGGGTTACTGCTATTAATTACTTTTGTACCCATATCAAATATCAACTGTTACCAGGCACTCCACTAAGGTGCTCAGAACTCAAGAATAAATTAAACTGAGCTCCTGCCCTTGAAAAATTTCTGTTCCTCCTGTTATATCATTAATGAATTTCTTTAGTGCCCTTAAGACTCAAATATTGAATCCAAATACATAAACTACTTGCCAAGTCCACTAGATAGTACCAAGAGTCCCCTTAACACTATAAAACTGAACTCTGGATTCTTCCTCCACTCCCTGTCTCAGTACAAGCACCATTATCTAAGCCCCAAATCTTTACCGTCTGTGACTCGATTCTTTTTCTTTAATTTTTTTTAATGTTTATGTATTTTTGAGAGACAGAGACAGTGAATGAGCAGAGGAGGGGCAGAGAGAGAGACACACAGAATCGGAAGCAGGCTCCAGGCTCTGAGCTGTCAGCACAGAGCCTGACATGGGGCTTGAACCCAAGAACTGCGAGATCATAACCTGAGCTGAAGTCAGATGCTTAACCGACTGAGCCACGCAGGCGCTTTTCCTCACATACCACATTCAGTGTAATGATAAATCCTCTTGGCTCCACCCTTTGAAACATAATCAAAATCTAGTGGTTAAAACCATCTTTGCCGTGACCAGCCTGTTTCAAGCCATCGTTAATTACCTCTTGCTTGGGCAGGTGAAGTGGTTTCCTCACCATTTTTCCAGCTTCTGCTTTTGTCCCTCTGCAGTGCTTTTCTACACATAATCTCCACATCCAACTCCAGTCCTTACCATGGCCTGCAAAGCCCTACATTGTCTGGGCCCTGTCCTCTCATTCTTCAGCATCTCTAGGAATTTAAAGGCTTTTCATACCAAGTGTTAGGGTGTGCAGCAACTGGAACCTTGATACCTTCTGATGGGAACATAAATCAGTAAAGTCTCTTTAGAAACCTCTTTGGCAGGACCTGATCAGCTCAATATATGCTGAAAGACTAGCAGTTCCGCTCCTTGGTATGTGCTTCACAGAAATTGGGTACATACTGGGTATAGAGAATATTCATTACATTATTCATAACTGCCAAAAATTAGAAACAGTTCATTTGTCTATCAGCAGAATGGACAAATTAGAGAATATTCATAAAATGGAATACAGCAATGTGAACGAATGAACTGCTATGCAGGTTAACATGGACAAATGTCATGAATAAAATCTAGGGCATAAGAAGCCAGAAAGAGATAGTACATTCCATATGTTTCCTTTTATAGAAAGTTCAGAAATGAGTAAAACTAACTTGAGCTTAAGGAAGTCAGGATGGCGTCTACCCTTGCATGAGGATTAGTGGCGAGAGGTAGCACAAAGGGGTTTGCTGCGTGCTTGCTAATGTCCTGCTTCTGGTCCGAGTAGAGATTACATTTGTGTGCACTCTGGGAAGATGCATCCAATGGTATGTGTGATTTGTGTACTTTTCTCTTTGCTAAATTTAACTTTTAAAATGTATTGAAATAAGTGTGTAAGTATTTATATTCAGTTGATGCATAATTTGTTGGTTTATGCATAAACATATTTTTCTGGAAGAAAAACTGTTAATGAGGAATTCCGAGTTGGGGGATGACTTTTGCAAAAAGCAGATAAGTATAATTTGAAACAATGATCTTTCTCATCCTTTAGCAGCTAGTTCACATTGAACAGGGTACCCTTCGTCCATGAATGCTTTCCTGATTTTTCCCATCAGATGTGCCTCTTTGACTTCCCTGAGGGTTTTTTGAGGTTTTTCTTCAATTTATTTCAGTTCAGTTCAGTTCCATTATTGATAACATACAGTGTTATATTAGTTTCAGGTGTACAATATAGCAATTCAATAATTCCGCACGTTTTTGTTTTTTAAGTACCTTTGTCTGGTGCGCTCACCTCCTGTCTGGCTCTATGGTTGTCATGGTTCATCATGTCAGGCAGGGTCTTCTGTGTCCTCATGTGTCGTCATGTCAGGCGTCAGCAGCAATAACTGTTCATTGTAATTGGATCTGATTGGTGTTTTACACCCATTCCCAAATTCCCCTAATAAAACCTTGTAGCTGTTGTTGCCTTTTCTTTAGGGGACATAAGCTCATGGGAATATAGTGGCTCACCCAGCATACAGAATAGTATTTTTTAATTGATTTAATATTTCCAATTTGATCTCTTTTCTAACTTACATTTATCAGAAGTCGACTCCTGCTTGTGCAGGGAGAAATTTTATTTAATTTTTCAGATAATTTTTTAATTCCAAATACAAACTACAATTATTATAAGGACAGTTAACTTTATAAAATACAGTTTTATCTAAAATTTATCCAGAAGATAAAATTGAGAAAGTAGTAATAGTGCTATTTTTTAGGACTCTATTCTGATTTTTGTGTGAATATCTTTGACATTTGAACGTCTTTAGTTATTTAGAGATTTGTAGAGTTCTCTTTTAAAGGTAGAAAATTTGACAATTTTTCTGTTGTCAGTACTTTCCTCATTATTTTCTCCTGGTTAGTTATTTATTTACACTTCTTACTTTGTGAATATACTGCATTATACACATCTTCATTTTCTCTGATAGGACTCTTTGGGCAATATTTTCTATGTAGAGGTGGGCACCTCAGCACATGGCATCTGATGTCATAAGCATGATTTTTCCCTGTTAATACAGAATTCACTAAATTGAGTTGTATGGGGACAAAAACATTGTAATTGTCTTTGAATTTTATTTCCTTGTGGGGCGCCAGGATGGCTCAGTCCGTTGAGTGTCCGACTTCAGCTCAGGTCACAATCTCAGTTTGTGAGTTGGAGCTTCACATCAGGCTCTGTGCTGACAGCACAGAGCCTGGAGCCTGCTTTTGATTGTGTCTGTCTGTCTGTCTGTCTGTCTGTCTGTCTGTCTCTCTCTCTCTCTCTCTCCCTCTCCCTCCCTCCCTCCCTCTCTCCCGCTCCTTCCCTCTCTCCCTCTCTTTCTCTGCCTTTTCCCTTCTCTCTCTCTCTCTCTCTCTCTCTCTCCCTCCCTCTCTCTCTCACAAAGAAACATTTAAAATATTTATAAATTACATTTCTTTGTAATGCTACTTAGTCTGTCTTTTAAATTCTGACCTTAACAAATTTTGTTCCCTTGGTTTATTCTTAAGGTTATACACAAACATTTTTACTTGAAAAGAGTCGAGATCATGGCCCAGTGTGAGGAGTGGATCGCGGACATCCAGCAGTACAGCAGTGATAAGCGGGTAGGCAGGACTATGTCTCACCATGCGGCAGCTCTCAAGGTGAGTCAGCCTTCCTCACAGGAGCCCTGTTGTATATCCACTGACAGAGCCATGGCCACCAGATGGTAAAGGAATCAGACATATTCAAAGATTAAAATCATTGAATTTTTCCTTCTCCTTCCCTAATTGTTTTCTCCTGTTGTTCACAGTGGAAGGGAAATTGCGGTAGAGAACTTGTGAGTTACCAGCATGTTAATACATTTTAAAACCTTACAAATGGCTGCAAGTGTGTAGCTGTCTTATCTTGTTTATGTATCTTAGATCTCTGACCAAAATTTAGTCTCTCTGAGGTCAGATATCATGTCTTCCTTATTCTGCTCCTTCTTTTACATTGTCATTGCTGAACACAGTGCCTCCTACATAAAACTTGTACTGTAAATGTTGGTTTGTTAGTTTTCAAAGTCAGCTGATGACAACAACAGAATTTCAAACCCTGGTGTAATATTTGAGGTGATTCTCTCCCTCTAGAAAATTATAATCCACAACTTAATATTCGTAAACAACTACTCTCTGTTAACAAGTCTGCATCTTTCCCTAAATGGCAGTATGGTATCATAGGAATTATATACTCCCTCTAGATCTTTTTCATTTGCTTAAATTAGAAAAAAAAATTAGGTTGATAAAATTGTTTCTAAAGTTTTTTCTAGCCTTACGTGAGGTAATTAGCGTGAAACATTTTGCAAATATTCTACATCGACCTGGTGTGCCTAATGAATACTTGTTTTCATTAAGTAAAATAATGGTGGGTTTATTTTCATTTAAAGACTTTCTCTCAAAAATGTTTAGCCAGAGGCAAGCTGTATGAAAAGGCGAGAGGTTGCTCTCTTTAATTTAAAAGAGTATATACTGCAAATGAATGGTATCCTATAAGTCATAAGTAATGCTCTTTCTGCTACAGGGATGGAGACCTGAGTAGGGTCTGTGGCCATGCTACTCGGGGCTTTTTAGCAACATCAGTTATTTTGAAGTTTGAGATTTTTGCCAGTTTTGTTCACTGCCTCTTACAATAACTAGCATAAGGAAGGTGTTCAGTAAGTATTTGTAAGCCTAATGCTTTGGGTTTTGTTTTAAACTCATTTCCCCTCTCAACTGATGTTATGTTGAATCCCAGGGTTTACAATTCCAGTATCATTTGTTTCCCCCTGTGTAGCGTCACACTGCGCAGCTCCGGGAAGAGCTGCTAAAACTTCCCTGTCCCGAGGGCCTGGACCCTGATGCTGATGATGCCTCGGAGATGTGCAGTGCCACAGCGGGTGCTGAGGGGACTCTAATGCATGATCAGGTCAAACCCAGCAGCAGTAAGGAACTCCCCAGTGACTTCAAATTATGAGCTGCGTTGACATGGACTTCGTAGACACAGAGGCTTTGAAGCACAAGCCAAATATGTCAATATTTGTATGTAAGAAACTAATTATGTAATAGTTATTGAAACTGAAACTATACTATGCCCTTAAGGAGATCCAGTTTAATTCAAGGTGATCTTTTATTTACCTGTACAAGAGTGTAAACTTTTTTGTGCTTTTATTTTTCAATTGTGAGAACCACTGATTGGTATGTTCAACAAATTTGTGTATACAAAGAAATGGATAAATCACTGATATATAAGGGAAACTACCTTAGGAAAGAATGTTTACTGAATGTTTATTTTATTTTTTTTTTTTTACTGTAGAGTGAGGGGTTGTTAACAAAGAATATATATTGGTCATTCTTACAACTACTATTTAAAGTCAGCAACTTTTCACTGAATTTGATAGATTTTATGTTTGGCCATATCTTCATGCTCATAATTGATTTCTGAAGACCTCCTACATACACTTAAATAAAAGTTAAATGGACATACTCCCTCTTTTTTGATTTACTGGTACATTTTTTAAATGATAAATATGCCATAATATGCATTATAGCTGGAGACTTGCACTTGTATGGATGAATTTATTACATTCAACGTATTTAATTTTATGCCTTCTAATTCTACGATGCAGAAAAAATAAATGAACATGATTTTATTCTATGCCAACATTTGGGCCTGTGAATGTATCCGTTATTTGAATTTAAGTATATGAAAAGGAATGGTCAATTTAAAAAGTCACTCTAAACTGATTTTTTTCCTAAAGGGCTCCTTTTTTCCTGGACTCTGGTTTTATTACTAAAGTCACATGTATGTATTAAACATTGAGGCTCTGTAGAGCAGAGAGGATACCTCTCTGGTGCTGTTACAGTACATTCTGTACCTGCCATATAGGCTCATTTTCATGCAAATTCTTCCTAGAGCCAAATAAATAAAGACTTAGGTGTATTAGTATGTCTTCTTTCTAAATCAGTTTGCCATGGTGTGAAATGCTATTTCTACAAAGAATTGGACACTTCCAGGACCTAAGCCTGGGAAAGAAAGGATATTTTTCAAAGAGCAATTATCACAAAGGAAAAGCTAAGTATATAAAATGATGTGGCCTGTGGGAACCTTGAATCTGGAGGTGACCAAGAGAAACTGTATTCTGAACAGTGAGCTGCTCTCTGAACCAGCAGGGGAACTAGAGAGCACGGCACTCTCTGATGTACCAAAGGGTAGTGCTCCTGGACAGGGGAGGGGACAGACTGTGACCAGAAAACACAAAGTTCTTAAACACACACTGTTCGATCTGGTGGGTAGTGAGCTACACCAAGAATGACAAAATAAAGTCCATTTTTGAGGAAGAAGAGTCCATTAAGTGTCATCCACACACACGCTAGCTGCAATCTAGGTATAAAATGATGAGCAGTAAGAAGTAAAAGAACAGTCCTCAGTCCTCTAGGCATTTTGACTTTTGGGCTCTCAGGGTTCTGTCAGGGATAGATGATAAAAGCTACTCTATCAGGTGTACTATTTGCCCCCAAGTTGGGATTTTATTTTTAATCATTAAAATAAGGCTGGGTCATTTTCTCCAGTTCACACCACTAGCCTTCAGAAAGCTTTATAAAAGAAAAGTAACAATACCACTACAGTAAGGTCTGATTCATGTTTTTGAAAAACCAAAACCTAGAAGTCTGAATTTGAGACTGATTCCTTTCAAATGGTTCCATCTGAGATCCTGACTTTATGCCAGCAAACATTTGACCACTCACTTTGGTACTAGGTACAGGTTCCTGGACTTCAGGGCTGGATGACAGACATGGAACCTTAATGCCGGTACAATTGCTACGTTCACTGATAGAGTTCTTTACAGGGCACCTTTGGGAACACAGGGGAGGAACACTTTGCTCAGGCAAAATGTTAATGGTCATTGAGGTCACATGGCCAGGAAAGGCTTCCTTAAGGAAGATATCCTGGGTCTTGAAGGATGAGGATAAAGACTTTAGGCAGAAGGAAGTTATTACAGACATAAGAGGGGCACCTGGGTGGCTTAGTTGGCTAAACATCTGACTTCGGTTTGGGGCATGATCTCATGGTTCGTGAGTTCGAGTCCCGTGTCAGGCTCTGTGCTGACAACTTAGAGCCTGGAGCCTGCTTTGGATTTTAGATTCTGTGTCTCTCTCTCTGTCCCTCCCCTGCTCTCATTTTCTCTCTCTCTCTTTCTCTCAAACAAACATTAATTTAAAAAAAATACACAAGGGAACAATAGGAGAGCTCGAGTTAATAACACATTGGATTGTAATAGTGTAGGATAGTCAAATGAAATGTAGACTGCAGTATTAGGAGGGCTTGGATCATGGAAGACGTTTCTTGTTAAGGATCTGTAACTTCCTGTGGGTGATGGAGAGCTCCCAAGGAGCTTTAATTAGGGGAGCAACCTGGTCGTACTGTGTTTCAGGAAGATGATTCTACCAACTATGGGAAGGTAAGGAGAGAAGGGCCCACTAGCGTCCAAGTGGTAGGGCATAAACTAGGTCAAAGAAGTAGGAAGGAGGGGGGAAATGCATATTTTTTTGGTATAAGAATAACCAGCATGTTTACAGGCTAAGGAGCCTAAGGGAGGTTTGAGTGGTGGGGAAGGTAAGCATGAAGTCCTTGGAAAAGGATGGAACAAAACCCAGCAGGCATAGGATGGCCTAGATCCAAAAGAGCACGTGCAGAAAATGTGAAGAAATTTGGAAACCAATAAAGCCACTGATGTATTCTTAAAACTATTAGCTATGAAGATGTTATCTTAAAGTACAGAAATAAACCGCTTAGATACCATTAAGACCAATATCTCCAAAGTCAGACAAATGGGAAAGCACTATAAATTTTTTTAAATCTCCTGTAATTTGCTTTATGTAGGAGAAGATGGATGAGGTGAGATGTTCTAGTTAATGTGTCTTGAAATGATAAGAGTCCAGGTTTTTGGTTCCTTTCTGTTAGAGACCCATTCCATACTTTATACGATGCCATAAAAAGGTCGCAGTTTGTCACATTGTTTCCTCTCACATTCTGTACTTTGCCCATTGTGCACTGGAAGCAGTCTTGACCATGACTTGAGGAGCACTGTGCTCAACAACTCAAACGAGGCTTGGTCCCTAGCCAGGCAATACCCTGTGGCCATTTATTCCTTAAACCAAAGCTGATTAAGTAGATGAATTTCTATGGTTGGCCTTTTTTTTTTTTAACCAAACAATATATACACTTAAAGTTTATTCTGGTAGGACCTGTGTAGGAGCTAGAATAGTATTTTGCTGAAACAAGCTTCACATCTTGTGCGGTAATGACACTAGTTAGAACAAAAGATTCCAAGGTGCAAACAGACATGTCTACTGGGTCAACCTAGACATGGGAACAAGAGATCCAGTTGCAGACCTGGGGCGAGCCAGCCAGACTCAGCCAGGGAGGCAGCCAGGGCGGCTGGGGACCGGCCAGCAGCCTGGCCCAGGCTGCCATGCTGATGCTCCAGTCTTGGGCAAGGTGGTCAGGGCATGGAAGCTCTTGGGTTCATCTGGCTTCATCATGCTGAGGGTTTTCATTATTATTATAGTTTAATGTACAGCTCACTATGGAAAATTGGAAAAATCCTGAAAAAAATACAAAATGTGAAATTAAACAGTTTTCTGGTATCTTTCGCTCCAAATCTGTTTTCTATACTTCTCTTTTCTATGTAATTGTTAGATTGTATATACAATTCTATCAGCTTTTTAACAACATGTTAGGGACACTTTCTATCATTAAGGAAAATGGCTACATGAATATGGATATACTTACCCAATCCCTTACTGTTGGACATTTAGATTATTTCTGTCTTTCTAATTACAAATAATGCTCTGATTAACATGGTCAATACCCCTTTATTTCCTTATGATAAATCCTGGAAGTAAAGTCAAAGGTTTTGATATATATAATGATGAATTGCTTCCCAGAGAGGTTGTATTGATTCTTAATTACAATATCCCTTAACATTGCCATGCTCTGGCCAGCATTGGGGATTATAGTTTTTTAATCTAGCATTTTTACTTATCATCATCAAACATGATTTTATCTGCATTTCTTCAACATTGTTAGCCATTTGAATTTCTGCTTTGTCAATGATGACTTCATGCCTCTTTCCCATTTTTTAATGTATTGTTTTAATGTTTTAATATATATGAGCTGCTTGTGTAGTAGGATGTTATTTTTTTTTATCATTCTTGTTTGTAATTTTCCCAAATGGCCTTTTAGTTTTTCTCACAGAAGTTTTAAATCATCATGAAATAATCGATTGATCTTTTCCTTTGTGATTTTAATTGTTTATTATTTTAAAGGGTGTCCATGTACAAAGACCAAAGAATCCTATATTTTCTTTTTTTTATATAATGGTTTTTATTTATTTCTGAGAGAAGGAGAGACAGCGTGAGCAGGGGAGGGTCAGAGAGAGAGGGAGACACAGAATCTGAAGCAGGCTCCAGGCTCTGAGCTAGCTGTCAGCACAGAGCCCGATGCGGGGCTCGAACCCACGAATCATGAGATCATGACCTGAGCCTAAGTCAGCTGCCCAACTGACTGAGCCACCCAGGTGCCCCAGAATCCTATATTTTCTAACAGGGATTGATTTAGTACTGGTTGTAAGCCCGTCTGGAGCCCATTTGGGATAGGTTAAACCACTCTCTGGGTCTCATCTGCCATCCCTATGCTCCCTCTCAGCCCAGGATAGTGGTAAGAATGCAGAGGCCATGTGCTCAAGTTGGAAGGTGCCAGCCAGGTTAAAAGGAAGGTTTTTTTTTTTTTAAAGTAGGCTTCAGACCCAGCAAGGAGCCCAGTGTGGGGCTTGAACTCAGAACCCTGAGATAGAGACCTAAGCTGAGATCAAGAGTCAGATGCTTAACCGACTGAGCCATCCAGGCACCCCAAAAGGAAGCCCTTTCTGGAGCACCTGGCTGGCTCATTAGGTACAAGCCCCACGTTGGGCATGGAGTCTACTTTAAAAAGAAAAAAAAAGCTCTTTCCCTTTTTTCTCTTGAAAAGCTGCTCAATTTCCCACAGCTTTCTTTCAGCTTCTAATCGCCTGATGCTTCAGGCTACAGGAGCCGTCCTGAGTCCTCTGAGCCTGTCCATTTCCAAGATAAAAGAGGCATCCTCTGGCTTCCTCCCTTCAACCCTCGATGCGATCCTGTAGTGACTCCACGGGCTCCACCACATGACTGGTTTCCTGTGCTTCCTTAACGTGCTCCTGCTCAGGCTGCACCAGCTATGTTTTCTCGCGCAGGAAGAAACTGCACTGGCCACTATTTTGCAGCTTTATACACTCTTTCCCCAGGGAGGAATCGCCTGGTCCAGCCGTGTCCAGGCTGCTGGGGGCATCGGATTACTGACCCTCCCCGCCTTCCTCACCTCCTCTTTTCCAAGGGCTAGGTCAGAAGGGTAGACCTGGATCTGTTTCATCCCTCCCCCTGCTCCCATCCCGCACTTCTGCTCCTCGCTTTTCCCTAACCTTCCTACAGGTTTCGTTCTTTGCTTTCTCCCTCTTTTCCGGGGCCACAGAGCCCCATCATCTCCCTAGAGCTGTTTTCATTATTTAGAGAGACTAGTTAGAGCTCTTTTAGCTGGTTTTAGCTGGTTGTGCCCTGAGACTTAAATGACACAGATTTCTCATTGTTTACTTCCAAAAACTATCTGGAAATAGCTAGCTACACATTGGATATTTTTTAACCTGGCAATTACATGTATTTCTGATTGAATTCTGTAATTCATGCGTGACCCCGTTTATAAAAGGGAGTGTTCGACTCCCTTTATCTCACGTTAGGTTTACTCTAGAATAGTGGCTGAATTTTTTGGTGTGCACTGGCTCTGGCCAGCCTTAGCACACCAGTGCTTTATCACACTCGAGAGCAAGGTCGTTGTTTCTCTTTGTGTTGTGTGCATGTCTCTTCCACTGTACTGCGAGTCTCCTGAGCATGGGGACTGTTTACCTCTGGCACCTTAGCCGCCAACAGAGTGTCCAGCATATTAGAGGTATTTAATAAATATCTGTTGAATTATCTTTTTATTTTTTAATGTTTATTTCATTTTTGAGAGAGAGAACGAGAGAAAGACCGAGCATGAGCAAGTGAGGGGCAGATGGAGAGGGAGTCTTACAATCTGAAGCAGGCTCCAGGCTCTGAGCTGCCTGCACAGAGCCTGACATGGGGCTCCAACTTTCGAACAGTGAAATCAGGACCCCACCTTAACCGACTGAGCCACCCAGGGGCCCCTGAATTATTATTTTTTTAAAATGAATAGTGATTGAAACTTTCCTGAAGCCTTTTTTTTTAAACCTTAATTTACTTAATGATTTGATCTTTAGGTTTTAAGGTTAATCTAACCTTAACCGAAAAGCTTCTGAACTTGCCTTATGTAGTGTATTTTTTATTATTTTTAAATTTTATGTAGGTTTATTTAAATCTCTCTTTTTTTTACCCTGCTGTTGTTAAACATTTCTTTCCATCTAAGAGTTTCACAGGTAATTGAATTAATTGATACAGTGCTGTAGTTTAAGATAATAACCTACCTTAAATGTCTTATTCTTTTACTTCTCTTCCTGAACTTGATGACAATCCTTAATGACAGCCCTTTATTTGACTCTTGTCAATAGTTTTAATTTAACTTCCTATTTGTCTTCTATCCTTGCAGTTTTACAGTGTAATTGTCTTTTGTTCTTAGATTTCTTTTTCTAATTTTTTAAATAGTTTTTGTTTATTTTTGAAAGAGAGAGAGATAGAGCATGAGCGAGGAGGGGCAGAGAGAGAGGGAGACACGGAATCTGAAACAGGCTCCAGGCTTTGAGCTGCTTGCACAGAACCTGACACAGGGCTCAAACCCACAAACTGCGAGATCATGACCTGAGCCTAAGTAGGACACTTAACTGAGCCACCCACGCGCCCCTAGAATTCTTTAATTTTACACAAGTGGAAACTTAAAGTGAGGAAAAGAGATCATAATTAAAATGTTACAAACAAAATGCCAAAAATAACCCAACACTAATTGACATATACGTCTTTATAATCATTTTTTCTTACATATTTTGGCTGCAGTCTTTTCACTGTTGTTTTCTTGGCTGTAATCTTTCGATCACCTCTTCACAGGCCATAATATTCCTTATTTCTTCCAGTATGGTTGATTAGTATTTCTTTTTTACTATTGATGGTAGAGATGCATAAAACGCACCTCACCCACGGACATATACACTGTTTATAGTATTCCAACAGGATTATGTCTCACCAACACATAAATTCTGTATTCCATAATTCTCATCAAAAAGGAAAAAAAATACTGGTTTTATAATTTATTTTTCATTCTTGTCAATCAAAATATTTTAATCCTTTGGCTTATTTGAATTTTCTGTCTTACAGTGGTTTAAGGTTTAACTACTTTTTATAAATGAACTCCTTTCCTGTCAGTTTAAAAATAAAATCAGGCAGGGGAGCCTGGGTGGCTTAGTCGGTTAGGCGTCTGACTTTCGCTTAGGTCATGATCTCGCGGTTTGTGGGTTCGAGCCCCACATCGGGCTCTGTGCTGACTGCCAGCTCAGGGCCTGGAGTCTATTTCAGATTCTGTGTCTCCCTCTCTCTCTGACCCTCCCCTGCCCACGCTGTCTCTGTCTCTCCTAGAAATAAATAAAAATATTAAAAATAAAATAAAATAAAATAAAATAAAATAAATAAAATAAAATAATAAAATAAAATAAAATCAGGCAGCGACACCTGGGTGGCTCATCAGTTGAGTGGCCAACTCTTGATTTGGGCTTAAGTCATGATCCCAGGGTCATGAGGTTGAGCCTCACCCCCTCCCTACCCCAGTCCCACCTCCCCCCTGCCGTCAGTCTCTGAGGGTGAAGCCTGCTTAAGATTCTCTCTCCCTCTCCTTCTGCCCCCCTCCCCAACTTGTGTTCATTGTCTCAAAATAAAATAAAAATATACTAAAATACTAGGCAGAAAAGGCTCTAAGCATTCTGTTTCTATGGACACAGTGATGAGCAGATTGACATACTCCCTGTGCTCACGGTGGCCCAAGTCTGGGTGGGAAGAGGAGCTCTGAGCACGTAATTCAGGATGATCAGTGCCCAAAAAAGAGCGGGGTCCCTTAACATCTGCTGCCTTTTCTCCATATGGGAAGACGGGTCCAGCATTCCATCAGTCTGACTCCTTTGCAGACCAGTTGTGATATCAGGGACATTGCTGAAATCACTGGTTGTATTCTTTTTAAAGGTATCCAGGAATTCCCTCAGAAGGGATTGGACAGCAGACTCTTCTGGTCCCTTGAGAATAGGTCACTGTGTGACTAGGAAGAACACAAGTTTCCTTTGTGTCCAGTGGCCACGCAATCACAGTGAGCCCAACACTCTTCTCAGAAAATAGGGACTCCGTCTGCTTAAGATCAAGATCAGACACAGCTTCCCTATTTAAGGTCATGACTTCATTGCCCTTCCTCAGCCCTTCATATGCCAAGCCATCAGGGAGGATGTCACTTCTAAGTATTCAGCTGAGATGCTGATTCTTGTCCACCTGCACAATCACTACAAACCCAAAGTCAAACACTCCCCCCCCACCCCCTACCGTGCTGAACATCGTAAACTGTGTATAAAACTAAAACATACTCCTGACAGGAGTAGAGTTCCATTTTGGCCAGGCACTGATGAGGACTGAGTCTTCTCACAGTTTTAGATATCTGATTATTGGAAAATTTTTCCATAGATCTCTAATCACTCTGTATGCTTTAAGCCTTGCTTCTCTTCCATCATCGACCTACCTCTGGTCCAGAGCACCAGAGGACTTCCTCATTTATTTTGCCCTAACACCTTCAACTGCATTTTTGTTCCATAAGAGATCAACACAGAAAGTTGCCTATAGGAGTATTCCTGGAAGCCATGTCTTAATTATCCATAGAAATGACTGTAAACTACATAAATCTATCTCGCTGAACCAACATCAAATATATGCCCAACTCCCTGGGCCTCTCGAATTACTACAGTCACTCAATGGTCATTTGATCGAAGGGGAAGTGTATCTGGACATATACATGCCATATATTCAAATATTTAAGTTATTAAAGTAATTGGTTTTTTAATATTTACTTATTTTTGAGAGACAGAGCATGAGCAGGGGAGGGGCAGAGAGAGGAGACACAGGATCTAAAGCAGGCTCCAGGCTCTGAGCTGTCAGCACAGAGCCCAACATGGGGCTCAAACTTATAAGCTATGAGATCACGACCTGAGCTAAAGTCAAACGCTTAACTGACAGAGCCATCCAGGCGCCCCTTAAACTAATAATTCTATGTGAAATATATCCTATCATACTACTTCGACAAATGTTATCTTCATAACCAAGAACATGTGTTAAACCATGTTTTTTAAATGCCAGTCATCAAAATAATTAAAATAATTAAATTATTGGGCATGTTGAAGTATTCTTTTGATTGGCCAGTATTGTTTGCATAAGTAATGAAATATATACAAAATTGGCATATAATATTATATATTTATTCCATAGAATTTATTTATGTTGACTTTCTTTTGACGAAATCTTAATGATGGTTTAAAACTTATGTCAGTTCCTAGGGCTGTTGTAAGAAATTACCAGCAATGGGGGGCTTAAAACATCAGAGATTTAGTCACCTACATTTCTAGAGACCAAAAGTCTAAAATCAAGGTGTGGGAAGGACTGAATACTCTAAGGGAGAATCCAGTCTTTTCCTTTTCTTTTTCCTGGTCCTATTAACATCAATAAACTAAAGAATTAAAAATATATGATGTAATTTTATTCCAAGTATATAAAGTTTGAATGTATTTTCATCAAAAATGTAAATTTTTAAGAAAATGTTTCTGTTTTTCTTCTAAAACATCTAAAATTATTTACTAAAACTAAAAGCAAAATACAAACTATAATCAATGACTATCAAAACTTTCATGCTGGTTAAAGAAAGCTAAACTTTTAAAATATCTGAGGGGCGCCTGGGTGGCTTAGTCGGTTAAGCGTCCGACTTTCGCTTGGGTCATGATCTCGCGGTTCGTGGGTTCGAGCCTGGCATCGGGCTCTGTGCTGACTGCCGGCTCAGAGCCTGGAGACTGTTTCAGAGTCTGTGACTAACTCTCTCTCTGACCCTCCCCCTGCTCATGCTGTCTCTCTCTCTCTCTCCTAGAAATAAATAAAACATTTTAAAAAAATAAAATATCTGAAACATTTAATCCAATCTTTTATAAAAACAAAACTCAACAGTTGTAGTGTTTGATCTCATCCACTGGCTAATGTGAAGAATTGGTGACATATTACATCTCATTTGAATGGTACATCTGAGTTGTTTAAAACTGTGAAATGTTTTCTAGCTACTGTCTCTATCTGTTGTAAATAAAATTCTATTTCATGACTAGTTCCAGAGCCAAAAATAGAACACAAAGAGTAGCAAACAAAGGAATGAGCATCACTCACTGTGAAGAAAAGACACTTACTTAATTACGCAAGAATCTGTTACATTCATGGCAAGAGAGAGATTTTGACAAGTTTTAATTGTCCTTTCTCTTACCTATTACTGTCTGCAACTCAAACCCTCCCTGTATTTTTAACTCATCAGGACATAGATACTATATAGAAATGCCTTTCTCTGGAGTCTAAACAGTCTAAACCAAGAGGGCAGCTGTTCAAGGTCACCTTGTGTCCTTGGATCTTGAGTGACAGGAACCCTCACTCATGTATTCTTTGAGTTAGTGTGTTTGTGATATATGGGTCTCTTTAGAGCTTCCCACCCAAGGGAGGAGGCCCTGTTATGTGATTCTAAGCATGTCTAAGAGTTCTTAAGTCGAGGGAGGGGTGGCACTCTCTAAATAGAGCTGGTTGGATCAAGCCTGGACTATTTGAGACAGAGTGGCATTGTTCTGGTATCTATTTATGTCTTCTTTGTACCCATATTGCATCTAGTGAAGTCTTGTTGAAAGCCTTATGCTATTTTCACCTGAATGAAGACCGATGGAGGGAAGGGTCTTATTTTGCTTGCTATGTGTATAGAGTCAAATTCTAGGAGCCCCTAAGACAAAGCAGAACCTGAGAGGACATCACTGGGCTGCCTAGCTTCAGCCCCTACTAACCAGGGCAGTTTCCGAGGAAGGAAACCTTATGGGATCTGCTTGCTTTTCATTAAGGAGGGGAGCTGCCTTGTTCTGTCCCATTTGGCTTCTCTTCCTACAAACATTCTCACCTCACCCGCATTCTTTCTGCTGCTTCTCCAATCTTTGCCTTTAGGGATTTTTTAGCACCTGTACTGCCCTAGGCTCTAGAGCTGTTTCTAGTATGTTTGCTAGGGAAGCTATTTTACTTATTTACCTACTTGCTCTGTCCTGCAGACCAGTCACACACTTGTCATCCACCGTTGTCCACCAGATGTGGAGAGCATGGAGCTTTGGGGGTCAGACTAGATTCAAATCGCAGTGTCATCTTGAGCAAGGTACTTACCTCTCAGTTTCCTTATTTGAAAAACTGGCTTAATAATACTTGCTGTGAAGAGTTATCGTAAGAGTTAAATGAGATATCCATTTAACTGTGTTTAACACCACATCTGCTTTGTATTATAAGTCCAGTCCATGTTAATTTCTTTGTCACAGGGCACAGGCCCAGCTAAGTCTCCCTGAGGGTTCCTGGTCATTGTAGGGTTTTGTTCTGAAGATAAAATGCTTGGAAGGAGCGGAGGACCAGCAGGGGATGAGAAGAAAGAATTGCGTGTCAGGTGAAGGCTTTTGAATACTATTCTTGGGAGATAAGATTTTATGTTTTATACAATGGACACTTTTTAAAAAAACAGTGTTGAGGTATGACTGGGTGTAACTGACATAGAAAAAGGTGCACATGTCTTAACTGAACAGTTTGTTTTTCCATATGTATATTCCCATGAAACCATTAGCACAATCAGATAGTGAATGTATCTGTTACTCCCCAATGTCCTTGCTCCGCTCAGTAATCTCTCCGGGCTTTCTTCTCCATTTCCCTATCCCAGCAAACACTGGTTGGCTTTCCGTCACAGAGTACTTTGCACCTTCTAGCTTTATATAAATGGGCTCATATCATGTATTATTTTTCCTGGCTTATTTTACTCAGCACAATTTGGCATTTGTGTATATTGTATGTATCTATAGTTTATTCATTTTTATAGCTGAACACAAGTCCAGTATAGCAACATAGCACACTTTGTTTATTCACTCATCTGTGCTTGGACATTTGGGTTGTATCCTGTTTTGGACTATTACTAAAAAAAAAATGCTGCCAAACACATTCAGGAATTATTATTAAACATGAGATTTGTTAATGAATATGAAAAAGGATTGAAGGGTCATGAAATGCTGGTTACAATCCTGTCTCCTTTTTACTTCTTAGATACAAGATAGGATTAGTTAAAACACGTAAGTGTAACAGTTCTGAAGCTACTTGGACAAAGTTTCACTTACAACACAATTTAAGGTTCTAGGGTAAATATGGCATATTGAACATATGCTGTCTCTTCTTCAAACCCACTACATCTACGGTGAAGGAAACAATTAAGACATAACCCCCAGGGAAAGAGACCATGAGGCTAGGTGCCCCTATTGGGAGTTAGTAACTGATGTAGCTGAGCAGAGAAAGCACGATTCTAAACATGCAATAGGAAAAACTAAGGCAAAGTTGCATCCAGTCTGAAGAATCCTCAAAAGCCTCAGCAACTGGGAGCACTATATACCGCTGGGACTCAAGATCATGGGGTGGGAAGAAGAGAGGCTAAAATGAGGAGGACTTGGGCAAAGTTGAGTCATTCATTTGGAACCCCTACTCACTCCTTCCCCTTCACCCCGATTTTAGTGGTCTTTAGAGGGTCCGATATTCAGACTGGGTCTTGAAAGCTGAGCCTCCTGGCTTTCTTGCTCTACTTGGCTCTGGAACTCTGGCAACCAGACCCTCACTTTCTAGGGAGGAGATTTATTTTTTAATTAATTAATTAATTAATTTTTAAAAGTGCTTTTATTTTTGAGAAAGACAGACAGAGTGCAAGCAGGGGAGGGTCAGAGAGAGGGAGACACAGAATCCGAAGCAGACTCCAGGCTCTGAGCTGTCAGCATAGAGCCTGATAGAACTCGTGAACCATGAGATCGTGACCTGAACCAGAGTTGGACACTTAACCGACTGAGCCACTCAGGCACCCGTAAAACACATTTTTTTAAAAACATAGATAGTTCTTATTTTCCTAAGTGAAACTTAGAGAAATGTGTTGACTTGCAAAAAGCTTGAGGTCTGAGGATTCCACTTCTCTTCTGGTCTTCCATGCCACATATTTAAGATGCTTAAACCTGGGGAAGAAGGGAAGAACTCAGAAACCATAAGATTGTGACCTGAGCCGAAGTCAGGTGCTTAACTGACTGAGCCACCCAGATGCCCTTCAAAGGGGGAGATTTAAAGAGTCTCTGAGAGGGGCACCTGGGTGGCTTATTCAGATAAGCGATGAGCAACCGATTTGGGCTCAGGTCATGATCTGTCTGTTGGAGGGATGGAGCTCTGCCTCCAGCTCTGTGCTGACAACATGGAGCCTGCTTGAGATTCTCTTTCTCTGCCCCCCTTCCCAACCCTTCTCTCTAAATAAATAAATAAACTAAAAAAAAAAAAAAAAGGGGGGCTCTGAGAAATCGGACCAACTCAAGAAAAAGAACTTAATAGATGGTGACATCAGGGTTCCCAGCAGCCCGCCCAGGTAAGGCACGCCACTGATGCCAAAGTGGACCTACCCTACCCATTAGCTCAGTATCTACTCCATATATATATATTTTTTCCAACTGAGACCGTATTTTTTTCTTCCACATTTTTATTCCTGGAGTCATTTTGCTTAAAGAGAGATTAATATAGTTAATTACTGGGGTGCCTGGGTGGCTTAGTCGGTTAAGCGTCCGACTTTCGCTTAGGTCGTGATCTCGCTGTTCGTGGGTTCGAGCCCCGCGTCGGGCTCTGTGCTTACTACCAGCTCGGAGTCTGGAGCCAATTTCGGAGTCTGTGTCTCCCTCTCTCTCTGACCTTTCCCTGCTCATGCTGTCTCTCTCTCCTAGAAATAAAAAAAAAATATTTAAAAAATATAGTTAATTACTATCATTGTCAAGCATCTCATTTAAGGATTTTTAAAAAAGTTTATTTTGAGAGAAATAGAGACAGGGTGAGTGGGGGAGGGGGAGAGAGAGAGAGAGAGAGAGAGGAGAGAGAGACAGAGAGAGAGAGACAGAGAATTCCAAGCAGGCTTCACATGGTCAGTGCAGAGCCTGCCATGGGGCCAGAAGCCATGAAACCTTGAGATCATGATCTGAGCGGAAACCAAGAGCTGCACGCTTAACCTGCTAAGCCAGCCAGGCACCCCTCAAGCACATCTCCTTTTTTTTTTTTTTTTAATATTTTTTATTTATTTCTAGGAGAGAGAGACAGCGTGAGCAGGGAGGGTCAGAGAGAGAGGGAGTCACAGACTGAAACAGGCTCCAGGCTCCGAGCTGGCAGTCAGCACAGAGCCCGACGCGGGGCTCGAACCCACGAACCACGAGATCATGACCTGAGCAAAAGTCGGACGCTTAACCGACTAAGCCACCCAGGCGCCCCGTAAGCACATCTCCTTTAAAATAAACAAACCTTGAATTCTTTTTTTTAAAATGTTTTATTTATTTCTGAAAGAGAGAGAGAGAGAGGCAGCATGAGCAGGGGAGGGGCAGAGAGAGACACACACACAGAATGTGAAGCAGGCTCCAGGCTCTGAGCTGGCAGTCAGCACAGAGCCCGACGCGGGGCTCGAACCCACGAACCGCGAGATCATGACCCAAGCGAAAGTCGGACGCTTAGCCGACTAAGCCACCCAGGCGCCCCCACTTTCATTCATTCTAAGAATAAAGACCTAGTCTCTGCGGACGAGGTTCTTAACCCGGGGTTCGCGGACTCCACTTCAGAGGATCTCTCATTTGCCGAATGGTGCCCAAATGCTGACAGCAAGGGCCCGCGTGCCATTTCGCCGGAAGGACCTGCGTCAGGTAGTCAGGAGGGTTCCGATCCCAAAAGGTTTAGGAATCAAGCCGTAGACGTTTCCTCTCCGCAGACCAAGACCGCAGCTTCAAGCCTCATTTCAATCCCAGTCCTCGGTGGCCGGTGCAAGAGGACTCCACGTCCCTCCGATCTTCTACAGCTCGCGCCCCCCGCCCGGCCCTAAAGGGCAGACCCGCCCCGGAACCCGCCCATTCCCCCCCACCGCGCCCAGGGCGGGGCGTCTCTACTGGGCATGCTCAGTACTAAGAACCTGGGTTGGTCTCTTTGGCGGAAGCGGGGGTGGAGCGTGTGTGTTTTTCCCAGGGTGTCCCGCGCTGCCGTCATGGCCGCGTCCGTGTGCCTCTGTCTGCACATGGAGTTCTAAGGCTGCGGGTGTATTCACAGGAACTGTCACCACTGGATTTCGGCGTCTTTGTACCTTCCTTCTTTCACCTTCTTCAGTTGACTCCTGTGTGACCCTGGTAGGAACCTGTTTGCGCTGCAGGGGCGTCCAGGGACATGTGGGTACCCGAGCTGGCAGTGTTGAGGGGCTTCTCCACCGAGGCTGAGCGGCAGCAGTGGAAGCAGGAGGGAGTAGCCGAATCAGGTGAGAGAGGCGAACCTGCCAGGAACTTCGGGCAGCGTGTGGACTGTGAGGAGAAAGAGTGGCGGCGGCTGGGTTCTCAGTCTTCCTTGTTTGTTATGTTTTGGTTTTTTTGCCCAAATCTAGTTGATTTCTGAAGGCTTTGGATTGTGGCATCCTTGATGTAGTGGGTGGGGTCCTTGGGCTCTGTGCTTGTCTTTACCCTACACTTCTCACTGCCTAGGTTCAGTGATGACAACGATGGCGATGTCAGCTACTTTTTTTTTTTTATGTTTCATTTATTTTTGAGAGAGAGACACACACACACACACACACACACACACACACACACACACACACACAGTGCAAGCGGGGGAGGGTCAGAGAGAGACACACAGAATCCGAAGAGAAGTTCCAGGCTCTGAGCTAGCTGTCAGCACAGAGGCTGATGCGGGGCTTGAACCCACAAACTGCGAGATCATGACCTGAGCTGAAGTCGGACGCTTAACCGACTGAGCCACCCAGGTGCCCCTGTCAGCTACTTTTCTAAGTCCTTAACTTTCATTCAGTCATTTAATCCTTGTACTAGACATGTAATGTAGATACTACGTTTAAAAGCTTTTGCTGTTTAAATAATTTATTCAAGGTTCCACTTCTGAGAAACAAAAGCTGAAACGAGGCAACAAAGATGTAGTTCTTGTGAACGGTGCACATTTACCGGAGAGGTAGGGTTAAAAGGCATATTTACTAGTGATAGATGTAGGATATAGGCCCATCTGCTTGTGGGATTTAGGGTGGATCCAGAAGAGAAATAACAATTTAGGACAGTATATAAGTGGTGTGTACGCAATAGGCACTTCAGGAGAAAGGTAGCTTTTGAAGTCTGGTGACCTGGAAAGTTTCAGGGAAGAAGTCAGGCTTGAGCTGAATTTTGATTGAAGGATAAGACAGGTGGAGAAGAGCTTAGCAGGAGAAATCACAGGGATGTTCATGGGATGTTAGGGGAATAACGAGTGAACCAGCTGTTCCTCATGGAGTATAGTGTGGGCAGGAGGAGCCAGGTTATGAAAGGTTAGACCCCTGTTTATGGAAACTTTTCTCTTGTGAGTAGGAATCTTTTTGAATTCCCAACAGAAGGGTGATAATACAGTAAAACCTTGGATTGCAAGTAACTAGTTCTGCGAGTGTTCCCGCAAGATAAGTAAACATTTCTAATCCATTTTAACTTGATGAATGAATGATGTCATTGTGTCACCTAATGCCACATGATCACAACTGAGCCAATGGTTCTTGACATTTGCTTTGATATACAAGTGCTTTGGATTACAAGCATGTTTCCAGAACGAATTATGCTCCCAAACCAAGGTTTTACTGTACTTACTAATGAGGAATACTATTCCTGGGTCCAGCTTCTACCTTGCTTCTCATCGTACGGATGAACTGCAAATTGTAGAAGAGGTGATGTTTGCAGAATGATGGCAATTTGTTCAGTGCTTTGTGATCAATGTATAGTAAGCATTCTAAGGTTATACTTTTTTTTTTTTTTTGCGTATTTAAAACGGTAGATTTACCTAATGGTGTCATCATTTACAATTTGAAAAAAATGGTTCTTTTGGACTATTGGACCAATTTTTTATATTGCAGAGAGTGGATCTTTCTTACAGTTGCTGCTAGAAGGGAACTATGAGGCCATATTCTTAAATTCGTTGACTCAGAATATTTTTAACTCAACCACGATGACTGAAGAAAAGATTGACAGCTATCTTGAGAAGCAGATAGTAACGTTCCTGGATTACTCAACGGATTTGGACACAGCTGAACGGTAGAATTTTATTTGAAATTTTCATAGAGAAACAGACTGAGTACATTTAGTAGGGTCTTGATAGTGTAAGACATTGATTTTACTAGTTGTTGGAAAACCTGTGCTGTCCAGTATGGCAGCCTGCTAGTCACATGCGATTGTTTAGTACTTGGCATAGGGGGCGCAACTGAGGGACAGAGTTTTAAATTTCATTTAATTGTAATTAATTTAAATTTAAAAGAGCCTTATGTAGGCACAAGACATTGAGGCATAACTTGTTCAGGCTTCAGAAATTTTGTTTTGTAATGCTTGGATTATCTTATTAAGTGTTGGTTAATATTTTACATTTTTCTTAAGAAAACTGAAATGGAATTGGTTGTGGTTACACAGCAGTTCATATTTGTTTCTTTATTCCTCCATGCAGACAACAACTGATATTTCTCATCGGTGTAAGCAGTTTGCAACTTTTTGTTCAGAGTAACTGGACGGGGCCTCTCGTTGATATACAACCTCAGGATTTTTTGCCATCCACTTTGTTCCAGCAATTCAGTGAGGTAGGCTTCTTGGAGATGTCATATGTAGTTACTATTGTGGTGTTTTGTTTCTTTAGGAACTAGTCTTTATAACCTGGACTTAATAGCAGGTAGGAAAAGACATGACTGTGTAGCTTGTACAAAGCCTGCTAAGAATGCTTGTACATTGGTCAGATTTTTAGGTATTTCCAGAAGTTCCATCGTCAGTCTCAGACTCCTTGTGGAACTCTCCCCATTTATAGAGCACTCTTAGTTGCTCTTTTTATTAAAGCCCAGGCACCAGCACCAGTCGCCCAGGTGCAGATATTACCACAGTTACATAAGGATCTTTTTGGCAAAGCAGCAAAACTGGACATCTGTGTAATTTTGTTGCAGGTAAGTTGTGCTGCTGTGCTTATGAATGGATCCCACGAGTGGTTTCCTTTATATTACAGATACTTTTTAATTTTTATTTATTTTTTAATTTTTTTAATGTTTATTTTTTTTTATTTTTGAGAGAGAGACAGAGAGACAGAACATGAGCAGGGGAGGAGCAGAGAGAGAGGGAGACAGAATCTGAAGCAGGCTCCAGGCTCTCTGCTGACGTGGGGCTCAAACTCACGAACTGTGAGATCATGATCTGAGCTGAAGTCAGACGCTTAAGCAACTGAGCCACCCAGGCACCCCTACAGATACTTTTTTAAAGCGCGTGGCACAGAGGTGCTCCATGGTGATAACAATTATTATCCATATATAAAGACAATATTACTGATTGGCATCAGCATGTTATCAGTAGAACATGCAGTTCAAATTCCGCAGCGGTTTTTCAGCACATATGCATGGAGCTTAGTGAATATGACATGCTCTCTAAGTGAAGTGTGGTGACTGTGATTTATCTAGCCGCCTCAAGATCTAGAAAAAGGGCTCCTTAGCATCCAGAACCTATGCAGCAAAAGTGACCTATTTTCTGTTAGCTAGTTTCTCAGAATTAGAAGTAGCAAATGAAAAGGGAATGGAGTTATTAGAGATAAGTGTTAATAACCTGATAGTAGAGGGGCACCTGGCTGGCTCAGTTAGTGGAGTGTGTGACTCTTGATCTCGGGGTCATGAGTTTGAACCCCATGTTGGGCATAGAGCTTACTTAAAAAAATAAATAAACTATATTAAAACAAATCTGATGGTGATGTGGAAAGAGAAGTACAAAAGTGGCCACAGTCTGACAGCCACGGTAATTAGCGCTGTACGTGTGAGTGTAGTGAGTCACTATATTAGGTTGCAGTAGAGTAATTGAAATTGATAATCCTGGTCTTAAATCATTACTGAAATGTTAAAGGATCTGCTGTATCTTATATCTAAGAAGGGAATTTTTTTTTTTAATGTTTTTTATTCATTTCTAGGAGAGAGAGAGAGACAGCGTGAGCAGGGGAGGGTCAGAGAGAGGGAGTCACAGACTGAAACAGGCTCCAGGCTCTGAGCTGGCAGTCAGCACAGAGCCCGACGCGGGGCTTGAACCCACGAACCGCGAGATCATGACCTAAGCGAAAGTCGGACGCTCAACCGACTAAGCCCCCCAGGCGCCCCAGAAGGGAATTTTTTTTTAAGTAGGCTCCACGCTCAGTATGGGGCTTGAACTCATGACCCTGAGATCAAGAGTCAGATGCTCTAAACTGACTTACCCAGGCAACTCTCTAAGAAGGGAATTTAATCTTCACTTTTCAAAGGTTTTCATACAAAGTTATTAAACTAAAATCCCAAAGATTATGTGACTTTAAGAGATCTGCTTCACTTTTCTAGAACTTGGCTATTTATTTAAGAAAAAAGATTTTTTAATGTTTTTATTTATTTCTGAGAGAGAGACTGCATGAGCAGGGGAGGGTCAGAGAGAGAGGCAGATAGAGAGAGAAAGGGAGATGCAGAATCTGAAATAGGCTCCAGGCTCTGAGCTAGCTGTCAGCACAGAGCCTTACGCGGCGCTCGAACCCACGAACAGTGAGATCATGATCTGAGCCGAAGTTGGATGCTCAACCGACAGCCATCCAGGTGCCCCAGAACTTTGCTATTTATATGGAACAACTCCCTCTCTCCCTTACTATGTATGAAATAGTTTCTGCCTCTTCACTCCTGTGGTGTAGGTTAAAAATTCACCATAGTCCTAAGTGTTTGCTGAGCATGGATATGTGGGGTGAGTGGGGCTTAATTCACATGTGTTCTATCAGTGTGAGGTATTCTAGAGATAAGAAGATGGAGGCTCCCGGTGGTGAAGGAAACTTGTCAGAGGTCTTATAGCTGGGCAGTTGGAAGCCACATTTTCTGGGTCCAAATCCAGTTCTCTTTCTGCTCTACCTGTGTAGGAGCACCTGTAAAGTCAGGTAACCGCTCAAGGCAGTACAGACATGGGTTACATGAGAGGCTTGGACTGTAAGAATATTGAAATTAACCAAAGCAACCAGTATTGGAAGTGGATGTGGCAGACAGTTTAGCTGGGAGTGGAGCGTGAGTTGAACCTGAAGGGTGACGAGGACGTGGACAGGTGGAGAAGAGGAGGGAATGCCGTCTGGGTGTGGCCATGTGAGCAGGTCAGAGGGGAGGAGAGCACGGTGTTTGTGGGGACAGGATGCTTTGAGCCTCTGATGAGACTCATGGGATTCAGGCCAGACTGTAGGAAACCTTTAGACTTTGACTTTAGTTTTTTTTTTTTTTTGTGGAGCTACCTCATACATTCAAGAAAGCATATAAAGTGTATGCACTTTGTTCCCAGCACCCAGCCAGAGAAACATTAGCAGCATTGTAGAACAGAGCTTCCCTTCCCAACTGCTGTTTCCTGGATGTTGAGCCCCTGTACCATTACAGTGTCTGTATGCAGGGGCTTGGGCTGGGTTGGGGGGTGCCTTTGAACTGGTCTCCTCTTTTTAGCAGTGTTTGCCAGGGCCCTGCTGTGCTCTACTAATAATAGCATCTTCTGTATATGCTGCGCCTTTGAAAAGGTAGGAAAGTGGGGCGCCTGGGTGGCTCAGTTGGTTAAGCGACCGACTTCGGCTCAGGTCGTGATCTCACGGTTCGTGGGTTTGAGCCCCGTGTCAGGCTCTGTGCTGACAGCTAGCTCAGAGCCTGGAGCCTGTTTCAGATTCTGTGTCTCCCTCTCTCTCTGACCCTCCCCTCCTCATTCCGTGTCTCTCTCTCTCATAAATAAATAAATAGATAGATAGATAGATAGAAAAGGTAGGGAAGTACTGACCCAGAAGGTCCCCCGTGCTTCCGAAGTTCCCCTGTATGCTTCCTGCTGGCAATACTGACCCCCCTTCTGATTCTGTGTTAATCAGTCAATTGCTTTTCTTCATAGTGTTAGCACCTATGTAACTCTAGGAAACATACTATTTAATTTTGCCAGTGTTTGAACTTTTATAAATGACACAAACCATATGTCTTCTGTGACTTTTTTGGCTCAGTGATATATTTTTAAAATTATACCATTATTCACTTTTACTGTTGTATAGTATTCCAGTTGCATGACTAGACCAGGATTTATATGTCTGTTCTACTCTTGGACATATGTTATGTTTCCTTCCCCCCACCCCCCTCAACTATATTACACACAGTGCTATTAGGAACATATCTTCTGGTAATGATTTGCAAGAATTTCAAAACACAGCATACTGAAGAAATGAAAGTGTTTGTTTGATGCAGTGTGTTAAATGGAGGAGGCCCTTGGGCTTTATTTAGGCACCCTGAGGGCTGAGGAGATGATCTTTAACACACCTGTAAACTCATCCCAGCAGGGAGTTGGGAAGCCTCTCTGTGGTATATATTTCCGTGGGTGGAATGGCTATGCCCTAGAGTATACACATGTTCAACTCTTGGTAATGTCAGATTGTTTTTGTTTGCTTATTTGTTTGTATCAGGTAGTTTTTAAAGGAATATTCAAGGGGCCCCCTGGGTAGCTCAGTCTTTTGAACATCTGACTCTTGGTCTTGGTTTAGGTCATGATCTCATGGTTTGGGAGTTCGAGCCCTGCGTCTGGCTCTCCGCTGACAGTTGGGACCTGCTTGGGATTCTCTCTCTCTTTCCCTTTCTCTCTTTCTCTCTCCCTCTCCCGCTCTCTCTCTGCCCCTCCTGCACATGCTGTCTCTCAAAATAAGTAAACTTAAAAAATATAAAAGAAATACTCAGTTTATACTGTTTACTAGCAATCTGAGAATTTGGAAGGTAGGGGAGTTGAAGTTTTTAAACACATGAATATTGTCGTTTTCCTGTGCTGATTCATGATTTTTGGCTCTTGTGAAGCACTGATGTTTGTGAATATACTTTGTGGTGATAGAGTGTAGTGACCAAAGCTTAATTCATTTTTCTTGCCCACAGATCTCTTCCTGCCCCTCAGCAAGGTTCAGGGCTATGCTAACCATTAGGAAGGCTGCAAATACAGGGTCAGGATCCCTTCTAGCCTTCAGACTGGGACCACCACCTTATGGTGGCATGGCCTTGTCATTTTTAACACTGTTTTCTGACCTCTGATGCTAACCAGTCTCAGGAATAGCACTGAAGGTCCATGTCGGAGCAGTGCATGAGCTGTGCTGATAGCAGAGAGCCCGACGCGGGGCTCAAACTCACAAACTGTGAGATCATGACCTGAGCTGAAGTTGGATGCTTAACTGAGCCACCCAGGTGCCCCTAAACAAGCCTATTTCAAAGTGGCCCATTTCCCGAAACTTCTGGAAACACATTGAGAACTCAGTTGTAATATCACTGTCATATCTCAGGTGTAGGCAGAGGCTGATTTACTTAAGCAGAAGATAGGAAAACATTTCATTTCTCTCATGATGATGCAGGGTAGTGCTGGGAATAAAAATGTATTTATTTATACATTTACTCATTTATTTATTTTTTGCCTTGTTACTACCATCTCCCGAGAGTTTTGAATTGAAGAGTAGATTTAGTAACCCATCCCTGCCTTTGAGTATCAGAGGTAATCATACCCAGGTGGTATTTCATGGGCTCTCTCTACCTCTTAGTATAATTTTACATTTGTTACCCTACTAAATTACTCCTTTGCTGCTTCTCTTTAGGGATTTCATCTGCAAGAGAATGATCTAAATTTCTGTTAGAATGGTTAGATGTGTTTCTCATTTCAAAGTGATTAGAATACAGGTTATTTTTCTGTTTTTAAATGTCTACATATTTTTGAGAGTGAGCCAGCGAGAGTGGGGGAGAACGGGAGAGGGGCAGAGACAGGGAGGCGGAGGGTCTGAAGTGGGCTCTGCGCTGTCAGCGCAGAGCCTGATGCAGGGCTCGAACTCACGAACTGTGAGATTACGACCTGAGCTGAAGTGGGATGTTTAACTGATGGAAGCACCCAGGTGCCCCGCATATTCTTTTCCTTAAAGTCATGTCATATCTTCTTGTACTGTACCAGTTTGGTGAGGACTTTGGGAAGTAAGGGTGCTTGTGTCTTTATTTTGAAGTCTTTGTAGGACAGAGAACTCGATGAGGCTGCAGCTCCAATCTCGGCCCATTAGGCAGGTTCTCCTCCCAAGTTCTGAAGTGAGTGTATCTGCTGCTGTATTCGACCCCTCCACGTGGGGGTCTCACAAGACACCTTGCACTCACGGGTCTCTGCCTGAACTCATGGTGAGGGTCTCCCCACATCCGGCCCTCTTCCAGAGTCTGTATCTCAGTAGCGACGCCACTATTAGGTAGTGGTCCCAGTGCAAAGGCTAGAGGCGGTCCTGGCCCTGTGCTGGCATTCTTCCTAAGGCTTTGCAAAGCCCTGGACCTTGCCCAGGGGCAGGAAGAGGTCTGTGGGGAAGGCAGCATGGGGTGCTCCAGAGAACACTGATTTGGGACTTGGAAAACAAGCTGGAATCCCTCTGTTCAGACACTGACTCCTGTGTGATTTTTGACTGCACTCAACATCTATATCTGCTTCCTTCTTTTTTTTAAAAATTTTTTAAAATGTTTTGTTTATTTCTGAGAGAGAGAGACAGCGTGAGGAGGAGAGGGTCAGAGAGAGAGGGAGACACAGACTCGGAAACAGGCTCCAGGCTCTAAGCTGTCAGCACAGAGCCAGATGCGGGGCTCGAATCCACGAACTGTGAGATCATGACCTGAGCCGAAGACGGACACTTAACCGACTGAGCCACCCAGGTCCCCCTGTATCTGCTTCCTTCTAAAATTGAGGTAGTTGTAATAACTTCAAAATAGTTTTTTGCCGACGAAGAAGGGAAGACAGCGGATGAACCCACAGCTATTTCTTTCTTGCCAGTATTGAATGCTTCAGTAATATATTGAGTCAGGCACTGGCAATATTTGGATTATTTAATTTAATCCTGACAAGAACTCTATAAGGTGTGGGTTCTATGATTTCATATTGTAGTTAATGATGTTTCAGTTAAAAAAAATCTAGGGGTGCCTGGGTGGCTCAGTCAGTTAAACGGTTGAGCTACTGACTTCAGCTCAGGTTATGATCTCGCGGTTTGTGAGTTCAGGCCCCACGTTGGGCTCTGTGCAGATAGCTCAGAGCCTGGAGCCTGTTTCAGATTCCGTGTCTCCCTCTCTCTATCTCTCCCCTGCTCATTCTCTCTCTCTCTCTCTCAAAAAAAAAAAAAAACTACCTATACCCACAAACTAACAAGAGGCAGAAAAAGGACACCGTCCTGTGTCTGTGACCTTGGAGCTCGTGTTTCTAATGGGGAAGCAGTCTGCTGCCTGTTTTTTGGCAGTCGTCAAAACTATACAGCACATGTTTTAGCAAACGCAGGCACCTTGACCACTACAGAAAATCAGGAGCGGATTTTTCAGATGCATCTCTTTTTTTGCAGCCTTCTGTTCCCACTGGCCCATGGTTTTAGGCCCTTTCAGCATTTGGCACGTGAGACCTAGCTGGCCATTTTGCTTAGGAATTATGGGGCAGACATGCTTTGTAATGACTTTTGCCAGCTAATGCAGCATATGTGAAACGTGTTAATATAAGTACTTAACGTAGGGGTGCTTTTTTGTTGAGATGATATTTTGTTGTAAGTAAATCCATAAAGTCATGAAACCTCTTCAGTACTAGCACTTTCTTGACTTCCCCTTTCCTCTGAAGTGCTAGCACATAGGTGGCTATCTGTCAGGGCAGCCTGGGTTTATAGGTCTCTGGGGGTGTCTGTAATGTTATGATTACAATGGGCGTCCATTGCCAATTGCTGTGTAATAGATTAATGCCTTTGTTTCAGAGTTGAATTAACTGGAAAATATGTGTTGTTGTAAGACCTATAAAGATTAATATTTTGTTAAATTATGTCATCTTGGCTTATGTATTTTTTTTCAGGTCAAAGGACTGGATGCGGTTGTTCTGAATTTGCTTATTCTAGATGGAGAATCAGTCTACAGCCTGACCTCAAAGCCCGTACTGCTCTTATTAGCACGAGTTATTCTAGTGAATGTAAGACATAAACTGACAGCCATTCAGGTAAGGGAAGAAAAGACGGCAGGTGGTTCATACCCAGGGTTGGCAGTGTTTTGGTGTGTTTTCTAAGTCTTTTTTAGGTGTATCATTTTATTTATTTATTTATTTATTTATTTATTTATTTTTAATAGCTCATTGTCAAGTTGGTTTCCATATAACACCCAGTGCTCATCCCCACAAGTGCCCTCCTCCATGCCCATCTCCCCCCTCCCCCTCCCCCCACCCCCATCAGCCTTCAGTTTGTTCTCCGCATTCAAGAGTCTCTCATGGTTTGCCTCCCTCCCTCTCCCTAACTATTTTTCACCTTCTCCTCCCCCACGGTCCTCCGTTAAGTTCCTCCTAATCCTCCTATACGTGCAAACATATGGTAGCTGTCCTTCTCTGCCTGACTTATTTTGCTCAGTGTAACACCCTCAAGTTTCATCCATGTTGCTACACATGGCCAGATTTCATTGTTTCTCATTGCCATGTAGTATTCCATGGTATAGATAAACCACATCTTCTTGATCCATTCATCCATTGATGAACACTTAGGCTCTTCCCATGTTTTGGCTATTGTTGAGAGTGCTGCTGTGAACATTGGGGTCCATGTGCCCCTATGCATCAGCACCCCTGTATCCCTTGGGTAAATTCCTAGCAGTGCTATTGCTGGGTCCTAGGGGAGTTCTATTGTTAAATTTTTAGGTGTATCATTTTAAAATCTAATGAAAACAGGGGCGCCTGGGTGGTTTAGTCAGTTGAGCGTCTGACTTTGGCTCTGGTCATAATCTCACACTGTGTGAGCTTGAGCCCTGCAAAGGGCTCTGTGCTGACAGCTCAGAGCCTGGAGCCTGCTCGTATTCTCTGTCTCCCTCTCTTTCTGCCCACCCCTTTTCACCACACCCCCTCCCACTTGTGTGCTTTCTCTCTCTCTCTCAAAAATAAATAAATGAACTTAAAAACATCTGAAGATTGGGGTACCTGGGTGGCTTAGTCGGTTAAGCGTCCGACTTTCACTTAGGTCATGATCTCGCGGTTCGTGGGTTCGAGCCCCGCGTCGGGCTCTGTGCTGACTGCCAGCTCAGAGCCTGGAGCCTCTTTCAGTCTGTGACTCCCTCTCTCTCTGACCCTCCCTTGCTCACGCTGTCTCTCTCTCTCTCCTAGAAATAAATAAAACATTAAAAAAAAAGGTTAAAAAAAATCTGACGATTAAACTCGAATGAAAATAAAAAAACTTTCTCCTTTTGTGAGATTTATCTAATATAGAATGAGAGTATATTTAAATTATTATATAATCCCTTTAAAAGGATTGTATAGATGTATGGTGCATATATGAATGTTAATTCTCTCAATCTTCAAGGTTTGAAAACATCCTTCATGGTCTTTCATGAAATTCCTGTAGGGATAATGAGCAGTAGGCAGGACTTTAGTACTCTTGCAGTCGATCCTAATTACTGTTTCCTGGCTCACATCCTACCTTGGTTCATTATTGCCGTTGGATTTAGTAGAGCAATTGTTGAGTGTCTTTTGTGTTGTTTCTTTAGGTCACATATACATTAGTGAGAAGACCTGCTCATACTCCCAGAAAGCCGCGATGCCGTAGGAGTGACAAGAGAGTGAATCCAGGGTATTTCTTACAGGGTAGTTTGTGCAAAACATACTGCTCTGAGAAGGATCTAGACACGGGCAGGACGCGATTTCTTACCTTATTGAGTAGATGGTGGGCAGCGTTAAGCTAGGGATGACCCACGTGAATGCAGTGGACTGTGTTTGCAAAGGAGGTGATACAAAGATTATGCTGGAAGTTCAGAGCAGGGAAAACACTACTGCCCCCCTACGCCCACCGCACCCCCTGCCTCCGGGAGGTTCTTGCTGGAGTTCTCCCAGCTGAGCTGCTGCCTGGAGTGATGAGAGATACAGACGAGTCTTTGGAGGGTTAGTGAAGGTCACCGCATGTCCAGAGTGCCTTGTAGCTCCTCAGGCTGCGCTGTGCTCTGAAAGCAGCTGTGGACAGTTCGTAAATGGATGGCTATGTCTGAACCAATCAAGCTTTATTTATGGACACTGAAATTGAAATTTTATATACTTTTCATATGTTGCAAAATATTCTTTTTTTTTTTTTCCAGTGTTTTAAAAATGTTAAAAGTGTACTTAGTTCTTAGGCTGTACAAAAACACGAGTGGGGTGGATTTGGCCTGCAGACTGTATGTTTGCTGACTCCTGTCCTAATTGTGGCAACTTGAGGATGTGGACTCATGTCACCAGAAATGACAGATCTAAATTTTATGTGAAACCTCCCCGATTTCTAAGTGTTGGCTGAAGATTTTTAAGAGACACAGTATTTCAGTGGGCAAAATGTAGACTTGGGCTGTACTGTTTAAGGGCTTATTTTCCCAGGTATTTCATTTTAGGCAAAGAAGAGGTAAGAAGGCAAGTTTTGCCTCTTTCAGTGACTGTCATGAAAGCCAGAGGGATTGGAATCCCTATACTGGAAGGGGTTTTACTAGATGGATTTTAACATGTTAGAGTAGATATAAGGCCTGTCTTTGTTTAGCCTCGTTTACTCGTGTTAGCGCGAGTAAAAGAATTTTTCTAGAGTTGATCTGAGTGAAATGCTCTCTGGTAGAATGACTAGTATTTGGCTCTGAGGAACGTATCACTGAGTCACGGGGCTGCCAGATGGCATTACTTTCCTTGTAGTGAGACTAGAGTCGTAAATGAGTGAGACAGTTTTAAATTTTGTTGGTGGAAAACTTTTCTCAGCATGTATGTTTAGCATCTTTAAAAAAAAAAAAAAGATATGTGTACTGTCAACTTAGGAGAACAAGTAAATATGTGAACACTGGTTGCAGATGTCATACTTTGTGGGGTTGGAGAGATAAGTTTTCTGAATTTCCTGGCAGGCGCAAACAGCTTTCGACTTGGGCTTACGACCCTGTTTTTTCTTACGCATCACCGTGTGATGATCCCTCTGCGCTGAAAACATGAGAGTTTTTTTCTCGTTGGGTCTTTCATGTCATTTTCTAAATGATGATATAAAAAGGACTTCTTTGATAAATAAAGATAAAATAGTAAAGAAGTGTCCCTGTACTTATACAAGTTAATTTTAACCTTTTCAAGTTAGCTTTGAATAGGCTTACTCATAAAGAATGTATCAAGTTGTTTATAATGATATTTTTGTGGGACTCTAAGGGAAGGTGGTTTTCCCTGAACCTCAACCTGTAAAGTATATAGACTAGCATTAGTAATATGTAAATGTTGAGGAAAAACAGTCTTGGCTTTGAAGTCAGACTAGAGTTTGTCTGGCTCAGCTGCTTAACAGCCATGTGACGTTTCACTAGTTAATTTCTCTGGAATATCAGTTTTCCCTTATTTATAGTTATTTTGAAAATGGTCCAAGCTGGCAAGGATTTATTGGGTGACTTTTGAGTACACTTATGCTTCCTGCCTTCTAGAAGGTTATTGACTAGTGTGACTTCCCAATTAGAACATTCTGTAATAAGCGCTAAAATCAGACAGGATCTAGAAACTAGAGTGAGGCTTCAAGTTTCTTTTTTTATTAATGCCTCAGATTTTCTGTTAAGCAATTCTTGGCAAACAGAAAAGGGCACTTTTATTTAGTAGAAAAATAGGTTATGCTTTCATTATTTTTTTCATACTCCCTCTCACCCCAAATAAAGATTTCGGGTTAAGAGTTAATTTATAGATCTGATTTTTATTTTTAAATAGTCGTTTTTAAAAAAATTATTTATTTATTTATTTTTAGTGTTTATTAATTTTTTGAGAGGAGAGGGAGATAGAATCTGAAGCAGGCTCCATGCTCCAAGCTATCAGCACAGAGCCGGACGCAGGGTTCGAAACTGTGAGATCATGACCTGAGCTGAAGTCGGCTACCCAATGGACTCAGCCACCCAGGCGCCCCTAGATCTGATTCTTAAAGGTTCAGCATCTGATGTCGTAGGTTTTTTTTAAAAAGGGCAGTCAGTCTCTTTGACTGGCCATGTCCAAACTCCTATGTCGAGAAAAGGAAGGGGGTACTACCAAACCTGAGTCGCTTATTGCCGATGGCAGTTCAGGGACAGATAACTGATTCCAGTATTTTTTTTCCCAATCTTTTTTTTTTAAATGTATATTTATTTTTGAGAGAGAGCGAGAGCATGTGAGTGAGTGGGGGAGGGGCAGAGAGAGGGTAGGGAATAGAGGATCCTAAGCAGGGTCTGTATGGACAGTAGTGAGCCTGTTGTGGGGCTTGAACCCACAAACTGTGAGATCATGACCTGAGCTAAAGTCAGATGCTTTAACCCACTGAGCCACCCATATGCCCCCAGGGACAGATTAATTGAAATGTAGCCTGATGTTATTAGCCTTAGTGATAGAAGAAAGAAAATGAGGCAATACCTCTGGGAACTAAATTAAACATGATGTGAAACTTCTTTCTAATAGATAATTCTGCCTTTGCTTACAAGGGCTAAGGAAACAGCATCAGTAATTAGGATTTTGTCACAGAGTCGCAATTCATTTGTGATGCACCACTGTTGGAGCAGTGTGCTGCGGACGATGTTGGAGGGGACCAGGCAGTTTACTCCTTACTCCAATGAAGGAATTAAGTTCAAGTTAAAAAAAAGTTGCTTTTGATAATTAAGCCTGATTTTTTATTAGTAGATGTTGCCTTTATTTATTTTTTAAAATGTTTATTTATTTTGAGAAAGAGAGAGATGTGATGTGGGCTGGGGACGGGCAGAGAGAGGGGGAGAGAGAATGTGGGCTGGGCAGGGGCAGAGAGAGGGAGAGAGAGAATGTGGGCTGGGGAGGGGCAGAGAGAGAGGAGAGAGAGAATGTGGGCTGAGGAGGGGCAGAGAGAGGAGAGAGAGAATGTGGGCTGGGCAGGGCCAGAGAGAGAGAGAAGAGAGAGAGAGAGATGTGGGCTGGGAAGGGGCAGAGAGAGGGGGAGAGAGAATGTGGGCTGGACGGCAGAGAGAGGGAGAGAGAGAATGTGGGCTGGGCAGGGACAGAGAGAGGAAGAGAGAGAATGTGGCTGGGGAGGGGCAGAGAGAGGAGAGAGAGAATGTGGGCTGAGGAGGGGCAGAGAGAGGGAGAGAGAGAATGGGCTGGGCAGGGCCAGAGAGAGAGAGAAAGAGAGAGAGAGAATGTGGGCTGGGAAGGGGCAGAGAGAGGGGGAGAGAGAATGTGGCTGGGCAGGGCCAGAGAGAGAGAAAGAGAGAGAGAGAGATGTGGGCTGGGAAGGGGAGAGAGAATGTGGGCTAGAGAGGGCCAGAGAGAGAGAGAAAGAGAGAGAGAGAATGTGGGCTGGGAAGAGGCAGAGAGAGGGGGAGAGAGAATGTGGGCTAGAGAGGGCCAGGAGAGAGAGAGAGAGAGAGAGAATGTGGGCTGGGAAGGGGCAGAGAGAGGGGGAGAGAGAATGTGGGCTAGAGAGGGCCAGAGAGAGAGAGAAAGAGAGAGAGAGAGAATGTGGGCTGGGAAGGGGCAGAGAGAGGGGGAGAGAGAATGTGGGCTAGAGAGGGCCAGAGAGAGAGAGAAAGAGAGAGAGAGAGAATGTGGGCTGGGGAGGGGCAGAGAGAGGGAGAGAGAATGTGGGCTAGAGAGGGCCAGAGAGAGAGAGAAAGAGAGAGAGAGAGAATGTGGGCTGGGGAGGGGCAGAGAGAGGGAGAGAGAGAATGTGGGCTGGGGAGGGGCAGAGAGAGGGAGAGAGAGAATCCTAAGCAGGCGCCATCCTTTGTCAGCACAGAACCCACACCCATGCAGGGCTGGATCCCACAAACTGTGAGGTCATGACCTGGGCCAACATCAGAAGTAGGATGCTTACCCGACTGAGCCACCCAGGTGCCCCAGTAGGTATTGCTTAAAAAAAAAAAAAAAAAAAAGGAAAAATTAATTTTTTATACTTTCATGCAGTATATTCAAAGTGGCATAGTTATTATACTTTAGATGATTCAATGCATGATCATACTTGATATTTTAATGAACCTATCAAAAATATCTAATACTTCTGACTTGTACACTCACCCATACACTCTTCACACATGCACACATACACTCATGTGTGCATAGTGGAAGATCCAGAAGATTATAAAACTTTGTCATGGATCTTTCCAGGGGAGGAGAATGGCACTGAAGCAGCAGAAGGGAGACTTTCAGTCTTCATGCTTCTGTATTGGCTTTTTGTTGTTTGTTGTTTTCTGTTCGTTTTTTAAAATAAGGATCAAAGTATTTTTATTTTTATTATTTTTTTAATGTTTCTTTTGAGAGAGACACCAAGGGCATGAGTGGGGGAGGGGTAGAGAGAGAGGGAGAGACAGAATTCCACGCGGGCACTGTGGTGTCAGTGCAGAGCCTGACGTGGGGTTCCAATTCACAAACCATGAGATCATGACCTGAGCCAAGTCAAGAGTCAGATGCCCGATCGACTCAGTTCCCCAGGGGCCCCAGTGATGAAGTGTTTTTGAAATAGTGATCAAGTCAGAACAGCATTACACAGTAGAGAAAAACCTGTGTTCTCAGCCATAGTCCAGACAATGTATGAAATGCAGTCTCTGTCCTCAAGAATGTTTGGACCAGGTAGAGTTACACTGTTGAAAAACAAGAGCTGCCCAGTGCGGTGCTAACTCTTAGGAACTGTGTAGAAGTTCAGAGAAGGGAGAGACCAACGTGTGCCACACTCGTGGGAGAAGGCTTCGTGGAAGGGTCTCACAGGGTGTGGAATTGTCTTAGTTTTGGGGAATGTTTGAATCCAGGGTATTTCTTACAGGGTGGTTTGTGCAAAATATACTGCTCTGAGGAGGCTCTAGACACGGGCGGGACGTGATTTCTTACCTTATTGAGTAGATAGTGGGCAACGCTGAAAGCTAGGGATGACCCACGTGAATTCAGTGGACTGTGTTTGCAAAGGAGGTGATACAAAGAATATGCTAGAAGTTCAAAGCGGGGAAAACATTACTGCCCCCCTACGCCCACCGCACCCCCTGCCTCCGGGAGGTTCTTGTTGAAGTTCTCCCGGCTGAATTGCTGCCTGGTTTATGGCGTGGAAGGGGTGCCACGGAGGAGAAGGGTGCTGACAGCAGCAGAGATTTTAAAGGAGGTAATGGTAAGTTCCAAATGGCATCAGGGAGCCCAGCTGCCTTAAAATACAGGCTCTGAGGGAGTGGAGCTGAGGGCTTGTTCTTGCACAAGAGGGAGAAGCGGATTTGGGTATACTTACCAATGACAGAGCAGTGGGCGGATGAGTTTGTTGAAGAATAAGTTTAATTTCACAAATGTTAAAAAAAATATTCTAAACACTGGTTTTAAGTAATGTAAAAATTGCTTTCCGGAGGGGCCTTTACTTGCAGCTTACCTGGACTTTCTTTCCCTAGAGCTTGCCCTGGTGGACGCTGAGATGTGTGAGTCTGCACCAGCAGTTGCTGGAGGAGCGCTCACCGCAGCTCTTTGCTCTTGCTGGAGACTGCATCCGGGAGGGTATGTAGCCGATTTTGTTTGATGCGGGCACGCAGCTCCCTGCCAAGTTCTCAGCTGACACGTTCCTTTTCCGTTTAGATTTTTAGAGGTAACAGTAACTTCTTGGTTGATGAGGGTTTTTTTTCTCCCATTTATTTCTGGATGTGGAATATCACAAATTGTTAGGGTGTCGGGTTATGGAATTTCTTTTCACCTTTCAATTTTAAAAGAAGTCATCACTGTAATTTATATTACCTATTTAGAAAGTGATTCATTTTATGTAGGTCACCATGATTATATCACAAATTGCTTACAAGTATTTTAATTTTTTTTCTGTGCTTTAATCTGAGAAGCCTCTTTGTAAAACTTTCTTTGTTTTAGAAAATTCCTTAACTAATGGAGTAAATTGTGCCAGATGACATGCAGAATAGAACATTCTTTATCCTCTGTCCTATCAAGTACATGAAGATAGCCTTTGTTATTTTTTTTCCCATTTGGTAGAAAATATATTTTCCTGAGGATGACAATAGGTGGAGAGATGTTTTTACACTTTGTTACTTTTTATTATAATATGTTATATACACGCACAAAAGTGCCAAAAGTATAAATGAAAGTAGAAAACGCACACCTCTGTCAGTGCCTCCCACAGCCTCTGCTCTAGAAGCCCTGCATGTTCCCTAGGGAAGCATTTTGACAAGAGAAGCCTCTTGGGTACCTTGACACTTGGTTTCCCTGGGCTTTTGGAATGATTCTTCTTAGCGAAAGTTGCCAAAGTAAAACAAAACCAGATTCTCTCGTACTGAAGGAATACTTGAACACAGATGAACTTGGACTTGGTTATAGACTTGAGAGTTACAGAGAAGGAGTTCGACCTTAGGTGTGTCTGATTCCAAAGCCCACAGTCCTTTCACCACAGCAAGAGTGTGTATGGCGTGAGTACGTATGCACGTGCATATGTGTGTACAGTACTCACCCTTCTCCACGGTCTCTACCTCCATGGTTTCGGTTACCTGCAGTCCTCTGCGGCCTGGAAGCAGATCACCCTCCTTCTGACTTGCTGTTAGAAGGTTAGCAGAAGCCTTATGCTACATCACGATGCCTGCACCATGCACCTCACTTCCTCTCATCACACGGGCATTCTGTCATCTCACATCATCACAGAGAAGGGTGAGCAAAGTAAGATATTTTGAGAGAGAGAAAAGGGTTCAGTACCACTGGATTTCACATATCTACTGGGGTCCCGGGACCGTCCCCCATGGATAAGGAGGGCTGCATGGGGGAGGTGGTGGTTTCCATCACCTGGGTGGATAAGCAGTGATCTGTACTTGGTGGAGTAGCACATTCATGAAGGCATACAGTGACCCTTGACATGTGTGCATGTGTCATTGCAGGAAGCTCCTACGCCTTTCTGGAGTTCTTTTCCTTCGAGGGTACATCTGTGTAGTATAGTAGGGTCGCCTGGGTAGCTCACTCGGTTAAGCCTCCGACTTTGACTCAGGTCATCATCTCACGGTTTGTGGGTTCGAGCCCTGCGTTGGGCTCTGTGCTGACAGCCAGCTCAGAGCCTGGAGGCTGCTTTAGATTCTGTATCTCCCTCTCTCTCTGACCCTCCCCTACTCATGCTGTCTCTCTCTCAGAAATAAATAAAACATTAAAAAAAATTAAAAAAAAACAAAATAAACAAAAAAGGATTTTAGGTAATGCAAAGCTGTGCAACAAGCAAGGGCATGTTAGATCAAACTGTGTGTGTGTGTGTGTGTGTGTGTGTGTGTGTGTACAAAAAATATGTATATTTTTAAAATAAATAAATAGGTACACACACACATATTCTGCCATGGGATGTAAACCTGACATATGATAGATTAGTTGTTTTATTACATGTATGGAGTTTACTTTTTTTTAACGTTTTATTTCTGAGAGAGAGAGAGAGACAGCGTGAAAAGGGGAGGGTCGAGAGAGAGGGAGACACAGTGGAGTTTACTTTTCTATACAATGTTTTTTTTCTATACAATTTCTATACAATGTTTTTGTATATTTCTGTACAGTGTTTTTTCTATACTATACATATATATTTTACATTTGTTTGTTTTGGGAGAGAGCAAGCATGAGAAGGAGAGAGGCAGAGAGGAGGGCACAGAGGCTCCCAAGCCGGCTCTGTGCTGACAGCAGTGGGACTGACGTGGGGCTCGAATTCATGAACCATAAGATCGTGACCTGAGCCAAAATCAGGTGCTCAACTGACTGAGCTTCCCAGGCGCCCCTATACCATAGTATTTTTTAAGTAACAGAACTTAAAAACAGACTCTCCCTTTTTCATACCAATAGTTTTGATTTAATGCTTTTTTTTGGATTATAAAAGATTTTTATGAGCAGATTTAGCCTCCTGAACCATCTTTATTTTCACTAAGACTGTAGATTCTATAGATTGGAGCTCCTGGATGCTGTTTTTTTTGTTTGCTTGTTTTTTGTTTTGTTTTTTTTTAAACTTCTTTCTGCTTGGCATAGTGGCTGGAAAATAATAAATATTTAGTACCTATGTTGAATACACAACAGCTAAGGTTTATTGAGGCCTTTCTACTTGTACTTTTTTTTTTTAAAGATAAGGCTTTTTTTTTTTTTAATGTTATATTTATTTCTGAGAGAGAGACAGTATGAGCAGAAGAGGGTCAGAGAGAGATGGAGACACAGAATCCAAAACAGGCTCTAGGTTCTGAGCTGGCTGTCAGCACAGAGCCCAATGCGGGGTTCAAACCCACGAACCGCAAGATCATGACCTGAGCTGAAGTCGGATGCTTAACCAACTGAACCACCCAGGCGCCCCTCTACTTGTACTTTTAAGGAAGAAGTTTGAGAACTCCTCTTTTCTCCATCTCAGTAGCAACTTTTATCTGACTTAACTTCTGTACAAGAGTTTTTCACAAAGTGGAATATTATAGGGGCACCCTGGTAGCTCATTTGGTTAAACATCTGATTCTTGAACCTACCTCAGGTCTTGATGGCAGGGTTGTGAATTCAAGCCCCATGTTGGGCTCCAAGTTGAGTATGGAGCCTACTTAAAAAAAAACAAAACTGGCCTATTACAGCAGTTAGGAGAAAAATTGATCCTACTCAGATGCCATATGGACTCTGAATCTCTCCTGATAGCATTGCCTAAGGGTGGAGTTCTCTTCAGAATGAACTACAAAGTGAACTCTGGAGAAAATGAAGACCTGACGCTCCATTTAGCAGATGTGTTTTCCTCTGTATTCACTAAAATAGAAACTGTGTAGACTGAGTCTCCCCCATTCATGCCATTGCCTATTTTAAAAAAAATTTTTTTAAGTGTTTTTTATTTATTTCTGAGAGAGAGAGAGAGAGAGAGACAGCATGAGCAGGGGAGGGTCAGAGAGAGAGGGAGTCACAGACTGAAACAGGCTCCAGGCTCTGAGCTGGCAGTCAGCATTGAGCCCGACGCGGGGCTCGAACCCAAGAACCGTGAGATCATGACCTGAGCCGAAGTCGGACGCTCAACCAACTGAGCCACCCAGGTGGCTCAACCATTGCCTATTTTTGAAATGACGTGAGACTCCATAAATGAACGTAGTGCAAAGGAGGAAGGAGAGTGGGGATGAGCTTCTAACTTATGAAATTGGGTAAAGTTTTGAAAGGCAAGGATGACTTGAACATCATTGATAGTAATGGGGAGAAAAAGTTGCCTTTTCCAGAGGATAGTAAAAGCGTTTGAAGTAAGATTGCATCAGGATTCAGCCCACTGTTTAATTTTGTAGAAAGGTAATTACATTATACTATTTAGGATATCATAAAGTTTCCTATGCTTCATTATAGTTTTATGGAAAATTGGTAAGTGAACCAAAAAGATGTCACTGGGAGTTGTTTTTTCTTTTTATAGAAATCAAATTTGATGCACTTGTTATAGCAAAAGCCACATTTCTTCCCCTATTCCCATATTATATAAATTTGCATTTATGGCTACATTTTTTACCACAGCTCAGTGACTAATGTTTATAATTATTATTTCTTAAAAAATTTTTTTTAAATGTTTTATTTTATTTTTTGAGGGACAGAAAGAGACAGAGCACAAGCAGGGGAGGGGCAGAGATAGGGAGACACAGAATCCAAAGCAGGCTCTAGGATCTGAGCTGTCAGCACAGAGCCTGATGCAGGACCCGAACCCATGGATGTGAGATCATGACTTGAGCCAAAGTGGGACACTCAACCAATTAAGCAACCTAGCTGTCCCTATAATTATTTATTATTAAGAAAAGAAAAAATAACATTCCTTAAGTGCCATTTTATTTTATTTTTATTTTTTTATTTGAGAGAGAGAGAGCGCAAGTGGGGGAGAGGATCAGAGGGAGAGATTGAGAATCTTAAGCAGGCTTCATGCTCAGTGCAGAGTCCGATGCAGGGCTTGATCCCACGGCCCTGGGATCATGACCTGAGCTGAAATCGAGTTGAATGCTCAACCGACCGAGCCACCTAGGCCCCCTCCGCCCCCTTATGTGCCGTTTTAAAAAGGAAGGACCATATGGTATGTTTTAGAGAGAATTCTGTTCTATGGGGTAAAATTAAGTTTCCAGACAGAAAGGGTTAACTAAGATATGGAAAATATGACTTGTAAGTGACTCATTCCCCAAGGGGTCTTGATTCCTTTCTGCAATATATTTCAGCATATCATTTACTTTGCCTTACAAGTTAGCATTTTTTTATGTTGCTGCTCTAGGCTGATCAACGACATTTTTCATTTTATCTAGTCATAAATTGGTCCATTTTGGCTATGTTGAAGTAGGTCTGCAGATAGTCTTTAACTGCAACATTTCATAAACAATTTTATTTAAAAAAATGTTTTGTTCTGGGATTTCACCCAAATGTTGACCAAGCAGTTGGTTAGAACTGAAATATTGCTCAGTGTCCAAAGAAGGATATTATATTTGAAATGCTGCCCTTGAAGGATCATCAGAAAGTTGGCAGGCTTTTTTTCAGTCCATGAAACATAAGTAAGGATTTCACGAATAATTGTGATCTTATATTTTTGTCCAGGAATGTGACATCAGCACAGTATACTGGAATAGAGCCCATCACACGGTCCGCAGAACTTTGCTGGACTGATCACATCTATGAAATGAGTAAGAGTCTTGCAAAGTATGCTCTTCAGGGTGATCTAGGCACTCTTCATGATGTCACACCAGTGAAACCATGATTCTCTGAAAGATGGCTTAGATGCACACACAACCATTTATTGTGGGAGCTCATACCGGAAATGCATTCAGTATAGTGCATCAGATGTAATATTGTAATTTAGCTGTTTGAAAATGAGCTTATGAAGTTAGTTAGTGTCTAAGAGAAAACAGGTTGAAATGCTTTGTCCAAGAGTTCTGCTATAACATTTACAGGCAACTCTGTGACTCTAGGGTTAGATTGTTTCCTCATCAAAAGAGCTGATCAAGAGATTAGTCTCTTGGTCACCAAGAGTGCACTGATTTAACAAACAAATGATGCCTTGGAATGAGTGTTATTAAGTATACTAAACTTATTAATTATAATTATCCCTAGGAATTTCATTTTAACATAGCATTAAAATAATCTTATAAGAAGAGATTTTTGACTTTAGCATACCTTTTAAATGTATTGGTTGACGTTTATATCCAGAAGGTCACGAATATTCATTTCCATGGAGAACCTATTGATTTATTAAAATAATAAATATATGTCTACTGAGTTGACATGTTCTTCTCTTTACTTAAACTTTGAGTCATCCAAAGCACAAAACTGTGTGTTCATAATTGACTCATTGTTTTCTATAATACTGTGGGTCTAGCCAGTTTTTAAATCTTATCAGTTCTTCCCCTAAGGATCCCATCTACATCCATTCCTACCACTCTTATTCTAGGCCATGTCTGAAATCTTTAGTTTGGAAAGGCCCTTTAGAGATTATTTTGTTGAGCTAACTAACTCATTTGACAAAGTTTGACTTGTGACTCACATTGCGCAATAGCCAGACCTATGATGTAGAGTTTGTAACTCCAAGTCCCATCCACTCTTCTTTCCATTACATTTCTGCACCTGGTCAGTAGGGCAAAATTCTAGTATCTAATAATGCTAATGCAGCTAACATTTCTTCAGTGCTAGCACTGTTCTGAGTCTTTAAGTATATGCAGTAGTTTATTCCTCACAACAACTGTATGAAATAGAACTGAAGACTGAAGAGTTGACAGAGGGTGGTAGGACAGTGTATGTGGTGTGCTTTTTTTTCTTAAATAGCTTTTTTGAAGTATAATTAACCTCCAATATTTACTCATTTTAAAGTGTGTGATGCATTTATATATGTGTACACCTGTGAAATTATCACAATCAAGACAATTAACAGAACATGCTGTTTTAAGATCTGGCTTTTAGATTCTCCTCTGTCACTTAGACAACTCATCTGACTTCCAAACCAAGAATTCTTTCCATGTAAACTGCTCTTTGAATCCTTCCCAGGTGTAAAATAATGTGATTCTTCTTAGGCCAGCTTTCCACTCATCCTGATGCTGGAATCCATTGGAAGATTGTAGCCAAAAGAGTTATTTCCTCTTTCCTTGGGCACTTTGCAAAATTACTTTGAGAGAGAATGCATTCCGTTGTTAGGATCCATAATTGCTGCAAAGTGCGTCCTTTTACTAATTAAAAGCATCTGTGATTCTGTCACTTGTAACTGCTGGCCAGAGCTGTGCTATCTGATACAGCAGCCACTAGCTATTTGTGACTATTTAAATTTAAATAAGTAAATGAAATGACATAAAAAATTCAGTTCTTCAGTTTCACTAGCCACATTGGGAGTGCTCAGAAGCCACATGTAGCTCCTGTTTTGGACACTGCTGCTGAGAATATTTACATCGTCAGGGAAAGTTTTGGACAGGACTGCTATTGAGCAACAGACAATGACAGGATAGGTCTGTCCTTTCTATATGATGAGCCCCCAGTTACTTAAGGCTCCTGTCACTATCATTTCACATTTGAAGGGTTACCCCTGACTTGTAGGCTCTTTCTTGGCCTTCTACATTAGTACCAGATTGGTTTTCCTAAATACCATGTACATCATGTCACTTGTTTTTGACTAGAAAAGTCTTTAAATATTCCAGGTTTTACCTTTGATCTTGTATTTTCTACTCAGTGTGATATATCATACCAGTTGGTTTTAGAATGCTTGCTGTGTGTCAGTCACTGTGCTGGGTGCTAGGGATATTGATTAACTTAGTGGGGCAGGGGGAAAAATATGAGTAGGAAAAAAAGGCATAAAGGTGGAGGAGTAAAGGAAGGAATGTGGTTAATCTAAACCTGAGAGATCAGAGAAGACTTCACAAAGTACCTTATGCTTGAACCGATTCTTGAAGAATTGAGTAAGACTTTATTAGGGGAAGTTGGAAAGAGCATATAACATGTACCAAGAGAACTACAGGGACTTGAAACATCCTCATGGATTTGGGAATTCCAGTAGTTCAGAATGGCTGGAGCAGAGTGTGAGGGTGGCTTGTGTGTCAGGTGATGAGGTTGAACAGGTAGGCAGGAGCTAGGTCCCTAGGATATTGGATTCCATCTTGTTGGCAGCCACCAAAGGGTTTTTAAATATTTGTGCACTCCTAAGATACTTACTAAGGGCCGTCTATGATAGGTGGTACGTAGAGCAGTGAACAAGACCCACGTGGACCCCTCTTTTGAGAGCCTTTCGGTCTAGAAGTGAATTGTAGCCAAATTTCTACCTGTCTTTTCATCCCCGCCCTTCTGAAAAGTTTTGTTCAACTATCCCAGTCTTAGTGATGTGCCCTCTTGGGTATTTATGATCAGTACCACACAATTCCACTTCACAGTAACTGGATATATTAAATAATTGTTATGTGTCTTCTCTTCCTAGTTCTCCTTTCCCTCATCTCTTGTTAGGGAAGGTCAGGGCTTAAACCTTGCTGTAGGACCTAGTGTACTTCTAAGCATATATAATAGTTTGGTAGATGTTTATTAACAGTTATAGGATGAAAGAGAGGGAGATTGTTGGGGACAGGAGAGAGGCAGGAGAAGGATGGGACACTGGAGGAGCAGCAGTAGGAAGTAAGCTTGAGAAATAAAGAGATCAGGGAGAAAAGGATTTTTTTAGAGGAAATGAGTTGGAGTTGGCTAGTGCTTTCCTGTTCAGACATGATGTCACAAATGTGTAAAGGCTGGCTTACAGTTATAAATTCTTCGGATAAATTTTTTTCCCCTTCTCCCAGTGCCATTTTTCTTTTTAAAAATTTTTTTAATGTTTATTTCTGAAAGAGAGAGAGAGAGAGATAGCGTGAGCAGGGGAGGCTCAGAGAGAGACGGAGACACAGAATCCGAAACAGTCTCCAGGCTCTGAGCTAGCTATCAACACAGAGCCCAAAACGGGGCTCGAACCCATGAACTGTGAGATCATGACCTGAGCCAAAGTCAGACACTTAACTGACTGAGCCACCCAGGCGGTCTCCAGTGCCATTTTTCTTGCCAACCTCTTCTGTATGACAGACTTACCTCCTTTACTAACCTTTCAAGTGAAGACACAGTTCTTTGGGTCTCAGCTTTGAATGGAGTCTCCTGCTGGGTCAACTAGTTTGGGTGGGTCCAGGCCTCATCTTTTGTCTTCCATGTTCCTTGCAGCCATAAAAATGGAATTCTAGGATCCCAAGGTTTGGTAGTTAGCTTCAGGTCAGAATACGGCTCCAGGGCTTGCTTAATTCCTGAAGTTCAGTTTTCATCCACTTTTTGTTCTTTTGAGGATTCTTTACTTTGTTCTCAGCACAACTGTCTCAGACATCTTGCTTATTTATTTTTGTTTGTTTGTTTATTTATTTATTCTGACACATTATTCACTTGATTGAAAGCTTTATGGTACATAGTGTTTACTATAGTTGACCTTGCTTTTGTTCACACTGACCCCAGTGAGCGATATTTGGGCTTTCTGTGCTTGAGACTTTGCTCAGTCACTGCTGTTGCCATTGGTTTGTTTTCTCTCAGGACCAAGGTGGGTAACTTTTTATAACATCTTATTTTTAATTCCTTCTCTGGCAGTTCTCTCCTGGGTTTTTAGCTTGTGTAATTATACCTATGATAGAACCAGCATCCTAAAGTCACCAAGATAAGTCCTCCTACACCAACATCACATGATCTCCTAAATTTACTAGTTAACAAAAGATGTCCAGGGCCAGCCACAGCAGATCCTCATGAGCCATCTATATAATATTGAGTCCCACGCCTAGGGATTGTTTTCGGCATCTAAAATTCCTCAGATCTTGAAGAGCTTCCCTGTGGCGGGTTCGCTGGGCTCTGGACATATAGCTATGAGTTCTGGTGTATGACTGTGGCCCTTCCTGGCCCACACTGTATATTAAACTTTTTAAGTTTAGACTTTATATCCAGCTTTTTAATGGTGTTTTTATTGGGAAAGTAATTGGTCGTGCTGTTGGAATTTAAAGGTTAAACTAATTCTTAAAAAACAAAACAAAACAAACAAAAAAAACCCCATGGCTTATCTTCCGATTTTTATTTGTCTTTGACCCTTGAACATATGAGATACAGAAGAAGTAGAAGATGAAAGCCAATTACACTAATATCCACATGAATACATACAAGTAGGTAGGTAGGTAGGAGGGGAGACAGATACAGACAACCAGCTTTGGGCATTTACGTGACTTAATTCTGTGTTATTAGGACAGTTTAAATTTGACAGCCTTCCCTAGACTTATAAGGGCTATTACAATGTCAGAAGTCTACTTATATGCAGAAATGGCCTTTCTGTAGTTACTGAGAGGTTTTTAAAAAGCTTGGCCAAGTTTTACATCCCTTGATATGTTTGCATCCAGAACTTTCAGGGAAAATTACTTTACTGTTGAGAACTAAGGAAAATTGTGTCACTTGTGAACTGTGCAAAGATAATAGGTTATTGTATTTCTGAGAAAAATGACTAGACAGGAATAGTGGGTAGATAAAAGGAAAAGAAAGTTAATAAAAAGCACTAAGAGCATTGAATAACATCAGTTCCAGCTTTCCTTGAGTTTGGATTGTGTGGAAGAAATCTACCAATGGAGTTTCGTTGTGAGAAGTTCATGTTTGGATGACTGTCTTTTAAAGTAAGACATGTTGGGGCGCCTGGGTGGCTCAATCTGTTAAGCGTCTGACTTCAGCTCAGGTCATGATCTCACGGTTTGTGGGTTTGAGCCCTGCGTTGGGCTCTGTGCTGACAGCCAACTTGGAGTCTAGAGCCTGTCTTCAGATTCCACGTCTCCCTCTCTCTGACCCTCCTCTGCTCACGCTGTCTCTCTCTCTCTCTCAAAAAAAAAAAAAAAAAAAAAATTTTAAAAAATTATTTAAAGTAAGACATGTACATCTCGGCTTACTCTGAGTCCAGAGAATCTCTTTAAAAAGGGCTGACGGTATATAGAAAAAGACTTTCTTTTTCAGACTCATTTTAATTTTGGTTCAGAGTAAAATAAAGGATATCTATTCTTAGCTGTAAGTGCTTCAGATAAGCACTAGTCAGATAACTAGGTGATGAAGGAGATTGGGTCGTGCAGCATCACGTCTACATCCTTATTCTGCCAACTCACCCCTCACTCCCATTTTTCCAGTAAGTGTGGATTCACATTCTGGCTTCGCCACTTAACAACTGAGGTGACTAGTGAGTAAGCTGTCTGAGTTCAGTTTCTTTGTTTCTTTGTTTCTTTGTTTCTTTCTCTCTCTCTCTCTCTTTCTTTTCTTTCTTTCTTTCTTTCTTTCTTTCTTTCTTTCTTTCTTTCTTTCTTTCTTCCTTCCTTCCTTCCTTCTTCCTTCCTTTCTCCTTCCTTTCTCCCTTCCTTTCTTCCTTCCTTTCTCCCTTCCTTCCTTCCTTCCTTTCTCCTTCCTTTCTTCTTCCTCCCCTTCCTCCCCTTCCTTCCTTCCCTTCCCCTTCCTCCCTTCCTCCTTCCTCCCCTTCCTCCCTTCCTTCCTCCTTCCCCTCCTTCCCTTCCCTTCTTTTGTGCACGTGCACACACATGGGGAAGGGGAAGAGGGAGATAGAAAATCTTAAGCAGGCTCCATGCTTAGCATGGAGCCCAACATGGAACTTGATCCCATGCCCCTGGAATCATGGCCTTAGCCAAAATCAAGTGTTGGATGCTCAACTGACTCAGCCAACTGGGTGCACCTGAGTTTAATTTTGTAATGAATTAATTGGGGATAGTGTCACCCTCAAAGACATCATTGTGAGAATTATAACACAGTATACACCTAGTACTAGGCTGAGTTGGCAGTCAGTATATATCACTTCCCTTTCAGCTTGAATGATAGAAAACTGATTCTCCATCTTTGGACACTGGAAGTGTATTTTCTATTCATTTATTATGCATTAATTCTTTAAAATATTTTAAAATTCTTTTTTTAAAAGCTTATTTAAGTAATCTCTACCTCCAGCGTGGGGCTGGAACTCACAACCCTGAGGTCAAGAGTCACCTGTTCCACTAACTGAGCCAGCCAGATGCCCCTAAAATTCTTTTTTTAATTGAAGTATAGTTAAAAACATTATTTTAACATTATTTATGCATTAATTCTTGTGGACCGCTTTGTGAAATGCTGACTTACCCATTACTGGAAGCCTTTGTGAGGGGCGGTTTGTCAGGAATGTTGTAGAGGTATGGCTCAGGTGACCGGGGACAGCCCTGCACCCTGGTGTGTCAGTCAGCCTCTTTATTAAATATAATTAATTTTGATAGTCATTTTATTTCAGACACTGTGTTACCAGGTTATTATCCTCCTGTCTCTTCAACTAAGTTACTTAGAGAAATACATCCAAATCTGACTGCTAAGCTAATATTCATTCTGTATTTGGTATTCATACTGTCATCTGTTATCTATGTGTGTCTGTTTCTCCTTTGAAGGGAGAACTTCTACATTCATTCTGAGGGAAACAGTCTGTAAGCTGATCTCTTCATTAGATTTTCTGTGATGTTTATTTGTAGATTCATTTAACTTTGTATCCTCACCTTGCATTGTCATATTCTTTTATAGCATGAGTAAGACGAGCAGTCTAAAATTAGAGCAGGTGCATGAATTGTATTTCCTAGGGTCATGCAGAACAAAGGCGGAATGTATGTAATGTCCTTAGCTTTGTCCTTGGAACCTGTGAGTGCTCAGAGAATGCTAGCTGTGAACTATTTTTATATATGTGTTCCTCATCTTTAAGAGCAAAGACTATGCAATATATATACTTCGCATACTATGGCCTCAGCATTTACTCATGTTACTTAATCATAGATTTTTATTTTCATCATAGTTTTTAATGTTTCACCTTATGTCTTGCAGTAATGAAACTAGAACATCTGTTTGCAGATGATTCCGGTCAGTATTTGGCTATTCAGTTCCATCTGGAATGTGCATATGTATTTTTATATTATTATGAATATGCAAAAGCAAAGGATCAGTTCCACATTGCTAAAGACATCAGCAAATTACAAATTGATTTGACAGGTAAGACTTGTGACTTTTTTGTGGATTGCTAATTTATTTTTATGATAAAACTATTACATTGTCAGTTTGGCTGTCTTGTTTGGGCTATATTTGATTTTTTATGTTCTTTGCTTTATAAAAATAGATTTTAAATATTTTATTTTATTATTTACTTAATTTTAATTTTAGAGATGGAGATTGCGAGTGTTAGAGGGGCAGAGGGAGAGAGAGAGGATGAGAATCTTAAGGAGGCCCTATGCTCCATGAAGAGTCTGATGTGGGGCTTGATCTCATGCCCTTGAGATCATATGACCTGAGCTGAAACCAAGAGTTGGATGCTTAACTGACTGAAACACCAGGCACCCCAAGATTTTATTTTAAAAATTCATAGTTTTGGGGGCAGCTGGGTGGCTCAGTCAGTTGAGCGTCTGACTTTGGCTCAGGTCCTGATCTCATGGTTTGTTGCTTCGAGCCCCATGTAGGCCTCTGTGCTGACAACTCAGAGCCTGGAGCCTGCTTCAGATTCTTTGTTTCCTTCTGTCTCTTCCCCTCACCCACATTCTCTCTCTCGCTCTCTCTCTCAAAAATAAGTAAACATTAAAAAAATTAAGTTTTAGGGGCACTTCAGTGGCTTAGTCAGTTGAGGTCCGACTTCAGCTCATGTCATGATCTCATAGTCCGTGAGTTCAAGCCCTGCGTGAGACTCTGTGCTGATAGCTCAGAGCCTGGAGCCTGCTTTGAGTTCTGGGTCTCCCTCTCTGCCCCTCCCCTGCTTGTACTCTGTCTCTCAAAAAAAAAAAAAAATTAAAAAATATTAAAAAAATTTATTTTTAGAACAAGTTAGAAATGAAATCTTCTCTTTATTCCTGGAGATTCCTCTACTTTCTAGTCTCATTAGACACATGTTAGTAATGTATAGCAGCCAGGTAGTACCAAATGAACTTTAAAAAAAGTGTGCCCAATGTGGGACTTGAACTCAAGACTCTGAGTTTAAGAAGTGCATGCTCTGCTGCTGAGCCATCCAGGTGCCCCTACAAATGAACTTTTTGACCGTTTGTTTGTGGGTGTGGGTTTCCTAAAGTTCCTCCTAACTCCCAAGCTTGATGTGCCCTCTTTACATTGCCCTTTTTATTGTAAATAACCACCTTCCATCCTTCTCTTTTTGTCTTCCTTAAGAACAGAAATTTTTGACTGTTTTTGATTTTTTTCAATATCTTAGAACACTAGCATATAGTTGGCACTCAGATGTTTGTTGAGTAAACAAATAAGTTACCGAATTTCTTCAAAAACCTCTGTGTTTCTTCTGAATATCAAATAAGAAACATTGGTTGTTTTTTATGTCCTGCTCTATACCTGGGTTTTCACAATATAATTGGCATTCAGTATTGATGACATTAATGAAGGTCAGACATGGTCAGTTCAAGCACAAGTGTTCTACCTGTTAAGCCTGAGCTCAGCAGTCCAGGCTCTGGCCACCGTATGTGAAGGTTGAAGTGATTGAACTTATTTGTCATTTTTGGCTTGCTCTAGATTGTCCCCAAGGTCCATTCTTGCCACCTAAATTCTTTGTTAATTGGGACGCCTGGGTGGCTGAGTAGGTTAAGCATCTGACTTTGGCTCAGGTCATGATCTCGCAGTTTGTGAGTTCAAGCCCTGCATTCGGCTCTGTGCTGACAGCTCAGAGCCTGGATCCTGCTTCAGTTTCTGTTTCTCCCTTTCTCTCCACCTCTCCCTCACTCATGGGCTGACACTTTCTCTGTCTCTGTCTCTCTCTCTCAAAAATAAACATTAAAAAAACAATTCTAGGAGCACTTGGGCGGCTCAGTTGGTTAAGCATCTGACTTCAGCTCAGGCCATGATCTCACAGTTTGTGAGTTCAAGCCCTGTGTGGGTCTCTGTGCTGACAGCTCGGAGCCTGAAGCCTGCTTCCGATTCTGTGTCTCCCTCTCTCTCTGCCCTACTCCCACTTGTGCTCTGTCTCTCTCTCTCTCTGAAAAATGAATAAATGTTAAAATTTTTTTTCTACGTTTCTTATTGAGCTGGTCTTGTCAATAAAATCCTTTCAAATATATTATGAGTTAAATATGACTTTGTGGCCTGGTCTGGGATCTTAGCCATCTTTTATTACATTGTTTGTATGGGGAAAATTATTAAATATCTAGCTTATAACTTTTGGAACAATGGCCATATGTAAGTTGGAGTCTTGTCTGTATTTCAAAATATAGTCATATATAATATAACTTATGAGGTTAGTTTCCGAGATTATGTTTTTAAGTGTTTTGGCCCTAGGGGACTTTTCTTGGGCTATTTAAAAACTAATGGCACAGTACTCTGTATAGTCACCTATAACTGCTGGTATATTTACTAGCTAGTTCTTCATACTTTTTCCAAGAGTGAAGAACTTAAAAAAATACAAATGTGGTACTCACAAGTATAAAATGAGAATCAGATTATTATTTTTTTCCATATAACTGTAGCTTTTCTATAAAAAAAAGTGAGCTATGTTAGGCCATCTCAGTAGCAATTTTTGTGTAACGTGTTTAAAGGGTTGATGTATAATTTAGAGCCAGACTCATTGTGGGATAAAATCGAGACTTCTTAGACGGGTCTTTACAGTCAAGGGTCTTTGTAATCTGAAGCTTGCCAGAGAATGGGTGTTAGGACTGTTGCTCCTATTAAAGCTATTCTTGTAGCAAGTTATTTCAGATATAAAATGGAAAAAGTGTTGGTGTTAAATGAAGCCAGTTAGAATCATGGAAAGATAGAAAGACTGCAGGATTTAGAACCTGGAGATGCTGACTTTAAGCTCTGGTTCTGAGACGGACAATCCCTGTGATCATAAGCAATTGGCTGCACCTCAGAACCTCTGTTTTTTCATTTGTTATACGAAGATGCTGATCATCCTTCTACCAATGACATTTCTTTCTTTAAATGTTCATTTATTTTGAGAGAGAGAGAGCACAGGCACACACACGCGAGTGAAGGAGGAGCAGAGGGAGAGGGAGAATCCCAAGCAGGTTCTGTGCTGTCAGCCCAGAGCCTGAAGTGAGACTTGGTCTTACGAACTGTGAGATCATGACCTGGGCCAAAATTAAGAGTCAAATGATTACCTGACCGAGCCAACCAGGGGTCCCTATGACAGATTTTTGAGGAAGGAGGTAGTTTGATGCAAAAAGTAAGTATGTGTAATCCAGTGACATAAATCTTGGGTTTGAGTTCTGGCCCCATAGCATATTGGCTTTATAATACTATTTTAACTTTTAGTACTATTATTATTTTTTATCTCTCACCCCTGGCTTTAAAGTAGTTTTAAAATCATCACTGGCCCTCAGGGTTTTTTTAAAATGTGAAATGGAGAAAATACCTTATAAACTTCAAAGCACTCTGAAAATATTACTTTTCATGACTGTATAGTAGATCCGATTGACAAATCAGTAGATGCAATTTAATATGTTTTTTTCAGGTGCTTTGGGGAAGAGAACACGGTTCCAGGAAAATTATGTGGCACAACTTATTCTAGATGTAAGAAAGAAAGGGGATGTCTTTTCACACTGTGAATTCAGTCCAGCACCCACTCCTCAGGAACACTTAACCAAGGTGAGTAGGATCAAAAGTTACTTGAATTGACGTGCAAATCTGCCAGTGTCAGTAGGTGAGTTTTGTAGAAACACTGAATGGGGTGGGGAGAGGCTTCATTTTATCCCTTTTTGAGCTTTTTCAGGGTGGCTGAGAGTTTAAAAAAACAAACAAACCCGTGGTTAAGCCTTTTTTACCCTTATAAAGACATAACGTGTTATTTTTTTCTTAGACCTCGGTAATAGGAATTAGCAATGCAGTAAGTGTGTATTAACCTCCTTGAAAGAATTTAAAGGACAGACTGAGTAGAGCCTAATTTTTCTAGCTGCTACCATGCTTGTTGTCTTAACTTTTACCTTCTGTAGATATTTTTAAATATTAAGAGACTTGAAATTTCTTAGGCTTCCTCTTTAAAATATATAAACAGACGATAGGAATAACGTTTTACCAGTGTTCTGATTCTTTGTTACTCTGTCATTATTGGGCTGGTTGCTGCCTTAGTATGTGTTTCTTGACCTGGCTAATACATTCTCTTCCTCCTCCTCCTCTACTTCTTCTTCTTTTTTTATTATTATTTTTTATTATTTTTTTAATGTTTTATTTATTTCTAGGAGAGAGAGAGAGGCAGCATGAACAGGGGAGGGTCAGAGAGAGAGGGAGTGACAGACTGTGAAATGGGCTCCAGGCTCTGAGCTGGCAGTCAGCACAGAGCCCGACGCGGGGCCCGAACCCACAAACCACGAGATCATGACCTAAGTGAAAGTCGGATGCTTAACCGACTAAGCCACCCAGGCGCCCTCTTCTTCTTTTTTTAAAGATTTTTATTTTTAAGTAATCTCTGCACGCAACAGGGGCTTGAACTTAAAACTCAGCGATCAAGAGTCCCCAGCTCTACCGATGGAGCCAGCTAGGCACCCCATGCATTCTCCCTTCTTGTAGCTTAGCTATATGGCTCCTGGCAGGCTAACAAGTGGGAGAACTTAGTGGTCACTTTTGCAAAGCTAACAGGGTACAAAATGCCTTGGGTTAAGATCCAAGAGCTTGTGACAAAGCCTGAATGGGACACTAAGAGGTGGAATCCCTGGGAAAGTGAAGAGAGTGAAGAGCAAAGAGGGGGGTGTTAAGGTGATTGACAGTGATGGCTGACGGCCTCGTGCAACCTGACCCCTAACACAAAGGGAACATTTAAATAGTAACTACTCTTGATTTCTGATAATAAAGAAATTAATCCCCCTCCCCAAATAAATTTATGGCTCTTGGTCAGTTTACCTATTTAGATGCCTTTCCATCTTCTTCCTCAGAAGTCATTAGCATTTATATTCTTTTACTGCAGAAATCCCAGGGCAACCTTTTTGGTAGTCCTTTGCGTGATGTTACTGTCTTTGAAGCCCTACTCTTCATTTTAGAGCCTTCGAGCGAATTTATCTTGAGTACTTTGAACATCAGAATTCTATTCTGTATTGAAAACAGTGCCAAGAGTAGGGGCTGGGGATGGGAAGGAAGAGTGGCAGCAGTCCGGAGTCTCAAGGAAAGCCTTTGATGAGATCTTGTACATCCCCTCGGCTTACTCCAATCACTGTCTTGTTTGATTACAAAATATTCACAGAGGAAGAGCTATTGATTCTAAGAGGGGAAGGAAGGAAGGAAGGAAAAGATGTAGAAGCTCGGGGACAAAACTACACAGGGTGTTGCCTATACTCCCCCACGTAGGTTGAGCCATATTGAAGGGGGGTTTGTTGATGCTGGTCTGGGAACACTGCTGTAACTAGCTTCAGTCCTCGGCCTCCTTACGTGTCTGGGGTCTCCTCTGTAAGCCTTTTTTGTTTTAAACTTTTTGACGTAAACCAAATCTTTCTCTAAATCTTGTGATAACTGCTATAAACCTGATCTTTAGGCCACAGCATAGCATCTATGAAGAGATTTAATTGTGTGGTCCATGTGTTTGCCTCAGTAATCCATTGTTGTTTATTGGTTTCTTTCTTTCTTTTCTTTTTTTTTTTAATGTGGAGTTCTCTTATTGAAAATTGTCTCCTGGGGGTGCATGGTTGGCTCAGTCGGTTAGGCGTCTGACTTGATTTTGGCCCAGGTCATGACAGCATGGTTCAGGAGTTCGAGCCCCACATGGGGCTCTGTGCTGACAACCCAGATTCTCTTTCTCTCCGTTTCTGCCCCGCCTCTGCTCTCTCTCTCAATATAAAAAACAAAAGGAAGAAAATTGTCTTCTGTGATGATAAACAGGATCAGGATATGATGACTCTTTTTAGGCATGTAAAAAAATGATGCACAATTTAATATAGAATTTATTGAATCTTTAATATTTAAAGTAAAATACATTCAGATAATCTTGGGATTTTCATTAATTACAACTTAAAGGAATAAGGTACAAATTATGTGATGTAGGTATTGATTACATAGAAACAACTTTATACTTACGGATGAAGATAGAATTGCTTATTTTCTTAGTTATATATCCTATTTCCTTATGTCAAGGACACTATTAGGTTATAAAATACACTACCTTTTTGATAACCACTCTTTGGAAAAAGAAGGAACATTATTACGTCAATTTTAGTTCTTAAAAATATCTCTTGACTGGAAATGTTATAGTGTGTAAATGTGTATCTTAGAATTAAGGAAATTGTAATTCTGTTGCCCTTGAGGAGCATATTTCCCTGTGGGCTTTCTTGGATTTTTAATCTGTATTAGTGGGGGATTATATAGATTCAAGCCATTGGAGATCAGAGTTTTAATAAGCCAACAGTTAGGGGCAACCCCAATGTGCAGATTAAAGACAGTCTCTGTTCGGGGCGCCTGGGTGGCTTAGTCGGTTAAGCGTCCGACTTTCGCTTAGGTCATGATCTCACGGTTCGTGGGTTCGAGCCCCGCATCGGGCTCTGTGTTGACTGCCAGCTCGGAGCCTGGAGCCTGTTTCAGTCTGTGACTCCCTCTCTCTCTGACCCTCCCCTGCTCACGCTGTCTCTCTCTCTCTCTCTCTCTCTCTCTCTCTCTCTCTCTCTCCCTCCTAGGACTAAATAAAACATTAAAAAAAAAAATTTTTAAAGACAGTCTCTGTTCTTAGTTGTTCAGTTGTGTATTCACAAAAAATACAAATGCATACATGATTAGCATCACTGATGAGAAATATATATTAAATCCTGCATATGGTGTGTCTCACTTATTGGAGATAAATTATGTGCTGATTTCTTGGTTAAGAAGAATGTTATGAAGTACAAATGGGACCGAGGTGGACATTATAAATTTGGGACTTGCAGAATGGTTGGTAAGTAGGTACTGCAGCTGACCCATTAAAAAAATTTTATTTGAGAGCGAGGAAGAGAGAGAGAATGAGGGTGAGTGGCAGAGAGAGGGTGTGAGAGAGAGAAACCCAAGCAGGCTCTGTGCTCTCGGCCCAGAGTCGCATGTGGGGCTCGATCCCAGCTCCTTGGGATCATGACTGGAGCCAAAATCAAGAGTTGGATGTTCAACTGACTGAGCCACGTAGGTTCCCCAACAGCCAACCCATTTTAATTTTAAAAGAGCTGAATAGGAACATAGAGAGTTTTGAATGAAGATCAAAACTGTTCGATTACTTGTTTGTGTTGGCAAATAAATAATGCCGTGGCCAACTCTGACATATCTAAGGTCTTCTGTGGTATAATGAGGCTTATTAATCACTGGAAGGTCGGTTCAAACTGAGATGTGCCGAAGTGTAAAAAATACATCAGATTTTATAGACTGTATGAAAAAAAGAATGTATAATGTCTAATTGATAATTTTCTGTTGACACAAATTATGGGAGTAGTATTTTTGATGTATTAGGTTAAATCATGTTTTTGAATTTTTTTAATTGTTTTTAAGTGTGGCTACTAGAAAATTTTAAATTATGTATGTAGTTCTATTTTTTAAATTATGAAAGACCTGTGGCGAAAACAATGGCCACCAGGGTGTGCTATGCATCTACCAGCCCTGCCTTTGAAGGGGGCCCGTTCCAGGAGGAAGAGCTACTTTTTCAATGGATTCAGAGCTGATGGGCCTTCCTCCCATCAGCAGTTGTTGGGGTTGCCAGACTTATCTTGAAACCCTGTAGATAGAGACAGACCCATAGTTAGGGTGATTTTGAGGCTAGACGAGGAGAGCTGTTCCTCTGGGCTGTGTTTTGGGCCGGGCATATTTACTGTTTACTAGTGAAGAGGCTACCAGTTAAGAGGTTGACCTCTTAGCCATAGAGAGTTTCCAGCCTTCTGGTCTGTTTAGCACCTAGTTTTAGGTACTTTTATTGAATTAGGTAAAAAACAAACAAACAAAAAAAACCTTAAAGTGTGCCTTTTGTTTTACATGTAGATTTTGCATTTTGAAAAATAGACCCATAAAACCGCCTCTATACTAAAAATACAGTCATTTCCATTACACCAAAAAGTCACTTCTACTCTGCGGTCAGTCACTTTCCCTCCCACTGGTCTGCTTTCTGTCACAGATTAGAGCTGCTTTTTCTAGAATTTCAAATAAATGGAATCATACAGTATGACTCTCTTGTGTCTGGTTTCTTTCACTTAGAATAATGTTTTTGTAAGTTATAGCAATTCTTTTTTTCCCCAGTTTTATTGAGAAATAACTGGCATGTCACTGTGTAAATTCAAGGTGTACAGCATAATGGTTGGATTTACATAAATTGTGAAATGAAATGATTACCACAGTAGGGTTCAAGAAAAAACAAAAAAGGGAAAAAATTTTCTTCTTAGGATCTACTGTCTTAACTTTCCTGTCACATCAGGTCATACATCACTTCCTGAGTATTTATTCATCTTGTAACTGGAGGTTTGTGACTTTTGACTGTCTTCCTCCAAGTTTCTCTCCCCCAACTCTTTACCCCTGGCAACTACAGGTCTGATCTCTTTTTCTTTTTTTTTTAATTTTTTTTTAATGTTTTATTTATTTCTAGGAGAGAGATAGAGACAGCATGAGCAGGGGAGGGTCAGAGAGAGAGGGAATCACAGACTCTGAAACAGGCTCCAGGCTCTGAACTGGCAGTCAGCACAGAGCCCGACGCGGGGCTCGAACCCACGAACCGCGAGATCCTGACCCAAGCGAAAGTCGGACGCTTAACCGACTAAGCCACCCAGGCGCCCCTCTGATCTCTTTTTTTATGAGTTTGCTATTTTTCTCTTTTTAGATTCTATGTATAAGTGATATTATATAGTATGTACCTTTCTCTTATTTAAGTAAGCATAATACCTTCAAGGTTGATCCAAATTTTCACCAGTGGTAGGATTTTCCTTTTTTTTTTTTTTTAATGGCTGAATAAAATTCCATTATATGTTCCATATCTTTTTTTTCTTTTAATGTTTATTTTTTATTTTTGAGAGAGAGGGGGAGGGCAAAGAGAGGGAGACAGAGGATCTGAAGTGGGCTCCATGCTGACTGCAGAGAGCCTGATTTGGGACTCAAACTCACAAACCATGAGATCATGACCTGAGCCAAAGTCAGATGCTTAACCCCCTGAACCACACAGGTGCCTATACCATATCGTCTTAATGCATTCCTCTATGGATGCAAACTTAGGTCTGTCAGCGGACACGTGTTTATCCATTTACCTGTTGATAGTCGAGCTGTTTCTAATTTTTAACTCTTTTAAATAAAGCTGCTTGAAACAGTTGTGTGTAAGTCTTTGTGGGAATATATGTTTTTTTTTTTTTAATGTTTTTATTTCTGAGAGAGAGCGAGCGAGCGAGCATGAGCAGGGGAGGGTCTGAGCGAGAGGGAGATACAGAGTCTGAAGCAGGCTCTGAGCTGGCAGTCAGCACAGAGCCTGATGCAGGGCTCAAACCCACAAACTGTGAGATCATGACCTGAGCCGAAGTCGGACGCTTAACTGACTGAGCCACCTAGGCAGCCCTATATGTTTTTAATTCTCTTGGGTAAATACCTAGGATTGGAATGGTTGGATTGTGTGGAAAGTGTGTTCTTAACTTGATGAGAAACTGCCAAACTGTTTTCCAAAATGGTTACTGTTTTACATTCCAAACATCAATGCATGAGAGCGCCAGTTGCAATTGAGCGCCACTTGATATTGTCAGTCTTCTTAACGTTTCCTATTCTAGTGTGTTAGATGTGTGTGTAGAGAGATCTCATTGTGATTATACTGTTTTTTGACAATCCATTTTTTTTAAATTGATTTTTTGGAAATGGAATTTACATCAAAAAGTTGACCCATTTTAATTGATGAGATTGAATCCATTCAGTTTGATGGCATTTGACAAACGTATCCAACCATTATAGTCCATGTATATGTCATTACCCTAGCAAGTTCCATCCTGCTCCTTTGCAGTTAATCCCCCACCTCAGTGGCCCTAAAAAATCATGAATCTGTTTACTGTGACTACAGATACTTTGCCTTTTCTTTCTTTTTTTTTATAAAAAATTTAAAAATGTTTATTTTTGAGAGAAAGAGAGACAGAACATGAACATGGGAGGGACAGAAAGACAGGGAATCAGAATCTGAAGCAGACTCTAGGTTCTGAGCTGTCAGCACAGAGCCTGATGCAGGGCTCGAACCCATAAACCATGAGGTCATGACCTGAGGCAGAGTTGGACACTTAACTGACTGAGACACCCAGGCGCCCTGATAGTTTGCCTTTTGTAGAATATTATATACACTTTTTTGTCTCTGGCCTCTTTTGTTTAACGTGCTTTTGAGATTTACCTACATGGTTACCTGGGGCAGTAGTTCCTTTTTATTGCTGATTAGCATTCCATTGGATGGTTATAGCATAGTTTTTCTTTTATCTGTTTATTGACAGACATTTGTTTCTGGCTTGGGCTATTACAGATAAAACTCTCATGAATATTTATATATATGTCTTTGTGTTGACATGTTTTCATTTCTCATGGTAATGACTTAGAGTGGAATTGATAGCTCCTATAGTAAATGTATGGTTTTTTTTATAAGAAATTGGCAAAGTATTTTCTGTGTTGGAACACCGTTTTAAATTTCTACCACCAATGTGAGAAAGTTCTCATTTCTCTAGAGCCTTGTCAACACCTAATATTGTCAGTCTTTTAAATTAGTATTTCCTGTTGACTACTGTTGTCAGGGATCTTTTTGTGTGCTTGTTGGCCACCTTCTTTCATGAAGTGCCTGTACAAATCTGTTGTCTACTTTTATATTTGGTTGCTTATCTTCTTTTTGATTTGGAAGAGTTCTTCATACTCTGCATACGAGTCCCTTTTCAGATATTTGTTTGTGAATATATTCTGAGTCTATAGCTTGGCTTTTTCATTTTCTTAATATTTTCAAAACACAGAAGTTTTTAATTTGATGAAGTTGAATTTAGTAAGTTTTTTCTTGGATGGTTCAGGTTTTTTTGTGTGTTCTAATTAAGGATTGCTTGCCTAGCCCAGCGCTGCAAAGCTTTTCTCCTATGATTTCTTCTAGAAGCTTTTTTTCTAGTATTAGCTTCTACATTAAGGTCTTTGATCAATTTTGGTTTAATTTTTGTGTTTGGTATGGGATAAGGGTGAAGGGTCATTTCTTTCCAAATGGTTACCCAGTTATTTCACCACCATTTTTTTTTTAATGTTTTATTTATTTCTAGGAGAGAGAGAGGGAAACATCGTGAGCAGGGGAGGGTCAGAGACAGAGGGAGTCACAGACTGAAACAGGCTCCAGGCTCTGAGCTGGCAGTCAGCACAGAGCCCGACGCGGGGCTCGAACCCACGAACCGCGAGATCATGACCTGAGCGAAAGTCGGATGCTTAACCGACTAAGCCACCCAGGCGCCCCTCACCACCATTTTTTTGAAAAGACTTTTCCTGTGTTGAATCACCCTAGGCACCTTTGTTAAAAATCATTCGACCATCCTTGCGTCTAAAATTCCAGACTCTATTTGGGGCGCCTGGGTGGCTTAGTCGGTTAAGCGTCCGACTTTCGCTTAGGTCATGATCTCACGGTTCGTGGGTTCGAGCCCCATGTCGGGCTCTGTGCTGACTGCCAGCTCAGAGCCTGGAGCCTGTTTCAGAGTCTGTGACTCCCTTTCTCTCTGACCCTTCCCTGCTCACGCTGTCTCTCTCTCTTTCTCCTGGAAATAAATAAAAACATTAAAAAAAATTAAAAAAAAAATAAAATAAAATTCCAGACTCTATTTGATTCCTTTCATCTGTGTGTCTGTCTTCACGCCAGTACCACACTGTCTTGGCTTTGTAGTAATTCTTGAAATCAGGTACTCTATCAAGTCCCCTAAGTCCTCAGATTTTATTCTTTTTCAAATTGTTTTCTTTTTTCTAGATCCTGTTGAGAAACAGAGTTGGGAGGTGATGTTTTAGATCAGAATTTAGAGCAGAGTATAGAAAGATACGGTTTTAACGCCTCATGGATTTAAAAGTAGAGGGGCTTTTGCCTACTGGGCTCAATGAATGATAGCTGTTGTTTCCTATTACTGATATTGTCAGTGCATTCCTGAGGTTTACATGGCATGCCCTCCATTTCTACATAGTTAATTATCTCTAAATATATGTTTCACAAGAAAAAGCCTATTGACCATATGTAGCCATTGACCATATGTAGACATTGTATAATCTTTAAACACAAAGGTAAATTATCCCTCGTTAGTAATCAGTTGCATACAGTGTGTTGATTGAATCAAATTTAATTTTTGGTCTAAATATTTTCTTTTGTATTGCATCAGAATCTTGGACTCAATGATGACACTGTTCTAAATGAGATAAAGTTAGCAGATTGTGAACAGTTTCAGATACCGGACCTGTGTGCTGAAGAGCTTGCTGTTATTCTTGGAATCTGGTAAGTCACTTACTTACTTGGCTATTTTGAACACTTTGCATATTGGTTCTCTTGTGTCGAAGAAGACTTTATTGCAGGAGGATTCAGGAGTTCTGGTTGAATAGAGAGTCTCACAGTGCTTATAAGGATCGAGAATAGTTGGGTGACCAGTTGCCACTAACCCACCAGTGGTCTCCACTGGGCAACCAAGTAAAGGGTTAGAGATTAGGAATCTCAGGGATCTTCTTTGAGTTGGTATATTTATCCTTCTCTTTTCCTTCATAAGCAAAATTTCTTTGATTAGCCTTAGCTAGGAATAAGCTTTTAATAAAGTATTTAGAAGAGTTGATAATGACTATTTTGACCTTTGAGGATATTTACATTCCAAAGGATAGAATCCTTTTCTTTCTTTCTTTCTTTCTTTCTTTCTTTCTTTCTTTCTTTCTTTCTTTCTTTCTTTCTTTCCTTTCTTTCTTTCCTTTCTTTCTCTCTCTCTCTCTCCTTCCTTCCTTCCTTCCTTCCTTCCTTCCTTCCTTCCTTCCTTCCTTCCTTCTTTCTTTCTTTCTTCTTTCTTTCTTTCTTTTTCTTTCTTTTTTTCTTTTTTCTTTTTTTAATGTTTTATTTATTTCTAGGCTAGAGAGAGAGCGTGAGCAGGGGAGGGTCAGAGAGAGAGGGAGTCACAGACTGAAACAGGCTCCAGGCTTTGAGCTGGCAGTCAGCACAGAGCCCGACGCGGGGCTTGAACCCACGAACCGCGAGTATATGACCTAAGCGAAAGTCAGACGCTTAACCGACTAAGCCACCCAGGCGCCCCTCTTTCTTGTTTTTTCTTAAGATTATTTATTCATTTTGAGGGAGAGAGAGCCTGCCAGGGGAAGGAGTAGAGAGAGGAAGACAGAGAATCCCAAGCAGTCTCCTCTCCAGTGTAGAACCTGATGCAGAGCTCAAACCCACGAGAACTGTGAGATCATAACCTGAGCTGAAGTCAGGTGCTTAGCTGACTGAGCCATCCAGGTGCCCCGAATTCTTTCTTTTTTTAAAAGTTAAAAAAAATTTTTTTAAATGTTTTATTTATTTCTGAGAGAGAGAGAAAGTGAGAAAGAGAGAGAGAGAGCGCGAGCAGGGGAGGGTCAGAGAGAGAGGGAGATACGGAATCTGAAACAGGCTCCAGGCTCTGAGCTGCCTGTCAGCTCAGAGCCCCACGTGGTGCTTGACCCATGAACCGTGAGATCACGACCTGAGCTGAAGTCCAACGCTTAACTGACTGAGCCACTCAGGCGCCCCTCTTTTTTTTTTTTTAATTTTTAAAAAATTTAATGTTTTTTTATTTTGAGATAGAGAGAGAGGGGCAGAGAGACTATGAGCAGGGGAGGGGGAGAGAGAGAGGGAGACACAGAATCCAAAGCAGGCTCCAGGCTCTGAGCTGTTAGCACAGAGCCCGATGCCGGGCTCAAGCTCATGAGCCGTGAGATTGTGTCCTGAGCTGAAGTTGGATGCTCAACAGACTGAGCCACCCGAGCACCCCTCAAATTATTTCTTAATACTATAGAACTTTATTTTTTTTATTTATTTATTTTTTTAATGTTTTATTTATTTCTAGGAGAGAGAGAGAGAGAGACAGCGTGAGCAGGGGAGGGTCAGAGAGAGAGGGAGTCACAGACTGAAACAGGCTCCAGGCTCTGAGCTGGCAGTCAGCACAGAGCCGACGCGGGGCTCGAACCCACGAACCGCGAGATCATGACCTAAGCGAAAGTCGGACGCTTAACCGACTAAGCCACCCAGGCGCCCCATTATACTATAGAACTTTAATTATGGTGGAAATAGTTTTTCCTTTTATTTTTATTTTTTTTTTTCTATTTTGAAATAACTTCAAAATTGGAAAAAAGTTGCAAGGACATTGCAGAGAACTTTTGAGAATTATTTTCCATTGTGATACTGAAGCCTAAATACTTTAGCATATGCACTTCCAACAAACAAGGGTATTTTTTGTACACAGTCACAATACAGCTATCAGAATCAGGAAACTAACATTCATACTTTACTGTCATTTAATACTCAGATCCCACTCAAGTTTTCCAGTTGTCCCAATAATCTCCTTTGTGGCACAGGATCCATTGTGGCATGGATGTGTTACCTTTACTTGTCATGTCTCAAGTTTCTGTCATTCTGGAATAGTTCTTCATTTTTGCTTGACTTTCATGGTCTTGACATTTTTGAAATGTATAAGCCAGTTATTTTGTAGACTTTCCCTCTTGAATTTGACTTAGTTTTTAAAAATTATGATTAGATTTACATTATGCATCGTTAATAGGAATGTCAGATAAGGGAAGTTTTGTGGTTCTTACTGTATCCTGGCAGGAGAGCACTCTTTTGATTTGTCCTACTACTGATGATATTAACTTTGTTCATGTGATTAAAGTGGTTTGCCAGCCTTCTCCATCAAAAAGTTTTTCTCTTTTACTCTTGTAATTAACATTTTGTGGGAAGGTACTTTTTTGTTGTTTTAATTTTTTTTTAATGTTTGTTTATTTTTGAGAGAGGGAGGCAGAGTGCGAGCAAGGAAGGGTTAGAGAGTGAGACTCAGAATCCAAAGCAGGCTCCAGGCTCACAGCTGTCAGCGCAGAGCCCAGTGTGGGGCTGGATCTCACGAGCGGTGATATGACCTGAGCCGAAGTCGGATGCCCAACCAACTGAGCCTCCCAGGCACCTTGGGAACGTACTTTTAGACTATATAAATACCTCATTTCTCATCTAGAGAGTAGAAATGTTCAAAATGGAGTATTTCATAAAGTTGTAATATTGAGACCAGTGAAATTAGTAATAGTTTAAGAAAATATGCATTTTTAAAAATTATTTTTAAGAGAGAGTACACTGTGTGTGCACGTGAGTAGGGGAGGGGCAGAGGGAAAGAGAGAGAGAGAATCTTAAGCAGGCTCCACGCTGAGCATGGACAGGGGGCTGGATCCCATGACTGTGGGATCATGACCTGAGTTGAAATCAAGAGGTGGATGCTGAACTAAGCCACCCAGGCACGCCAAGAAAGGAAGCATTTGTTTAAAAAAAAAAAAAGAAAGAAAGAAAGAAAAAAAGAAAGTCTTTTAATGCAGTAGATCTTACCCTTTTGTGACCATCTCATAGCATTATACTTCCTTTTCACTAACAGTAGGCTTTGATTTACACAAAAGTTGAATGCAGTCCTCCATTCCTCCTGTTAGTTAGGGGAAAAGGGACCGTTCAGACACAGCCGTGTTTCTAAGCCCAGAGCCCTTGTCCTGTCACATTGATTCCAGTGACAGAATGTATGCTTCCTATGAAGTCCGATTCATGATGATTCTTAGTATATAAATACTATAAATAGCA
>JAESUZ010001295.1:0-148182 GCA_017311185.1 Proteles cristata cristata
AGGTGAAAATAGTCTGTGCACTTAATTTGTAAAGTCTACAGTAACTCTAGGTAATTAGTGTCACAACTGCATTACTACAAATAGTCTACATGAGTAAACTTGCTGCATCTAGGAGTCATACTACCCTAGAGAAGGGATAGAAAATATGGAGTGATTCTTCCTTTTTCATCCATGATGGTCATTGTTTCACATCAACAAAATCACACTTACTAAGCCTAGAAAGGGTCTTAAAGCCTTAGAGTGCTCCTCCAAGTATATATGACATCACTGCTTCATTCAAATTAGAAGTTGTTCATACAAATTAATTTGACCAGTTCTCCTACACAAGCCAAGCAACACAAGTCACCCTAAGAATGGGCCACACTAGTAGGTCATGTATTCAACCTTATTTCAAGGAAAGCATAATAAAACCCAAGAAAAGACCCATGTTCATGTTTCTCAATATATTGAAAATCATTGATCAAAAATACTGTTTCTTAAACTAACTTCCCAGTGGTAGGATTAGGGTCTAAAGATCTATGAGGTAAGGATATATAAGCCAGATTAGGATCTAACTCTTATTTTGTATTATAACATCAATGATAATGCAAATAACATTTTCTCAATTACAAAATATGAGTTTCTGTAATGTTAAGCACCAACTAATTAATAAGGTACACACAGGTACAGCTTAAAATAATAAGTAGTTTTCTAAGTCCTAATAATCAATAGCTAAATCAAAAAGATATGAAGAGAGGGGTGCCAAGGCGGCTCAGTCAATTAAGTGTCCAACTCTTGATTTCAGCTCAGGCCATTATCTATCTCACTGTCGTGAGATTGAGTCCCGTGTCGGGCACAAAGTCTGCTTGAGATTCCTTCTCTCCCTCTCCCTTTGCCCCTTCCCTATGCTCCCCCACACTCACGCTATCTCTCTCTCTCAAAAGAAAAAAATAGGATATGAAGAGGGTATATGTCAGGCAGAGAGACTATAAATCTGTAGAGTGGTATTAGGAAGGAGACACAAGCATTCCTCCTCATACTACAAAATGTATTACAGTCCCGGATGCTCATGTATAACGTACTTATAACCCTGGAAGTGGGGGTTACAACAGCATTTGAGATAACAATACATGTAGAGACATTCAGCTCATTTACAGCTACGAATGACAGCAGACATCTCCAGGTGAAGGCTTACTATTGCTGAGTCATCAATAATACAGATAATTTTTTCTTTTGCAGTAATAATTCACAATTACAGGGCATTTTTCATTAAATAAAACTACTTATTGAGTTTGTGCCTCTCAAACTCCTTCCGTTTCTTAAAAAGGGATTACTCAACTCTGAAATATTTATCTACAGTATTAAGGGAAATGAAAATTCAAGAGCCACACAAATGAAGTAAAAGAAAAAATTATCTTTTTTATGAAGATTTTATGCTAGGCACTCTCCTCTGTGCTATCACCTTTAACCATCAAAGGAACCTTAAAATCTAGATATCATGATCCCTATGTAAGCTGAACAATCGCAGTCTCAATGACAGGCAATTTGCAAATGTTACAGAGCCAGTAGGAAATAAACTAGGATTTAAACCTGACATTTTATCTCTATCCAAACCTGGGTTTCCCCCAGAATATGTTTAGATAGAATAAATCATTGTTTCAAGCAACCTAAAACAGTATAAATTGTTTCTTCCTTTGATTGGGAGTACTTATTTATAAAGAAAAAGTCAGAAGAAAATAGAATATCCTCATGCAATTTTGAGCACCTAAAGGGAAATACATATCTGTAAATAAACCTAACTAAGGTACATTATTGTCAAATGTCACAGCACCAAAAGGACTAACATGAGATACCACGAGGACTATCCTGAAAAAGAAAAGAATATGAAATACCCAACTCCATCTTTTAAGAACATCTTTAAAATAACAGTCTTTTCTCCCCTACATTCTTTTCTTTATCATCAGGAACTTTTATTCCCTTATTTTCTCATTCTGGCCTAGAACACAAACCTAATGGTGTTATTCTTATTATAATGTAAGCCTGTAACTAAAGAATATTCACTTCAAATACCAGTAGTTTCCCAACCCACACTTTCTGTACCATTAAGACTGTCAGAGTCTAGAAGATGACACTTAGATATGTCAGTATTTTGATACAATCCAACTGGGTCTTATTTTAACCACTACTCCATTCAAAACAGTATAGCTGGAAAAATAAATAAGGTAGTTATACTTTTTTCAGTCTTTACATTTTTCCAAAGGCGTTCTCTTCATGGAGACAGATTTTTTCGACTTATTATATTCATTCTACTAATTATATGAAAGCTTTTGTCACTAACTAGCTATGCTTTTTGCATTTGTAAATACTTAATAGTACTTGATGAATGTCTAACAGATAATGAGTAATTCTCCAGGGAGCAATATATTATTTCATGTCATTGTTCAGTCTTTTGTGTCAGTGAACAAAGAGTAATAAAAAAATTTGAAAGGAAAATAAATTCACAAAATAAAGGATTTTTTAGAGCTAACTTTATGTTTGCCAAATGACATTTCTCTAAGACATTTGCCTGAGAAGACAATGCCTTTAGGACAAAGGGTCAAAAATATGTTTTAAATTAAAATGAACAATGAATTCTAGGCAGTATCTTTTTTAAATGCTTATAAAAGTATTAAAGTATGTAATTAGTCTTCATTTCATGAAGTTTAATTTTTTAAGTGTTCTAGAAGCTAAAAAAATGCTTCACATATGTTTGACTATTCAGAATAAACCATACTGACAGTGTTAGAGAGCATGTACTAAAGATTATAATGATTTCCTTAGTGGAAGAGCCTCAGCTTTTCAATGATTTTCTCAGGTATATTTCAGAAAATCAAAAACAAGATTTTTTGGGATGCCCGGGTAGCTCAGTCAGTTAAGTGTCCAACTTTGGCTCAGGTCTTGATCTCACCACTAGTGAGTTTGAGCCCCACGTCAGACTCTGTGCTGACAGCTCAGAGCCTGGAGGCTGCTCCAGATTCTGTCTCCCACTCTCTCTCTCTCTTTCTCCCTCTCAAAAATAAATATTACAAAAAATTTTTAAATGTTGTGTCAATTTTTAAAAAACTGTTTTCCCTTTTCTAATTTTTGGAATTTAACATGAAGAACAATAAAAGAAAATAAAGAGAGAAAGGAAGGGAGTGGATGTCATAAATTTTCAAGGTAAGAGCCTGCCCATAAGCCAGTATTACATGAGGTGTCAATGGATAACTATTAGGTAATAGGAAGTTATAAACAGTTTAGTGTAATGTAAAACACCAAAAACAAGCAGATTAAAAGTTAAAAAAGCTTAATCCCACCATTGGTTTAATATTACTCAGTAACTATCTAAAAATGATTTATCTTGTTTTGCATATAATTTTTAAAATGAATCAGTTTGAAACTTTACCACAGAACTTTATATTAAGAGGATCATATGGTTCTTATCCTTTCTTTTATTAATGTGCTGTATCACACTGATTTATTTGCGGATACTGAACCTGTTTAGCAGCCCAGGAATAAATCCCACTTGATCATGGTGAATAATTCTTTTAAAGTACAGTTGAATTTGAATTACTGGTATCTTGGAATATAGCAGTACTACAGGGATATTAGCCTATAGGTCTTCTTTTTAGGGGAGTTTTTTGTCTGGTTTTGGAATCAAGGTAATGCTGGATTCATAAAATGAGTTTGGAAACTTTCCTTCCATTTCTCTTTTTTTGAACAGTTTGAAAAGAATAGGTATTGACTTCCTATAAATGTCTCAGGAATTCCATAAAATTCCTGTGATATAGGATAATAACATGTATTGCTATTAATAACATAAATAAGGTACATTGTTATTAAGAAAAATAACCTAAAAGAATAAAGAAAAGGGAATAAAAATAAGAAAAAAAATAGAGAAAAAGAAGAATGGGGAGAGAAAGAACAAATGAAAGAAAAGTGAATGACTTTTTTTGCAGTGGGTAATTTGGTCTAGTTAATTATTCTACCTCCCCACTCTCTCACTCTTCTAATTCTATTTCGTGTGTGTGTGTGTGTGTGTGTGTGTGTGTGTGTGTGTGTGTCACATCTTCTTTATCCATTCATCTGTCACTGGACATCTGGGCTTTTTCCATACTTTGACTTGCACTGGTATTGATAGCGCTGGTATAAACATTGGGGTACATGTGTCACTTCGAAACAGCACACCTGTATCCCTTGGATAAAAACCTAGTAGTGCAATTGCTAGGCCGTAGGGTAGTTCCATTTCTAATTTTTTGAGGAACCTCCACACTGTTTTCCAGAATGACTGCACCAGTTTGCATTCCCACCAGCAGTGCAAAAGAGCTCCTCTTTCTCTGCATCCTCACCAACATCTGTTGTTGCCTGAGTTGTTAATGTTAGCCAATCTGGCGGGTGTGAGGTGGTATCTCAGTGTGGTTTTGATTTTTATTTCCCAGATGATGAGTGATGGTGAGCATTTTTTCATGTATCGGTTGGCCATCTGGATGTCTTCTTTGGAGAAGTGTCTATTCATGTCTTTTGCCCATTCCTTCACTGAATTATTTGTTTTTTGGGTGTTGAGTTTGATAAGTTCTTTATAGATTTTGGATACTAACCCTTTAGCTGATATGTCATTTGCAAATTTCTTCTCCCATTCTGTGGGTTGCCTCTTAGTTTTGCTGATTGTTTCCTTCCCTGTGCAGAAGCTTTTTATTTTGATTAGGTCCCAAGTGTTCATTTTTGCTTTGGTTTCTCTGGCCTCTGGAGAAATGTTGAGTAAGCAGTTGCTGTGGCCGAGGGAACACAGTTTTTTACAAATTGCCTGGTAAGTAACAGGTGGATAAATTTGAAGGTTACAATGAAAACTTTATTTTTAAATATTAAAAAAAATTATTTTAACATTTTTTATTTGAAAAATGATGAGGAGAAAACACAAGTAAGAGTCATCCCAACTTTGCCACATTTTTGAGAATTATTACCTCCCCCATTATCACCACCACCAAAATCTAGTCACTGTTATTAACACACTCACACACACACTTATACATGCTCACTCACATACTCACACACACGCTCACATACACACCCACACATATTCTCACTCACCCACATACACACTCCCACAACAACACACATGCACACTCACACTCACCACATACTCACACAAACACATACTCACACACACTCTCACTCACATACTCATACAAACACTCATATACTCTCACCCATATATACACACTCACACAAACACACACTTCCTCACATAAACACTCACACAAACACATACTTCCTCACATAAACACTTACACAAGTGTGCACACACACACAAACTCACGTATATTTCTAAAAAAATGCAATCATCCTAATTATACTTTACTACCATTTTCCTTTTTCATGTAAAAAATATTTTATAGACCTATTGCAAACTCAGAATGAGATACTATCTCACTCTTTTTCTTATAATTTTGTTTTTTGCATTTAGCCTTTTAATCTGTGTGAGATTTATTTCTGTGTATGGTGTGAGACAGGGCTCTAACATTGATTTTCTAAATGAATTGACAGGTGTCTCACCCAGTCATCAAAGACTATCCTTCTCTACTGATTCAAAACTCTGCTTTTTGGGGGTGACTGGGTGGCTCAGTCAGTTAAGCATCCGACTCTTGATTTCAGCTCAGGTCATGATCTTGCAGTTCCTGGGATCGAGCCCCATGTCAGGCTTGGGGCTGACAGCACAGACCCTGCTTGAGATTCTTTCTCTCTTCCTTTCTCTTTTCTCCCATGCTCATGTTCTCTCTCTCACTCTCTCAAAATAAAAGAAAAATAAACTTAAGTAAATTAAAACACTGCTTTTACCTCATATGAATGTGAATCTGTCTGGACTTTTATTCTGTTTCAATGATCTATTTGTTTATTTCTGTGCCACTTAATCATTGTTTAACTTCTATAATTTATGAGGTAGTCAGATAACTGTTTGTTTATTCCTGCAAAAAGTAATTTACAACTTTAATTTCCATTTTAATTTTTTATATCTGGGTAGAAAAACTTCCCCTGCATTGCCTCCTCTCTTTTCTGGTTTTATTTTTAACTTTTGACAATTTTAATAAAATAAGATGTGTACGTAATTTAAAAACTGTTGTTTTAAAATTACAAACAACACTTGTCCTGCTACTCTTCATTTCCTCATTTCTTCTCCTCAGAGGTAATCACTTTTACCTCTTTTAGCTGGTATTTCTGGCATTAACCTTTACATTTTTAAATAATGTTATTATACTGCTAATCACTTGATTGATCACTTTTACACACCATTTATTGACTTCTATTCATAAATATTTCTCTCTCTTTCATCCTACCCCACTCCCTCTTCAACAGAGTTTATTACAAATTTTGGCTAAATACATAATTCATGTTTACATTAAGATTGGACAAATACTTTGAGTACTTGATTAGTATATTAGTATTGATTAGGTATTTTGTATGTACATACATTAGTATATATACTATATTAGTATTGGTTAGTATATTTTGTATACTAGTATATTATGAGAGTTGATTAGTATATAATGACTACATTTCCTTTCCATTATAAATAAAATCCTTTCTTGTTTTTTTTTTTGGAGTTATTCATTGCTTCTGTTTTTACTTGTGTGATTTTTTTTTTATAAGCATATCTAAGTTTTTTCCAAATATTCCATTGAAGGGCCACATATCTGTCAGCAGATTTTCTCCCATGCTCAGAAGCATTAGATAGTTTATTTACTTCTTCCTTACCTGGAAGCTTTCTTCCCAGAATCTTCTCTCTTCCTCCTCAAATCCCCTTTTTTCTTAATCTCAGGTCTTTCTCTTTTTAAATTAATTTCCTTGATTTGTTGGAGCATGTTTTCCAGTTGCTGCCAACATTGCTGTATCTGTATGTTTTAGATATGTTACTTTTACTTTATTTTATTGGGGAGTAGGGGCAGAGGGAGAGGTAAAAAGAATCTCAAGCAGGCTCCTCATTGACAGTGCAGGGCTTGATCCCATGACCCTGGGTTCATGACCTGAGCTGAAATCAAGAGTCAGATGCTCAACACACTGAGGACCCAAGTGCCCCTAGATATGTTACTTTTAAATAACACATATTCAGAGTTTGTTTTTTGATCTAGATGGGCAATCTTAGTCTTTTAACTGGACTAGTTAACCTATCTACATTTAATCGAATTCTCCGCATTGTGTTTAATCTACCTTTTTCTTTACCAGGAATTCTTTAGGGTTTTTTTTCCCCTCTCTTTCTTTGCCTTCTTTTTGATTTCATTGACTTTACCAGCTTGAAGATTTTCTTTTCTATCTGCTTGGAAGTTGTACACTTTGTTTCTTTTTTCTTGGTGATTATTCTAGTAATTACACTATGCATCCTTGACATTAACTGTTACTTAATACCTTTACCTTCCTCCCTGGCAGCACAAAAACATCAGTATTAATTATAATCTTCCCAAATTTCATGCTTTTATTACTATTTATTTCAATTCTCTTTAGACACCTTAAGGCATAATAGTTATTATTCTACATGGTCAATATTCATTTGGATTTACTATGTTCTTTGCTCTCTTTTTCCCCCTTTAACTATACCTTCTGCCCATGATGATTTTTCTTATGTCTGAAATGCCTTCTCTATGATATACTTTAGTGGAGATCTACAGAAGGCAAAATTTCTGTGCTTTTACTTATCCAGTAATGTCTTTATGTTGTCTTCAATTTTGAAGCATATAATTTTGCTGAGTTTAGAATTCTAGGTGGGTGGTTATTTTCTTTCAATACATTGAAGATAACATTCCCTTGTGTTCTGGCTTTTTATTTTATTTTGTGATATTGAGATGTCAGCTGTCACTCTGTCACTCCTTTGAAAGCAACTTTTTTTCTCTAGCTTCTTTTAAGATTTTCTCTTTCTTGGGGTGCCTGAGTGGTTCAGTAGCTTAAGCATCCACCTTCAGCTTAGGTCATGATCTCACAGTTTGTGAGTTCAAGCCCTGCCTAGAGCTCTGCACCAACCATGCAAAGTCCGCTTTGGATTCTCTGTCCCTCTCTCTCAGCCCCTCCCCTGCTCCCTACCCCACTCTATCTCTGAAAAATAAATAAACATTTAAAAATTTTAAAAAATGTTTCTCTTTCTTTCTGCTTTTCTTACAAACCAAAGTGTGAATTTTTTTATATTTGTCCTAGGAATTTATTGGGCTCCCAAATTTGTAAGTTGCTCTCTTTCATCAATTCTTGAAAATTCTTAGTAATTTTTTTCTTAGATTATTGCTTTTACCCTGTTCTTCTCTACTGTCCTCTGTGGTCTGATTGGAGAACATATGTCTCCAAGATCTAACATCTATATGTTAGATATTTTTCTATGACAAACCATGGCCCATAGGTCAGCCATCTATTTTTGTAAACAAAGTTTTGAATATAGTCATGCTTATTTATTTACCTCTTGTCTATGAATTTTTTTTTTTAAGCTCCAATGGGAACTATGAGTAGCTGCGACCAACACAGTATACCCTGCCTGCTAGGCCCAAAATATTTACTACCTGATCTTTCCAGCACAAGTTTGCCCTTACTTGACATTTTTTATCCTTTCTTCTGTTTTCTTGCTCATCCTTTGGCCTTTCTGTAACACATTCTGGATCTTTTCTTCCTATTTATATTCCAGTTTCCTAGTCTAATCTTTGGCTATATCTGCTGGAACGTTAGACTGTGCATCAAATTCTTAATTATGGTTATTGTTTTTTTCAGCTGTAGAATTTCTACTTGCTTCTTTTTCAAAGTCACTTTTTTGGTTTCCACATCCCAGCTCAAATTTTCAAGCTTTTCCTTTTCTCTTTTAAGACAGGAAACATGGTTTTGGAGTCTGTGCCCAATACTTTCACTATCTGAAGTCAGGGTGGCTTTGTGGGTTTGTCTGAGTGGTAACATTCCCCACTGCCGGTTTTCACTCATAGAGAACTTGCACTTGATATTGCATTTAATTTTTTTTGTGTGTGTGAAATAATTTTGAGGCCTAGGATGAAAATATATACCTCCACAGAGAATGTTCACTTGTTTCTGAACTTTGGGATCCCATTAACTGAGATTCCAGACTTGAGATTCTCAGAGTCACCCACATGTGAACAGTGTTCCTTCCGGTTTACTCTCTCACACACTGGATGTTCCCAGACTCATCAGCACACTGGAATCACCAGGGAAGTTTCCAAATCTATGGATGCTGTGTACCACTCTCAGAGACCGTGACTTCCTTGGTCTCTGGTGCAGCCTGCACTTTGGAATTTTTAAAAGCTCCCCTGAAGAGGTGCCTGGGTGACTCCATCGGTGAAGCATCTGACCTTGGCTGAGGTCATGATCTTCAGGTTCGTGGGTTTGAGTTTCCCATTGGGCTCTGTGCTGACAGCATGTGGAGTCTGCTTGGGATGCTCTCTCCCAATCTCTCTCTGCCCCTCCCCTGCTCATGCTCTCTCTCTCTCAAAAATAAACAAATAAACATTAAAAAAAGAATAAAAGCTCGCCTGAGATTCTGCTGTTCAAGCACATTTGGGAAGCCCTGCTCTAAGAGTAAAGCCCTTCGGGACCTCAACTTAATGTGTGGGTATTTATCAGACTCTCCACCTGGCCGGCCCTTTTATCTCTTTTGTGCAGTGAAGCTGCCAGATTCTAGCAGTTTCCTCCTGAGCAGAGCAAAAACAGCTCTGAGAGCTTGCTTCTTGGATTCTCCAAAATCTTAGCATAGTAATCCATCACTATCTTACCAGCTCTTTGATGCTTTGAAGAAAAATTAAAATAGAAATACGTTGCTCATATTTATAAAATATATGTAATTACATATTTTAGTATAGTATCTTAAAAATAATATGTTTAATGTTTATAAATGAAAATATACTAATTATAAAATAACTATAAAGATATATACATATATATTTAAATAATTAAAACTGTATCTGGATATACTATTTCCCTACAACTCTTTTTTTGATTTTGTTTTTTGATTTTTTTCCCTTGAAAGTATCCATACTGCTTCCACTCACAGGAGTGTTTTATTTTGTTACTTCCTTTTTTAAAAACATTTATTTATTATTTTTGAGAGACAGACATAGTGCTAGGGAGGGGCAGAGAGAGAGGGAGACATAGAATCTGAAGCAGGCTCCAGGCACTGAGCTGTCAGCACAGAGCCTGACACGGGGCTCAAACTCACTAACTGTGAGATAATGACCTGAACCAACTAGGCATGTCTCTGTACAAGTGTTTTAGTGGGAGGGTTGATGTAGCCTGCAATTAAGAGAATAGAATGTCCTCTCCTTTTTAAAAGGAACAAGAGAAGTATTTTAGAGTTCTCACCCTTCTGAAAATGTCCATTTTATTCACTCCCTGAAATTACAATTTGGCCAGAATTTGAAATCTAGGCTAAAACTTAATTTTCCTTGTAGCTGTGAATAATCCTATTTCTACCTCATCTGTTTTCCTTGTAAATAGCTTTTTTTTTTTTTTTTTTTTGCTCCTTGGGGGAACAATTAGGATCTTCTCTCTTTCCCTAGAACTCAGACATCTCATAACTTAGGTGGTACTTTGGTATGGGTCTATTTCATCCATTTTCTTGGACATAGAAGAAGCACTTGCAACCTGGAGATTTATTGTTTTCAGTGGTAGAAACTTTATTGCTGTGTTACTGCCGTATTTCCCACCTCTCTGTTTTCTCTCTTCTCTTTCTTAAGAAATCATTTTCATTGGATGGTGCCTCTTCTTATATTTCATCCTCTCTGTTACTTTTCTTTCCTTTCCTAGTTTTCAGTGCTATGTCTTTTTGCGCTAGTTCTTGGAAAATTTCCTCACCTTCGTTCTCCAACCTTCCTATTGAAAATTGTATTTTGATTAAGTTTTTATTTCCAGAAGAAATTTTTATTTCTTTTTCTTTGGTTTTATCTTTTTATATCACCTTTATTTCTGGGTAGAAGGATACAGTTTCTTCACTTATTTCTCTAGCGTTGTAGGGAACCCTTTGCCTTTCATGCTGGAGGTTCTCATCAGTTGTTTGGGATGATTGGCTCTCTGATCCTATCTAGGAGTGAGCCTCTAAAATATTGTTTGCAGGGCCTGAGGGCATGGACAAGATTTGTTGACCTCTGGGCTACATTTAGGGGTGATTGAACAGAGAGTTCATAAGAAGGAAGGAAAGGAAGAAAAGAAAAGAAAGAAAGAATAAGGAAGGAAGAGGGAGGGAGGAAGGAAGAAAAGAGAAAAATGGAAGCTTTGTCCTTAGGGCCGTTGAGTTTGTACAACACAGAGAGAGAGAGAGAGAATCTTCTAATATTCTTTATGCACCTGCCAGCATATGGAGGGCAATTTGGGGAAGGGGACTGTGTAGTCGACCATTTCTTTTGCAGAATTCCCTGTGCCTCCCTCTGTTGCCTCCATCTGCATATGCCTGAACCTCAGCCTTGCCCATTAACTTAAACAGAAAATAACTCTTTGATCACTGGTCTGGGAGATTAGTAGGTGGGGGAAGTATATGGCTACTCCATAGATAGGCTTCGAACAATGCCTATTTCTAGCTCCTCACTTCAACCCAGCACTTCACTGAACCTGCTGTTGCCAAAGCTGAGCATCAAGGTTTTCCTTTGGGGTGACTTGGCTCACTTTTTAGTGGTCATTCTCCTCCAGGTGACTTGGCCCATTGTTTCCTTTGCATGCTAAAATCACTCACCTCTCCCCCATCCAGTTCTGTCTTCCAAAATTGCATCTCTTGTCTGCTTCTGTCTTCTTTATTCTCCTGACCCTTTACAGTTTCTACCTTCCTTTTGTTATCATAGTTGCCTTACTTTCAATGTAGTGGAGTCTTCAGCAGGAGAGGAAACAAAAATCTTCCTACTTAAAACATATCCCAATTAACTCTAGATGGCCTGTCTATCAAAAACGGTGTTCTTAAGGTTTTACCAGGATGACTTGGGATGTCTAGGTTGAGAACTGTCAGTTCTATGTTACTGTGTCTTCCTATTCAAGAACATGGTAAATCTCTCCATTTATTTTATTTTGTTTAATGTTTATTTATTTTTGAGAGAGTACAAACAGTAGAGGGGCAGAGAGAGAGAGGAAGCAGAGGGCCCAAAATGGGCTCTGCACTGACAGCAGAGAGCTCAATGAGGGACTTGAACTCATGAACTGTGAGATTACCCGGACTGAAGTTGGAAGCTTAACTCACTGAGCCCCCCAGGCATCCCTCTCCATTTTATTTTGATCTTTATGATGTTCCTCAAGGTTCTACAAGTTTCATGTTAGGTTTGTCACTACAAGTATTCCTCGGATGAAGATAACAAGGGAGACACACAGAAAGCAAATTTGTGAGCTTGCAGATTGACTTGAAAAATCAACCCTGTTACATAACACAAAAGGACAGAGGAAGAATAAAAGGGAACAGTGAAGAGATGTAAAAGCAGATCCAGCAGTCCCAACAGCTTCTAGTAAGAGTTTCACGAAAAAGAGAACAGAGACAGTAGAGGGGAGAGGTCAAAAGAAACAAAAGAATATGAGTTCCTATAGTCGCAGAATGAGAAAAACACATGAACACATACCCTCTTCCACAATGTGGGAATCTTCAGAAAGATAAAGAGGAAATTCTAAAGGATTTTAGAGAGCTACGGATGAGCTACATCAGTTTCTACCCTGAGGGCTTTCTTGGCTCATGGTAGACAGATTAGAATCACCAACTAGAGAGCCAGCAAATAAAATCTACAAATGTTTGTCTCTTGGGAGCAAGCATCGTCTGTCAGTAGTCCTCAGAGGCTCTCAGAAGTTTTACCAGCATTGCATTCCTGTGTCTGATGCTTGGATGTGCCACCATTGAGGGACCACTAGTTAACAGCAGATAGTGCAGGGTCCATCTATCTTGCAGGCAATGGTGACGCCTCCAAACTCTCTGGTCCTTCATCAAACAGACTCCTTTTGAAGATACGCCTCCTCCCCTCATCCTTCCAATGGCTCAGAATCCCCTGAAACTCTTTGGAACAGAAGAGGGGCTTGGGCACTTAGCGGTAAAATCTCCACTGCTTAGTAATGGAGGAGGAATATCTTTTATACGAGGCAGAAGCCCAGAGCAAGACCTGAGGCCGCTCTGGTTCAAATCCCCTATTTCCCTATCATTTCTCCAAAGGTCTAAGAAGAAAAGATGTTCATTTATAGATTCTCTTGAGATTTTTTAAAAAGTCTATTTATTTTTTGAGAGAGAGAGAGGGAGAGAGAGAGAATCCCAGGAGAGAGAGAGAGAGAGAATCCCAGGCAGGCCATTCACTATCAGCACAAAGCCTGATATGGAGCTCGAACTCACCAGCCATGAGATCATGACCGGAGCTGAAGACGGACACTTAACCTAATTGAGCCACCCAGATGCCCTTCCTCTTGAGATTTTTAAGTACTCTTTCCAGATCTGTCTCTCTAATAAGATGTGGGGTTAATCAAATGGTATACCTTTAAGTAAATGTATATACCTATATGTACACACACACACACACACACACACACACACACACACACACCAATAGGAGGGACCTCAGAACAACCTTGTAAGACAGGCTTTATCCCTCGTTTTGTATATGAGCAAGTGGGTTATAAATGGCAGCCTGAGAGCTGTGGCTGGATAGTCTCACTTGTCATTAGGGCTATGGCGAAGGGACATATGCATGCTGATTATGTGTATGAGACACCTAATCTGTTCCAGCACAAACTGTTGAAACCCTGCCCATTTACCACCACCCCCCCCCCCCCCCGCCCCCTTCACTGCCTCTGAGTGACTGCCCAGCGGCAGGTTTGGGAATCTGCAAAGCATGAGCCTCCAAGTCATTGCCTAAGATCCAGGATTAGCCTGAGAGCATAAGTCTGTGTTCCAGGCACAGCCCATTTGAGCCCATTCACTGAGTAAACTTGGGAACTAGGCCCCGGGAAGACAAAGATAAACATGGCTCTGACTTTAAGGGTCTGAAATTCCAGCTCCATCACCTTCTCGGCAAATGGGGTTGGGTAAGTCGTTGAAGCTCCCAGATCCTTCAATTGCTCATCTTTAATTAAAAAAAATTTTTTTAATGTTTTTATTTATTTTTGAGGCAGAGAGAGAGAGAGAGCATGAGAGGGGGAGGGGCAGAGAAGCAGGGAGACACAGAATGTGAAGCAGGCTCCAGGCTCTGAGCTGTCAGCACAGAGCCCAACACGGGACTCGAACTCACAGACTGTGAGATCGTGACCTGAGCTGAACTCAAGAGTTGGACACTTAACTGACTGAGCCACCCAGGTGCCCCTTTAATTTTTTTTTAATGTTCATTTATTTTGAGAGAGAATGAGAGAGGGAGAGAGGGAGAACATGAGCAGGGGAGAGGCAGAGAGAGAGGGAGACACAGAATGTGAAGCAGGCTCCAGGCTCTGGGCTGTCAGCCCAGAGCCCAACACGGGGCTTGAACTCACAAACCGTGAGATCATGACTTGAGCACTAGTTGGACGCTTAACCAACTGAGCCACCCAGGCGCCCCAGTCTTTGATGATTTAAATCAAAGTCATCTCTGAGGTTCCAGCCCTAAAATCTTACCTCCTCAGGACCCAACATGCCAACCAGTTGAATACTAATGTCTTCGGTACTTGACTAGCAGGTCATGGCAGCTCGAATCATATGAAATTGTCAATATTTGCCCAGTTTTTGGTCTCATACAAATGGCAGTTTCATACGGTTCAACTTCATGTTTGCTGAGCCCCTACTTTGATGCAGGATTTGATTCCAGGCCCTTCCCTCATGTTATCTCATGTAATCATCATGGCAATACTTCAAAGTGTTTTTAAGACTAATTTTTCACATAAGGAAACAGGTTTCTTCTGACTAGCAGATCATGCAGCATTTTTTTAAATTTTTAAACATTTTTGTAACGTTTATTTAATTTTTTGAGAGATAGAGCATGAGCAGGGGAGGGAGACACAGAATCCGAAGCAGGCTCCAGGCTCTGAGCTGTCAGCATGGAGCCTGATGCAGGGGCTCGAACCTGCAAATGTGAAAGACCATGACCTGAGCTAAAGTTGGACACTCACCTAGGCACTGCATCAATTTTTTAAAATTTTATTCTTGAGAGAGAGAGAGAGAGAATGAGAGGATGGAGAGATTGAGGATCTGAAGCAAGCTCTGTGCTGACAGTAGAGAGCCCTACATGGGGCTTGAACTCACGAGCCGCTAGATCATGGCCTGAGCTGAAGTTAGATGCTTAACCGACTGAGCCACTCAGGCGCCCCATGCAGCAATTTTAAACGGTAAGTCCAGGGATCCTGTTCTTTGTTGGATGTCTTGGTTCACTGCATGGTGTCTCCAGGCTGAGCCCCAGGAACTGGGTACTGCTGGAAGTCCCCAAGGCAAATATGAAGGTCGCATTCACCTGGCAGACTCAAGTTACACTAGTTTTGAAGTGAAACATGAGTCAGGAGGGGAAGGTAATATAACCTCTGGAAAACGGGCAGCTATGACTCAATCAGCAGCAGCAAGTCAGCTCTGGAAACCTGAATCAGACCTGCTCAATGTCTCTTCAGTATTGTCACTGCCATCGGAGTTCACAGACTCCAGGGTGTGCTTGCTGCAGCTTTCACAGGAACGTGGGGCTGCAGGGTGATTTGCCTTGATGAAGAGTCCTGTTGTGGGCAGAAGAGCAAGGAGAGGGCAGGTAGAGGGCTCCCAGAAGAGCCGTGGAGTGTTGGGAATCAGGCTGTGTCAAGCACACGTTGAAAACTGAGGGGTTGTTTCGGGAGGAGACCAGATGGCAAGGTCTTTTGCGGTGCAACCAGAAAAGCGTGGAACTGTGGGGCTCTGCAGATTCTCCAGTGCTGATTGAACCATCTGGAGCTTGGGAATCCAGTCCAACCACCTGCAAGCATTTGGGGACGCCGCGAAGCTGGGAGTTATGGAACCCGGGCTGGGAAAGGAGGAGGGGGTGTTAAACGGGCGCAAACACAGTGAGATGTGTTCCACTTGGGGCAGAATATTTTTCAGGGATAGATGCAGAAATAGTTGAAGTGGTTCGTCGGCTTTCATTTTAATTCTTTGGTTTTCCTCTGTGGGAAACTACTTTTATCTGGTTCTTTTCGATATGGATTGAGTCATATTCTCTTTATTTGCTACAAGTATTTGTTTGTTGTAAGTATTTTAAAGCGCTGAACAATGGCTGCCTCCCTCATTCTCAGAGGGTTGCTTGGGACACCCTTGCTGAGCCCCTGGCTCACCACGCGTAGGAGTTTGACATGAATTCCCAGCCACTGGAACAAAAACACCAAAAGAAAGTACGAGCGGATGTTGGCATCGACCTTTGTTTTAACTCTTTTTTGGGGGCAACTTGCCCGGTGTTGGGAGTCTGAAGGCTTGAAGCTGCCTTCTAAGGGCTTATAATCTCTTTACGGGAAATGTAATATACACAGAACATAAGATAATATTTGGTAAATGCCAAATATGGTAAACAGACGATGAAAGGCATAGGATGCAAAGGGACTGACAATTGCAATGGACATAATAAGGCAAATGTTCCTGGGAGGGTATATTGAAGCTGATTTTTAAAGAATTCGTCTTCAGAGATACAGAGGAGTGAGCAGAAGCATTGCGGATAGAGGGAATGGTGCACATGCGTGCATGCACACACACAGGCACACACACACACATTTCCAGGGGTGGGAGAGCCTATATTTGCCTAGAACCTAAGTAAACCAGTTTGAACAGAGTGGAAATTTTGTTGGGAAATTAGTATGAAAGCCTCTTCCTTTTCTCTATCTACAGTTGGCCCTTGAACAATGTAGGGATTAGGGGCACAATGTGCCCCCCAACACCATGCAATTAAAAATTCATGTATAACTTTTGACTCCCCACGACTTAACTACTAATAGTCTACTGTTAACGGGAAGCCTTACCGATAACGTAAGCAGTCAGTTAACACAAATCTTGTATGTCTTATGTATTCTATATTGTATTCCTACCATAAAGTAAGCTAGAGAAAAGAAAATGTTCTTATGAAAATCATAAAGGGGGTTGGCGCCTGGGTGGTACAGTAGGTTAAGTGCCTGACTTTGGCTCAGGTCATGATCTCACAGTTCATGAGTTCAAGCCCGGCATCAGGCTCTGTGCTGTCAGCTCAGGGCCTGTAACCTGATTCTAGCAGCCTCTGCCCCTACCCTACTCATGCTCTGTCTCTCTCTTTCTCTCTCTCTCAAAAATAGATAAAACATTAAAATTTTTGAAGAAAATCATAAGAAAAAGAAAATGCATTCACAGTACTGTGTTGTATTTACCTCCCCACTCCCCAAAGTCCACCAATAAGTGACTTAGCAGTTCAAACCCATGTTGTTCAAGGTCAACTGTATGTGCTCCCACGTGATCTCATTTAGTCCTGTACATTTAAATACTGTCTGTGTGCTGATGATGCCTGGATTTATATAACTCAAGCACAGGCCTTTCTTCTGTATTCCAGACCCGCTCCTCCAATGAACTCATCAATGTCTCCCCTTAATAGTCACGCAGGAATTTTACCCGGAACACACCCACAATGGAACTCTTGGTTTTTACATTCTGGACTTGTCCTTGCCCTCCCACATCCCATGTCATTTCCCTCTTGGCATATGGCACCATGATTCACCCAGGTGACCAAGCCAAAACCCTGGGATTCATGCTTGACTTCTTTCACTTAGTCCCCTGACTCTACTCCATCGATTATAGACATCAGCTGTCCCCACAAGAGCATCTCAGCTCTTTTCACGTTTCTCTGACTAAGTGGTGTCACCCATGTACCCACGTTCAAGGCACCTGCCTCTTTAGCCTGTCGTTGTGTAATAGTCCCCTGATCTCAATGCTTCCAAGCTTAGATTCTTGCGACCCTGTCTCTACCCAGTGGTCAAAGTAACCTTTTGAAATGTTATCAAATGCCAGCAGATTGCCTCCCACCTCTTGCTTAAAACCCTTTCATGACTTCCCGGTGCACTTTAGCATAAAATCCCAACTTACCATGGTCTACATGGTCCTGCTTCGTGGATCCCTCCTCCTTCCCCCCCACCCCCCACCACCCTTTGCCTGTCCACATCCATGCCACTTCTTCCGATAGCTGCTTCTCCACTTTCCTTTGGGGAATTCTGATCTCCCTGATTCTTACTGTGGGTGGTCTAGGCAGGCTGACTCCACTCCGCCCCTGTGCGAGGGGGTCAGCATGGAACCCCAGCATGAACATCCAACATATACTTTCCCTGTGTCACAACGATTGGCTCAGAGACGAGTCCATATCCTGAGTTGATCCAATAAGACCAAAGCCCAGGTCTTTTGCCAGAACAGGGGGGAATGGTGGCTGTAAAGATGGTGAACACCTGGACCTGTAGGAACCCATCTGACTTCTAATGGCCAGTGGGCAGGTCCTGTTGACTCTGTTGAGCACAGTCAGCCTCATGCCATCCTCAACTTTTCAGCTGAGCCAACACATTCCCCGTTGAAGTTGGGTTTCTGGACTAGCTTGTCCTGCGGGACCTGACTCCTGCCTAGACTGAGCCTTATCCCAAACCTTTCTTCTCTCTACCCTTAGCCTCAGGCTTGAGACACCATTAAACCCTTTCTCATCTCAGTGCCTTTGCCTTTGGTGTCCATGTCGCTTAGAATTCTCTTCCCAAGGTTAAAAAAAGGTTTTTTTTTAACGTTTATTTATTTTTGTGAGAGAAAGAGAGGGGGGGGAGGGGCAGAGAGAGAGGGAAACAGAGGATCTGAAGCAGGCTCCATGCTGTCAGCGCAAAGCCCAACGTGGGGCTTGAACTCACGACCATGAGATCACGACCTGAGCCGAAATCAAGAGTCAGCCTCTTAACCAATGGAGTCACCCAGGTGCCCCTTCCTGAGGTTTTTAAGAGGCTAACATACTCTTATTTCTTAGGTCCAACTCAAATATCACCTCCTTATAGACTCCTTCCCAAACTACGTAAGTAAAACGGGCTTCTCCAGTTAGTTCCCTTCATCAGGTTACCTGCTTTCATTTAGAGCAGGGATCATAAGCCATATCTCACTTGTTTACCTCTTTACGCACTTGTTCATTATCTGGCTCTTTCCATTAAAATATTAGCTTTATATCAGCAAGGATTTGTCTGTCTTGTTCAGTGTGTGCTCCAGGAATCAGCTCTGTGTCTCATACACTGTAGATGCTTAATAAGTGTTTGTTCAGTGTGTGAATGAGTGAATGCGTGCTTGACTCTCCATTCGTTCATCTTGATGGGAGGGAGGAAAGGGACAGGCAATAGTTACCATAATGGGCAACAGACACAGCTGGAAAATACAAGCTTCCTTCTTTGTTTTTTTAAACTGTTTATTTACTTTTATTAAAAACATTTTTAATGTTCATTCATTTTTGAGACAGAGAGAGAGAGAATCCGAAGCAGGCTCCAGGCTCCTCTGAGTTGTCAGCTCAGAGCCCGATGTGGAGCTTGAACTCACAAACAAGATCATGACCTGAACCGAACTTGGAGGCTTAACGGACTGAGCCACCCAGGTGCTCCAACTGTTTATTATTTATTTATTTATTTTTAAATTTTAATGTTTAGTTATTTTTTTCCTTAATGGTTTATTTATTTCTAGGAGAGAGAGAGACAGCATGAGCAGGGGAGGGTCAGAGAGGGAGTCACAGACTCCGAAACAGGCTCCAGGCTCTGAGCTGGCAGTCAGCACAGAGTCTGACGCGGGGCTCAAACCCATGAACCGCGAGATCATGACCCAAGCGAAAGTCGGACGCTCAACCGACTAAGCCACTCAGGCGCCCCTATTTATTTTTGAGACAGAGAGAGAGAGATGGAGAGAGACAGAGAGAGAGAAGAAAAACGAATCTTTAGTGGTCTCTGCACTGAGCACAGAGCCCAGTGCGGGGCTTGAATTCCTGAACTGTGAGATCATGACCTGGTCGGCAGCTGGACACTCAACCAACTGAGCCACTGGGCGCCCCAATCTTTCTTCTCCCTGCAGGCTTTACCTGGAAACCGTGAGCAGAGCATTCTACAAAGGCAGCCATCACAGCTAGATGTGCTCCGCACTAGCCTCTGTCTGGCAAGTCAGGGCTGCAGATGGGTGAACCAGCTGGCATTGGATGCAGGTGCCAGATGAGAAAGGGCACAGCATTCCCCCTCACCTGCAAGTCTCCTCCGCGAGCCCCCTCTGGCTGCAGGCTGGTCTTGGCCAGAGGTACCAGGTAACGGTTACATCTTTCTCTTTGTAAGGGAAACCACCCCTTTATTAGGAAAGGTCGTGGAGGGGGGTAGGCAGTCAAGGGTGAAGGGTCCTGCTTCCCTGACTTGCCAGCAAGGATTTTGAATGTACCACTGGTAACAAAGGAATAGCAACCACAGCAAACATGGGTCTAGTGCTTGCTTCGTGCTGGGAGTGCTCTAAGTGTTTCATATGTATTAGCTCCTTTAATTGAGGTTGATTAATGATGGCCGCAATTTCTTTGATGCTTTTCCCAGTGAGACTTGGGGATATGGTCCCTCCTGTTGAATCTGGACAGGCTCTGATTCCTTTCACCAAGAGAATATGGCAAAAGTGATGCAATTTGGAACTGTCTTTTAAAACCCTTGCTGGAGGGCACTTGCTCTATGGAAAGCAAGACCCCACGTAAGAAGTTTGAGCATCAGGCTGGAGAAATCACTGGAATGAGACCTGAGATTTCATGGAGAGAGAGAGGGGCCAGCTTAGCCACAACGTTGCTGCTCTATCCCCTCTGCAACATGGCTCCCCCGCCCCACTCCCTTAGCTACTCGTAACTGTTGTTTAAAACTGAGGAGAGCTCCATTCATGTTGTTGCAAATGGCAGCACTTCACTTTTTTTCATAGCCAAATAGTATTTCACTGTGTATAGACACCACATCTTTATCCATCAATCAGCCAGTGGACATTTGGGTTCTTTCCATAATTTGGGGATTGTCAATAGCGCTGCTATAAACATTGGGGTGCATGTGTCCTGTCGAATCAGCATGTTTATATCCTTTGGATAAATTCCTAGGAGTACAATTGCTGGGTCATAGGGTAGCTCTATTTTTAATTTTTTGAGGAAACTCCATCCTGTTTTCCAGAGTGGCCGCACCAGTCTGCATTCCTACCCACAGTGCAAAAGGGTGGGTTCCCCTTTCTCTGCATCCTTGCCAACATCTGTCATTGCCTGAGTTGTTCATGTCAGCCATTCTGACAGGTGTGAGATGGTATTTCATTGTGGTTTCGATTTGCGTTTTGAAAATGTATAATATTCTCAACACTATGAGAATGTTGAATGATTAAGAAAAAAAACTGAGGCCATCTTGTCTCCCCCAGCACCCCTTCTATGGCATCTCTGACCCTGGGCTAAGTTGGGCATCCCTTTCGTGTGCCTGGGAGCCTTTCTGTGGTACAAATGGAGATGTTGACATAGCCGTGTCACTGCCAGCAAGTTAGCTCCATAACGACAGAGACTCCGTCTTACCTGTCTTTTTATACCCTCAGTGCTTAACACAAGTCCTGGCGGGCTCAGTGTTGGGGCTCAGTAAATTCTCACTGAAACAGTAAATGAAGGGGCACCTGGGTGGCTCAGTCCATTGAGCTTCTGAGTCTTGGTTTTGATTCAGGTCATGATCTCAGGATCATAGGTTCAAGCCCCACAACGGTCTCTGTGCTGGTAGTGAGGATCTTGCTTCAGATTCTCTCTCTCACTCTCTCTTTGCTCCTTTCCCCTACTTGCTCTCTCTCCTCTCTCTCTCTCTGATTAAAACACCCAAAAAACAGTAAATGAACAAAAAAGGAATGAAGCTGTCCATTGTGGTAGTTTGTGGAGCGCGGCTCAGCTGAAGTGGGATTGAATCATGCCGCTGCCGCTTACCAGCAGCCCAGCTTTGGAAAACTTACATAATCTCCTTGACTTTCCTCTATGAAGTAGACACAGGGAAATCTCGACATCACAGGATGTCATAAGGAGGAAAGGAGGCCTCATCTCCAGGTTGCTTAGTGCCCTGCCCCTCATGTGGTAAACGCTCAGGAAATAGTATCTTTTACAAAACAAATGAATTTTCTAATTGCGTGTGCCCTCCCTCTTCACATTCCATCCTCCGCAGTCCCTGCTTTCTGCAAGCAGAGTTTGTTGGCACAGACACAGACAGCCTCTGATTTCCTTTTCCTCAAGAATTCTTCATTAGAAGGGGCGCCTGGGTGGCTCAGTCGGTTAAGCGTCCGACGTCAGCTCAGGTCATGATCTCACAGTTCGTGAGTTCGAGCCCTGCGTTGGGCTCTGTGCTGACAGCTCAGAGCCTGAAGCCTGCTTTGGATTCTGTGGCTCCCTCTCTCTCTGATCCTCCTCTACTCACACTCTCTCGCTCTGTCTCTCTTTCAGAAATAAATAAAACGTTAAAAAAAAAGAATTCCTCACTAGAAAAGAAAAGTGTTGAACCTTTTTTCACTCAGCCCTGGGTTCAAGTTCGTACAGTTTTTTCAGCCTGGCCACCAGTGCCACCTCACCTCTGTGTCCACTGACTGACCCAGAGAGCAAGGGACAGGTCATCTAAAGCTTTGAGGAAACACGCAACTTGACACTGGAGAGGAGTCAGGCTCAGGTGATCAGATGTGTGCTCTTTGTGCTCAGGGTCTGAGGACTGGACTGGGAACTAGAGAAAGGGGTTCAGCAGGGAGAGCCAGGGAAAAGGGGAGACCATGGGTGGATTATGGACAGCTGCACGGTAGCAGGGTGTACTCAACAGCCTTCCCTCTATATCTGGGGCACATGGCCAGCAATGGGCATAATGGCATTTCATGTACGAATACACATGGCAGAATGCATCAAAACTTGAACAATAAAGGGGTTTAAGATCTCATTTGATATGAAATCAGCAGAAAGACATCAGCAGGATCATTAATTGAGCTACTCAACAGTATCAGCAAACACCTGGGTTCTTTCATCTACAGCGTGATGGTTTGTCTTGCTCCCATGGCACCAATATGGCTGCCACAGCTCCAGCCTTCACACATAGTCAACAATGTGCAGAGGCAACAAAGAAAAAAAAGTACTCTTGCTCTCTCTCACATCATTTTAAGAGCTGAAGAAAACGTTTCCAGAAGCCTTCTGGAAGCCTTCTGGAAGCCTTCCTCCATGTCTCATTGGTCAGCATTGGTTCATTTGTTCATCCTAAACCAATCCCCAGAGGCTTTAACCAATCCCTGAAATGCACGGAATCCTTTGGGGAGAGTGAACAAAACATGGGGTCTGTTCTTGTTAGAAAGGGGGGAGCCAGGTAAATGATTGTCGGTTAGGTCTTAACAGTATCTACTACTGTTAAGTAGTAAATTTATCCCCACCCCCATTTTTTGGGAGGGCTAGCCATGTCCTATAAACATGAAAGTGTTCTGAAACCATGAATAAGGAAAACAGATAATGATGTATCTGGATAACAGGTTGTCAGGGTTCGTGGCCTTCTGTTGGACCTCTGACAGTCTGTATGATTTGGGTGGGGCCCCCTCCCCCTTCATTTTCTGGTTTTAGTTTCCATCTCTTAGGCAGGAATTCAGAGGTCCCTCAGAGAACCCATGTGGAGCTCCAGCTAATCACAGTTCACATGCATGGCACAGAACATCTCATAAAAACAGATTTTTAAAGAATATTTATGTATTTATTTTCAGAGAGAGATGGGGGGTGGGAGGGACAGAGAGAGGAGAGAGAGTGCAGAGCCCAGTGCAGGGCTTGAGCTCATGATCCATGAGACCATGACTTGAGCCAAAATCAAGAGTCTGTTTTTTAAACTGACTGAGCCAACTAGGGGGTCCAGAAAAAGAGATTTTATTTTATTTTATTTTTTATTAAAATTTTTTTTAAATTATGGTTTTTTGTCAAGTTGGTTTCCCTATAATACTCAATGCTCATCCCAAGTGCCCTCCTCCATGTCCATCATTTCTTTTCCCTTCTCCCTCATCCCCCATCAACCCTTAGTTTGTTCTCAGTATTTAAGAGTCTCTTATCAGAAAAATAGATTTTAAAAGGGGCTTCTCTCTTCACAAAGCCAGGAGCTTTTTGAAGATTTCATGATCCCTTCATCATATACCAGCTGTGTAGCCACAGGCAAATTAACTAGCCTCTCTGAGCCTCATCACTAAATCGGGGATAAAAATTATACCTTCCTTCCAAGGGTTGTTGGGGTAATTAAATGACCGATGAAAACATGGCAGCTAGAGTATAGTACTCAGTCAACACTGTTATTATTTTTAGTGTTGTGTTCCTACACCATCAGCATCATTACAGGCGTGCCTCGGGGACACTGCAGGTCGGGTTACAGACTGCCGCAGTAAAGCAAGTATCTCAATAAAGAGAGGCAAAATGAACTTTCTGGTTTCCCAGTGCATATAAAAGTTGTGTTTAGACTTGGGGTACCTGGATAGCTTAGTCGGTTAAGCGTCCGACTTTCGCTTAGGTCATGATCTCGCGGTTCGTGGGTTCGAGCCCCGTGTCGGGCTCTGTGCTGACTGCCAGCTCAGAGCCTGGAGCCTACGTCTGAGTCTGTGTCTCCCTCTCTCTCTGACCCTCCCCTCTTCACGCTCTCTCTCTCTCCTAGAAAAAAAAAAAGTTGTGTTTAGACTATACTGCAGTCTATTCAGTGAGTGAGAGCATTATGTCTAAAAAATTCCTGACATACATGCCTTCATTAAAAAGAAAATGTATTGCTAACAAATGCCGACTTTCAGCAAACCATATTCATGGTCACAGACGACCATAACAAATGTAGTAATAATGAAAAAGTTTGGGGTGCCTGGGTGGCTCAGTTAGTTAAGCGTTCGACTTTGGCTCAGGCCATGATCTCATGTTTGTGAGTTTGAGCCCAGCTCAGGCTCTGTGCTGACAGTTCAGAGCCTGGAGCCTCCTTCAGATTCTGTGTCTCCCCCTTTCTCTGCCCTGCCCCCACTGGTGATCTCTCTCTTTCTCAAAAATAAATAAACACTAAAATAACAATAATAATAATTAAAAAGTTCAAAATACTGCAAGAATGACCAAAATATGACACAGGAACTCAAAGCGTACTAATGCCGCTGGGAAAATGGTGTTAACAGACTCTCTTGACTCAGGATTGCTAGCAAACTTCAGTTTGTAAAAAAATGTGCTATCTGTGGGGCGCCTGGGTGGCTCAATCAGTTGGGTGGCTAACACAGCTCAGGTCATGATCTCATAGCTCTTGAGTTCAAGGCCCGCATTGAGCTCTCTGCTATCAGTGTGGAGCCTTCTTCAGAGCCTCTGTCCATCTCTGGACCTCCCCTACTAGTACTATCTGTCTCTCAAAAATAAATAAACATAAAAATAAATAAATAAATAAACATAAAAAAAACACGCTATCTGTGAGTGGCTGTAACGTGAGGTATGTCTGTATTACTATTTATTTTTCTTTCTTTATTATTGAAGTTTAGCTGACCTACAGTGCTGTCTTAGTTTCAGGTGGACAGCATAGTTGTTTAGCCCCTATACTGTATTCAGTGCATGTCACCATATTATTACTATTGTATTCTCCCGTGTTGTTGCATTTTCAGACCTTTTTCCAGGTACCTATTATATGCTCGATGCATGTTTGTTGAATAAAAACGAGCACGAGAATGAATAAGCAGAGGGAAAACATGTAGAAAAGTTAAATAAGACTGAAATGCATTTCTAGAGTCACCTGTCTGGGCTGCATAGTCAGTTAAGCATCGGACTCTTGATTTCGGCTCAGACCATGAGTTCACAGCTCGTGAGTTCAAACCCCATGTCAGGCTCTGAGCTGACAGTGCGGAGCCTGCTTGGGATTCTCTCTCCCTCTCTCTGCTCCTCTGCTGCCTACTCTCTTTCAAATAAATAAGCTTTATAAAAAATAAAATAGTCAAGTCTTTAAAAAATAAAAATGCATTTCTTTTTTTTTTAATAGTTTATTGTCAAGTTGGTTTCCATATGACACCCAGTGCTCATCCCCACAAGTGCCCTCCTCCATGCCCATTTCTTTTATTTTTAATGTTTATTTATTTGATGGTGGGGGAGAGGGAACAGGTGGGGGAAGGGCAGAGTGAGAGGGACAGAGGACCCAAAGCAGGCTCTATACTGTCAGCACAGAGCCCAACACGGGGCTCGAACCCACAAACTGTGAGATCATGACCTGAGCTGAAGCTGGACGCTTAACCGGTTGAGCCACCCAGGTGCCCCAAGAAATGCCTTTCTAAAACCAGACCACCACTGCAGGGAGACATGGCAAGTTGACAAGGCCTGTAATGAAGTCCCTCCTGGGAGGTGCCTACCAGCACTCCTTCGGTCCCGGACGGAGCCGAAGGTGCAGAGAGGAGAGAGAGCCTCCCCGCTGAGACGTGACATCTCAGAAGATGTGATCCTGGAGGATGTTCCCCCGGGTAACTGAAGTTGCCCTTGGTGTCTGGTTCTGAGCTTCATTCTGGAGGGCCCAGCCCAGCCCCAGAGTCTGTTTTATTCCTGTTGGAGAGTGGGAAGCTGTAGCGATGCAAAGCCCACACATCTGCAGAGACTTTGTCTTTAGTAAACCAGCTCTCTATGACAACCATTGCGTGCGTTCTGGGCTCAGCGCCAGCTGACTCAGGAATTAATCAAACCCTTTTGTGCCAATTCCCAGCATCTTTCAAAGGATCTTTACACAGACCGCTCCTAAACGAGTAGCGAATGAATATTCATAGATAGGTTTTTTTCCCCACCGCCGATCGGATCCGGAAGGACTCTGTGCTCAGAGCTGTTGGCTCTTCCTTTGGTGGAGGGGGCTGGGTTTGGTCTCGGGCTTCTTGTAGCCGAGAGGGAAATGAGTCGGCCCCTGACACCAGAGAAGTAGAATGTCCTTCTCCTGACCGTGATAAACTTCTCGGAGGCAATGTGTTGGGGAAGGAGTCAGAAAGGTTAGGATTGGAGCCATCGTGTGCAACAGGCTGGCACGTGTATTCTCCAGTCGACCCAGGGTACCCCCGAGGGACCCATGTGACTGGGTTTCTCATTCCTTCGCCTGGCCCCGTGCAAAGTTCTCAGCATGCTGATTGGACACTGCCCTTCAGTAGCAATAACTCCAGCATTTGAAGAGCACTTTCCAGTTTGCATCTACATGATCTGATTCCCTAGATGAGGGGCATGGAAGCCATTGCTCAGGCGAGGGACCCAAGCTCAGAGAGCTAGTTAAGTCACAGAAAGACAGGGGACACATAAGGCAGAGGTGGGATTAGAGCACATGGGTCCTGATCCCCAGGTGTGCACTCCATGGTCCCACTGCCCTCCTGCCAGTCACCAGGGTTTGAGCCACAGACATGGAAAGTCTCATAAGCCCCAAAAGTAGTCTTCAGAGGAGGGGGCATCAAATGATCTTTGAGTTCTTTTATCCAAGGGTCTATGGTCTTTGTTCAATTTCTGTTCTGGAGAGGTCTCCCAGAGGGCGATCTTGCCCTAGAGCATTTCCAAAAACTCAGAGTGCCTCAAGTGGATTGGGCATCTCTGAGACTCATTCCAGTGTCCTGGATACTGCTCCGGACAGCATAGAACCAACTGCTGCCTTCCGCCTCTCTCTACGTGGTGTCTGCAGGGTCACCCCTGACCCACAGGACCGTCCATCCCCAAACACTTCCCCTTCCAATCAGGCACTCTCCCCCAATGCTTGTGGGGAGCAAACTGGACAGCTGTGTGGAAGACGGTGGACACGCCCCTCAAAAATTACAAACGCACAGATTCCTGTATCTGGCTCTCTCGCTTCTACAAGTTTGCCTTCTTATATATTACCAGGTGTGTGTGTGCAGGATTTCTCATTGCAGCCTGCTTTGTAGTAGCAAAGATTGAACCCGATCTAAGGGACCATTCATAGAGGACCAGAGCTGGGATGGAAGCCGGTGGACACGCCATAGCTGCAGAAATGAGAGAGGAAGTTCAAGTCAACTGGTGGAGACTGATGGCCAGCAACATGCAAAACAGTGTGTATAATTTGCTCCCATACTTGAGGAACTAATAAAACAGTTACTTTTGGGTGATGGTGGTGAAGAGGGGGTCAGACCTTTTGACAGACATTTTTTGGATCCTCCTGAGTTTTGAAGCATGCTAATGGCGTCTTTATTCAGATAATTAAATTCAACAATTTAATTGTTGCCGCCTGCCAGTTAGCCACAATGGAGGGTCCTGGAGATAACAAGCATTTGAGCAGAATCCAAATCCTTGACCCTGGGGTCATCACCAGGAATTCATCAGGTTGCTGGGGGCATTATGTTACCTCTGGGGCACCCAGTAAGAGAGAATATGTCACCCGAAATATAGATACGGTGGAGTAAGGAGCATCCTGGGCTGGGTAGGAGTAGAGTGATTGTTTAGGGGATTGAGAAGCCACCCGAGGTTCTTTCAACACCCGGGATTTTGTGGAATGGAGGGCTGTACCCTTTGGAGTTCAGGTAAATCCCCAGGTCATTGTCCCGCCATGCCCTGGCCGACCAGGTCCTGTGGCACCAAGATATGCCGCTCTAAGAATGAGTAGATATTCTGATGCCAGCTCTCTGTGAGCATGGCCTCGCCTGGAATGAGGCCTGGCTTCTAGGAGCGAAGTCTTGGCACCGACGGCTCCATTCCACGATCAGGTTGATGTTGGAGACCTTCAACCACCCCAGGGGCATTGAGTTTTCCCGACCAAGTGTGTGCTGCTCTGGCCCATCCTGCGGGAGGCTAAACAATCCCCCCCCCCTCCGTGCCTTACTTCCCCTCACTCCTAATGCAGACTCTGTGCTCCCTGATCTCCCTCTCTTCTCGCTATCATATGGACTCGATTCAGGAAACTCCATATGCCCTCATTTTACTGGACAATGTTTCAATGAGCCCTGCCAACGAACCCAGCAGGGCTGGCACAAAGCTCTGATGGTCATTGCTTGTGTCCTGAACCACCTCCACTCATGAGGGGGCCAGGACATGTGTGGGAGTAACTCCGTCAGTCTTACAATTTTCCTAGAACAGTGAAAATAAGGTAGAAAATAGCAGATTTCCTCTGCCAAGCAGTAGGCTTGCATTCCACAGTGAAGATCATCTCCAGGCTGGCTTTTTTCGGTTAGGGATTTTGAACCATGAGCTTAGCACACTCTAAGTACCCAGAGGCACTGGGTAGGTGCTTGGGGACTGAATGAGGCACTCAGGAACCTCTGGAGTGTTCCTTCAGGTGTGCGACAGAAGCACGCACGGAAAGCAGGGGGCTGCTGAGCAAAGTAGCTCAACTTGGCCAGTCTTAACTTGGCCACTCATTTGCTTCCACCGTGAGCGACAGAAAAAAGTTGTTTTTTTAATTGAAGTAGTTTACATATGATGTTCCATTAGTTTCAAGCGTACAGCATAGTGATTGGACAAGTCTATACATGATGCTATGTTCACTACAAGTGCAGCCACCATCTGTTGCACACAACGTTATTACAATACCATTGACTCTATTTCCCGTGCTGTGCCTTTTATTCCTGTGACTTACTCCTTCCATAACTGGAAACCTGTACCTTCCACTCCCCTTCATCTACTGTGCCTGTCTCTCTACCCACCATTCCTCTGGCAATCATCACTTTGTCCTCTGTATTTATGGGTCTCTCTCTTGCTTTTGTTTGCTGTTCATTTCTTTCAATTTTTAGATTCCACATGTAAGTGAAATCATATGATATCTGTCTTTCTCTGACTTCCTTCACATAGCTTGACAGCCTCTAGCTCCATCCATTTTGTCACAAATGGCAAGATTTCATCCTTTTTCATGGCTGAGTAATATTCCATTGTGTATGTAAATACCACATCATCTTTATCCATTCATCTATAATGGACACTTGGGCTACTTCCATGTCTTAGCTATTGTAAATAATGCTGCAATAAACCTAGAGGCATATCTATCTTTTCAAATTAGCGTTGTTTATTTTCTTTGGGTAAATTCTCAGTAATGGAATTCCTGGATTATATGGTATTTCTATTTTTTAATTTTTTGAGGAACCTCCATGCCGTTCTCCACAGTGGCTGCACCAGTTTGCATTCTCACCAACAGGGCAAGAGGGCTCCCCTTTCTCCAGATTCTCCCCAATACCTGTAGTTTCTTGTCTTTTTTGATACTAGCCATTCTGACAGGTGTAATATAATAGATATTGCATTGTGGGTTTGATTTCCATTTCCTGATGGTGAGTGAAGTGGAGCATCTTTTCATGTGTCAGCCATCTGGAGGCCTTCTTTCAGGACATATCTTTTCAGGCCCTCTGCCCATTTTTTAATCAGATTGTTTGTGTGTGTGTTGATTCGTATAAGGTCTTTGCATATTGTGGACAATAATCTCTTATCAGATATAACATCTGTAAATGCCTTCTTCCACTCCGGAGCCTGCCTTTTTGTTTTGTTGATGATTTCCTTCACTGTGCAAAAGCTCTTTATTTTGGTGTAGTCTTAATAGTTTGTTTTTTGCTTTGGTTTCCCTTGGTGAGAGGAGGCAAGTCTAGAAAAGTGTTGCTAAGACCGATGTCCCAAAGATGGCTGTCATGGGTAGAACAGAGGGCATTATGCTAAGTCAGTCTGAGAAAGACAAATACCGTATGATTCCACTCATAACTGGAATCTGTAAAAAATGAATGAAAAGCAGAATCATACCTATAAATACAGAGAACACACTGATGGCTCCCAGAGGGGAGCAGGAAGGGGGAGCCAGGATTGGGCAAAATAGGTGAAGGGAAGAGGGAGAGACAGGCTTCCAGTTATAAGATGAGTAAGTCATGGGCATAAGAAGCAGAGCATTAGGAATACAGTCAATGGTATCGTAAGAGTGATGTAACGGCACAGGCAGGAGCTACACTAGCGGTGAACACAGCATAATACCTAAACCTGTCAGGTCGCTAAGGTGCATACCTGATACCGATGTAACAACATGTGTCAACTATACTCAAATAAAAAAAAGAGAGAGGGGTGCCTGGGTGTGGCTTTGGAGGTATTTTTAAAAGATGTGGGCCGCCTGGGTGGCTCAGTCGGTTAAGCGTCTGATTTCAGCTCAGGTCATGATCTCACAGTTCAAGAGTTTGATCCTTTCGTCTGTCTCACTGCCATCAGCACAGAGCCTGCTTCAGATTCTCTGTCTGCCCTCTCTCTGCCTCTGTGGGGCTTGTAGTCTCTCTCTCAAAAATAAATAAACGAGAGAGAGAGAGATTACCTCCTATGATTTCTTCTAGTAGTTTTGTGGTTTCAGGTCTCACAGTTAGTTCTTTAACCCATTTTGAGTTTATTTTTGTGTGTGGTATAAGAAAGTGGTCCAGTTTCACAAATATCATATGTGTGCACGTATAGGAGGATTAGGAGGAACTTAACAGAGGACCAAGGGGGAGAAGGAGGGCGGAAATGGTGGGGAAAGGGAGAGAGGCAAACCATGAGAGACTCTTGAATGCTGACAAAAACTGAGGACTGGTGGATGTGGGGGGGGGAGGAAGGGTGGACATGGAGGAGGACACTTGTGGGGATGAGCACTGGGTGTTATGTGGAAACTAATTTGACAATAAACTATTTGTAAAAAAAAAAAAAGAAAAGAAAGTGGTCCAGTTTCATTCCTGTGAATGTCACCATCCAGTTTTCCCAACTCCGTTAATTTATTTTTACTTATTTTTAACTTTTTAAAAAATATCTTTTTTTGAGAGAGAAAGGATGAGCAAGGGAGGAGCAGAGAGAGAGGGGGACAGAGGATCTGAAGCAGGCTCTGTGCTGACAGCAGAAAGCCCGATGCAGGGCTCGAACTCATGAACCATGAGATCATGACCTGAGCAGAAGTTGAAGGCTTAACTGACTGAGCCACCAGTCAGTGGTGTTTATTGAAGAGACTAGCTTTTCCACATTGTATATTCTCATTTCCTTTGTCTCACTTCCTTTGTCAATAGGTTTATTTCTGGGCTCTCTACAGAAAGAGGAGTTTTATTTTTTTATTATTTATTATTTATTTTATTATTTTTTAAAATATAATTTATTGTCAAGTTAACTAATATACAGTGTGAACACTGTGCTCTGAGCTGTGGGAGTAGTTTCCCATGATTCATCACTCACATACTACACCCAGTGCTCATCCCAACACCTCCCCTCCTCAATGCCCATCACCCATTTTCCCCGGCCCCCTGACCCTCTCATCCACCCTCAGTTTGTTCTCTGTATTTAAGAGTCTCTTATGTTTTGTCTCCCTCTCTGTTTGTAATTTTTTTTTCCTTTCCCTTCCCCCATCGTGTTCTGTTAGGTTTTCTCATATTCCACATATGCGTGAAAACATATATCTGTCTGACTTATTTCATGTAGCATAATATCCTCCACTTCCATCTGTATTGCTGCAAATGGCAAGATGTCATTCTTTTTCATTGCCAAGTAGTATCCCATTGTGTGTAGTTGTATATATATCTTCTTTATCCATTCATCAGTTGATGGACATTTGGGCTCTTTCCATAATTAGGCTATTGTTGGAAGTGCTGTTATGAACATTGGGGTACATGTGGCCCTATGACTCAGCACTCCTGTATCCTTTGGATAAATTCCCAGTAGTGCTATTGCTGGGTCATAGGGTAGTTCTATTTTTAATTTTTTGAGGAACCTCCATACTGTTTTTCAGAGGGGCTGGACCAGTTTGCATTCCCACCAACAGGGCAAGAGGGTTCCCATTAAGGGGAGTTTTAATTGGTGTCTTTGTTTTCTCCCTTGATCCAGATAGAAGAAATATATGTATATGTAGATAATTTTTGCTTCTTGGGAAATATCTAGATCAGTCAAAGGAAGACAAGACAATTTAATAGAAAGAGCTCGGAGTTGAGCATCTAGGCTCTGATCCAGGCCCTACTATAAATAATCTGTGGTTGATTTTGTCACTGGCTGTGGGCCCCAGGATCCTACCTGTGGACTGGGTGACATGAATCTCTTTTGCATGTCTTGGAGGACGTTATGAAAATGAATCAGCTGGTCCTTCACTACTGTTGTCCTCTCTCCCCACCCACCCCATCTTCTCCATGGTCCTGTTGGAATGCCCCTTGAGAACACCCTGGGTGGAAACCCCCGAAGCCCATGTTTTTAAGGAGCTCACCATTTCCAACAGGCAGGAAACAAGGCACACACTGTTGGGAAAGACTCAGAAGAACGAGATGCTATACCATCAATAAGGGTAAAGTCATTTGGTAGCACAGTGAGCCCTCCTCCAACAAGCCTGTGAGGGAGAGGCGGGAGTGGGGCCCAGGAGGCATAGAGTCAGGTACTCAGAGCCAGCAAAACACTTTGCTGGGTGGACAGAGCGCCCTGCAGGCAGGATCCAGCTCCTTGGCTGTAGTTTGGAGCCTCTGGGCTCTCAGAGGAGCAGGGAGGGAGAAATGGCCGGAACTATGACCTCCCAGCCAGAAAGAACAGAGAGCGCATAGTGAATGAGTGGGGAGTGGGTGCCTTGGGAGACGGGGTTCTGAGTGCTGAGCAACCCCCCCTATGGTTAACACTTAGCTCATCTGAAGCTAGGAGCCCCAGCTGAGAAGTACCCTCAGCACCTCAAAGGCCTAGAACCATGCATGCTCAGGTTATTTTTTATTATTGTCATTATGGTCACCTGGTAATCACACGAGGGAGCAGGAGCTTTGTCGAGGCCCCCTGGAGCACGCCCACACCCCATGCCCAGGATCCCAGTTCCCAGTCACAGGAAAGGTCTCAGGGTGTGGGCTGCTTTCTGCACACAGGGGTTGCAGGCACTGATGAATTAAACCATTGACTCTTAGAGCCTCCAACGCCTGCTCAGCTGCACAGCTCAATCATAACACACTCATCCAAGAACGTATTAGGTCCATTTCTAGTCACAAAGAAGGCTAAGGACACAGTGTTCACCAGAAAAGCCTCAGCTGCTGCTGCTTCTTTTTTTTAAAGTAGCCTCATGCCCAGTGCAGAGCCCAACCGGGGGCTTGAACCCATGACCCTGAGATCAAGACCTAAGGTGAGACCAAAAGTCAGATGCTTAACCCACTGAGCCACCCAGGCACCGTTGCCCCTGCTTCTTTAGAGTTGAGGCACCTGGAAAGGTAACAGCATCTTGGCCCTTATTTGCATTGAAAACAACCTAGGGGGAGCCTGGATGGCTCAGTAGGTACAAGGGGTTAAGTGTCAGACTCTTGATTTCAGGTCAGGTCATGAGTTCTAGCCCTGCTTGGGATTCCCTCTCTCTCCCTCTCCCTCTGCCCCTCCCCCCCACACCCCTCTCCTGGCAAATAAATAAATATACTTAAAAACAAAACAAAACAAAACAACCTAGGAACCATGCTCCTGATGCATTTGTATTGTGTTTCTCAAAAGTTCTGGAAGAAGAAAAGCATAGTCAAATCTTAACCAATTATGCATGCAATTGTAATATATATCTCAATTAATTTTTATAAAATTATTTATAAATTGTAATCATATACATTAAATATTATTTTTCTTAAATTAATATATTGATTATATCAACCAAATATATATATTTGTATATATATTGATATACATATATATCAACCAAATATGTATATATATTTAGTTGATAGAATTATCAATATGTGTATACATACGCACATATATTAATTTTTTCTTAGAAAATTAATGTACATACAATGAATATATCTCTCAATTAATCTAAAGTTATAAATAAATTTATAATATTTATATTTATATACATTTACATATAATTTATATATGAATTTAATGTAATCATATACATTTAATATTAATTTTCTTAAATATATATTTCACCCAAATATATATATACTCATTTGATAGATTTATCACTATATATACATAAACACATATTAATTTTTTATTAACTAAATATTAATTTTCTTAAATATATAATGTTAAATATTAATTTTCTTAAATATATATGTATTTTTTCCAAATATATATATTTGGTTGATAGAATTATCAACATATGTTTATATACACACCTACACACACACACACACACACATGTATTAATTTTATCTCAGAAAAGACTGGCTCTGGGGAATGACTCCGATTTACAGTAAAACCTGAGGAATTTGATGACACATGAACTGAACACAAACTTCCACTTGAAGAAATGCCCTGTTTCACTTCTCATCTGAGCTGGGCCCCCACCCAGCAATTTCTGTTTCAAATCCATCATTAGTACTTCTTCTATGCCTAAGGGTCAAGGGAGTTCAGTCTATTTGTAGACCACACTGTGTTGCTCAGCAGTAAGAGGCTAAGTCTACAAGAAATTAGGTAACTGGATGGAAAGGGATAGATTCAATTAATCATCTGGAAGATTTGTGGGGTCCCCAAATGTCTGTTTTATAAACCAAATATTGCCAGGGCTTCTGGAATGTTCACATTTTATCCTAAAGCTCTTGGGACCAGTCGTGCTGAATCCTTGCTTAACTTGGGTATTTCCCTTCATTTCCCCCGCGAGATCCCAGAGAATGCCGGGCCCCATGAAAGTGTCGCTAAGTGTCCTGGGAAGATACTCCCACCAGAGATGGGTTGGCAATCATTGTTCTCATTTGTTCTCTAAGGAGAAGGAGGATGAAAGCTGGGTTTTGTGTAGGGTCTTGGCTTGCTTCCTCTTGAAGCAGAGAAGCAAGGCAGAAGGAAACGGAATGAGGTCATGGGCAGTACTTGGCTCAGGGAATGGCCCCACAGATCCCCCGGGAGGGGGCCTTCATTTGTCAGCCTGGAGAGCGATGTCAGTGTGAAATCTGGAATACTATTTAGCATGCTTTCATAGGAAGAGTCTGACCAATGGGTGGGCTACGCAAGGAAGTTGTAGTCCCAAATGGCTTAGATCAGGAGTTGCTGAGTCTATGGGGACCAGGCTGTTAGTTTAAAGAGAGCCAGAGGTAATTGTGCCAAAGTGGATCCCAAGCCCCATGGTAAAGAGTAACTTGAATCAGCTCCAGCCAATGGGTATCCAGTGGGAACACGGGTCCATTCCTGCAAAATGTCACTATTTTTCAAGAGACGGTACATATCCAGGTTTCTGCATGCAATGTTTTGATTTATTAAAGACCTTATTATGTATTTATTAAAACAGCTTAACTGAAATAATTTAAAAATATTCAAAACCCTGGGGCGCCTGGGTGGCTCAGCTGGTTAAGTGTCTGACTTTGGCTTATGGGTTCAAGTCCCACATTAGGCCCTGTGCCGGCAGCTCAGAGCCTGGAACCTGCTCCGGTTTCTGTGTCTCCCTCTCTTTCTGCCCCTTCCCCTGCTTGTGCTCTATCTCTCTCTCTCTCAAAATTAAATAAATGGTAGTTTTTAAAAAAATATTTAAAACCATTGGAGGATTATCAAAATCTGTTTGCAATCAGTATATGGCCCTGCAGTCAGCTTGTGGCCACCAGTTTGCTATCACTAGTTAAGGTATTTTTTTGGGCTTAAGCCAAGGATGTAATTTCCAGGACTTTTTAAGTCCATGAGATCCTACAGTGACTGAGATTTACTGAAATTTCTGTGTCCCACACCACCCTGAGCTCGGAGCAGGAGAGGGAATAGAAGAGGAGAAGGCGAAGTCTGCACCATCACTATAAATTCCGGAGGAGAACAAGATGAACACATATTACTTCCTTCCACAAATATCTATGAAACACCTTCTATGAGCAATTTTTTATACTGGTGGATGTAGCTTATTTGCCCTTTCGGACTGTAAACTCTTTACCTCTACAGGGGTAGAGCCATAATACAAATTAAAGCCATAATAGAAATGAGAGGTGTGCAAGATGCTTTAAGGCAATATGGTAAAATGCTAAGATGGCAGAATGAAATCTCTGGATTCAAGGGTAACTTTTGGAAAGAGGGCTGCAAAGGAGAAAGCCCAAGCAAAAGCATGGAGAATGAGAAACCGAGGTGTCCTCAGGGATGTGGGGAGGCTCCGTTGCTGGTGGAGGGACGACAGTGAGGTGGCCCTTGCAAGGGAGGGGGTGAGTGACAAGGAGGCCTTCACAAAGATGGCAGCCATGAGAACGTAAAGGGAGGGTGTGGTTTCAGCGACTGTGAGACATGTTTTTGTTGGGATAAACAATGTTCAGAAATGAGGTGGCTGGGCGGGCAGGGCAAAACAATGGTGAGAAAATACCATTCAACTTCAAGTTGAAACCCAAGTACTTGGAAATTAATGGCGGATTCATAGAGAAATCCGTCCCAAGAACACATACATACACACAGTTTTGTGTTGTCTTGTTTTCTTTTGTTTTTTGGCAAGAAGATAGACAATGAGTTTTGGATATAATAAAATTTAGGTACCAGAGGCACAGCTAGGTGGAGAGGTGCTGAACATGGGGAAAAGATGAGTCTAGAGCTCACAAGAGAGCCTGGGACTACAGATGCACATGCTCAATCTTCTTTCCCAAGACCATGAATTTTGAAGGTAGAAAAGGTTGTTAAGGAGTGGGTGGTGGAGAAGAGAACACAGCTGAAGGAAAATTTTGGGAATACTGTTCTTGGGATGTCAGATAAAGAGGGTTCCCCTACAAATAGAGGATCACACAAAGAACCCAAGGGCAACGTGCAGGAAGCGCCCCAAATGCAGCTGTAGGCCAAAGGTAGGGTGGACCCAAGAGAATCTGATAATTAACGCATCATCTAGAAATCTCTAAGGACCGACTTCACCTAGGTGCGGGTGGAGAGTGGAAGTCAGGATGCACAAATGTTTAAGAATGAGTGGGCGTTGAAGAATTCACAACAAGAGTAAAGGGAACTTTCCTTTTTTTTTAAAGTATATTTATTTATTTGAAGAGAAACAGAGACAATAAGAGTGGGGGAGGGGCAGCGAGAGAGGGCGACAGAGACTCTGTCAAGCGCAGAGCCCCATGCGGGGCTCAAACCCACGGAACTGCAGGATCATGACCTGAGCCAAAACCAAGAGTTGGACGCTTAACCGACTGAGGAAGGAACTTTCTATTACTGGGGAGGAAAAGAGCAGGTTCAGCTCAAACAGCACTGAGGAACACAGAATGTAATAGGGCAGATGATACTTGGAAATACGACTTGAGGATGCGGTTTCCCAGACGTCCTTGTACCCCAGACCTTTCCACCACTCAGGCAGCTCAACCTTGCTGTACGCATGGTCTCAGGGAGGGTGTTCTGCTGCAGGATATCATCAATAACTGTGGTCTTGTGACTACATAAAGAGCCCCTGGTTGAGGAAGGAGTGAGTGGAAGGGGAAGCAAAGGACGTGCTAACATCGTATTTCCTGAGAACTACGACCTGTACTTCTATGCTGGTGAGTTTCACATGTGAACTTGGCTAGGCTATGCTGCCCAATGATTTGGTCCAACGATGGTCTAGGTGTGGCGTTGGGGGTATTTTTAAAAGATGTGGGGCATGGAGGAGGGCGCTTGTGGGGATGAGCACTGGGTGTAATGTGGAAACCAGCTTGACAATAAACTATTTGTAAAAAAAAAAAGATGTGGGGCACCTGAGTGGCTCAGTCGATTAAGCTTCTGACTTCAGTTCAGGTCAAGATCCCCTGGTTTGTGAGTTCGAGCCCCACATCAGGCTTGCTGCTGTCAGCTTAGAGCCTGCTTTGGATCCTCGGTCCCCCTCTCTCTTTGCTCCTCCCCCACTCATGTTCTCTCTCTCTCTCTCTCAAAAATGAACAAATATTTTTAAAAATGTAATTAACATGTACAATCAATAGACTTTAAATAAAGCAATTACATGCCATAATGTCGGTGGACCTCATTTAATAAGTTGAAGGCTTTTAGATCAAAGACTGAGGTTTCCCTCAAAATGAAGGAATTCTGTCTCCAGACTGAGTTTCCAGACTTTGGGCTCAAGGCTGCAAGTTCAATTCGCCTGAATTTCTGGCCTGTTGGTCTGCCCTACAAATTTTGGACTTGACAGTACCTATGATTATATGAGCCAGTCCTATAAAATCTCTGTGTGTATGTATATGCGTATATATCAGATATCCATCTGTATCTATCTGTCCTTTAGGGTTTTGCGTCTCTATAAAACCCTGATAAATACAGGCTCCTTAAAACTCCCAGAAGGGTTCTGGGAACCTGAGAGCAATGGCTGTAAGACCTCAGAGAAATAATGGTCATTGGGTTACCATGGGGAATGGAGTCCGGTGTTATCAGACAGTGTGATTAATTAAGAGCAGCCAAAATCCAACTTAGGATGGGAAATCACTAGACGAATGGTTTCATAGAAGAGATAGGTTTTGAGCCTTCCCACAAAAGTGCATTCTACCCTGAAGTAAGGACAGGCTGGGTTTGCAGCCATATAAAAATAAGCCTAAGCCCCCCTTTCACAGCCAGGCACCTTTCTGCACACCCTGGAAAATATATCGCCTAGGTCTGAGCCTCTCTCAAGAAAATTAATGATGCTCTCTTTGGTTAATAAAAGTGGTTTGCTTTTCTTTAACCACTACAATATTTGCTTGTTTTAAGGCTCAAATGAAAAGAGAGGAATGAAGAGGTCTCCTCTTTTTGTGGGCTTCCTTTATGTCATATATTTTAATCCTGTCAGATACATTTTTCAAAGGTTTTAAATGAATGGAGCTTCAGGGGGACAAGTTAACTTCCTGAAGCTTCAAACCAAGTTATTTCTGTCTTGTTACTTTGAAAGGGCATCAGAGCTCTCAAAGCAGAGACAAGAAGGAGCAAACAACTCAAGGTAAAGGGCGAGCCCTTGCACATATGAGGCAGGTTTGTGTGGAACATGAGGCTATGTGGCAGGTATGGATGTGAATCATGAAATTGTATAGCCGTTTCATTCCCCAGGAAAAATAAGGTTCAATGAAACAGACCAACCTATTATTGAAAGTGACATAAATGCTGGTTAGTGCTATTGAACCGTAGAAAGCTCAACTGATTATGATTTCTTTTTTTCTTTTAAAAAGCAGCTAATTGCCATGGATATATTTCCTCCTGCTTTTCAATGCATTCTGATCTTAGGACGAATCTGATGATTCATGTAATTGAACAAAAATATGCATTATTACATAAGAGAAGGGAAACGGTTAAGTTATCCCCTGGGCGCCGCTTGTTTCTAGTTCATTCCGCAATGCGTGGAGTACCTTGAAGTTTTCTCTTCTTGCAACAGGGAAAAATATCCTTTGGCTGAAATGGTTTGAGCTAAACCATTTGTACTAAGAATTCAGCACCCACAGCAGTAATCCCCTAATTCTGGATACTTGCCCTGGAACACTCAGATGCCCAGAGAGCACTGGGTGCATCCGTAAAAGACAATAATTTCTAATGCAGCGAGTGAACTGCGCATGGCAGATGCCGTTAGCTGCTGGGGCACACTGGCTGCTGACAGGGGTCCCTGGGAGGTGTGCTTTGCTGGGGCTCATTTTTGACCCTGTTCAGTTTGCTCTTCTGGAAGACTGCAAAATGAAATAGGATAATGGTTCTCACGCTCGGCTGAAAATCAGAATCACAGGGAGAGATTTAAAATATATATATTGATGGTTGAGCCCCATCACCAGAAATTCTTATTTCATTGATCTGGGTTGCAGCCCAGGTGTCAAGGTCATTTTTCAAGCTCTCAAAACTGGGTTGTGGGTGGCTCAATCGTTATGCATCTGACTTTGGCTCTGGTCATGATCTCCTGGTTCGTGAGTTCAAGCCCCATATCAGGTGAACTCAAGTCCCACTTCGGGTGAGCCCTGCTTTCTCTCTCTCTCTCTCTCTCTCTCTTTCTCTCTCCTCTTCCCTGTCTCTCTGTCTCTCTCTTCCTTGTGGGATTCTCTCTCTCTCTCCCCCCCCTTGCTCACTTGTGCCCCCCTTCTCTCAAAAAATAAATAAAAATAAAAAATTAAATTCTCAAAACTTTCTAATGTGCAAGCCAAGGTTGGGAGCTGCTGCTCCGGTACAGAGCTCAGTAAGTTACGTACTGTAGAATGCCAGAACTGGGCAAGAACTAATTCCTAGCTTTACAGACGAAGCAGCTGAGACTCGGTACACCAAAGGATTTGCTCCAAATCACGTATCTTATTAATAGCGTGGTGACCAGAACCCATCCCAATGGTTTTTTTCTATAACACTTGACTGCACAGGCTTTGGTTGATTGGCTGGGGAGAAATGATGGACTTACAAGTGCTGGAGAAATTGTCAACATGTATGAGTAGCCAACCATGCCCTCCTATATACGGGACCAGCCATAAGTTCACCATTCAAAAATGGTGCTGGGCTGCTGGGCATCTAGATCCAGTGGGAGCCACGTTTCCCAGCCTGTCTCTCTTTGGGTTTCCTGTTTGAAGTTAAAATGCTTTCTAAGGACAAATACCATATGTTTGCACATATAGGAGGATTAGGAGAAAATTAACGGAGGACCATGGGGGAGAAGAAGGGAGAAAATAGTGGGGGAGAGGGAGGGAGGCAAACCATGAGAGACTCTTGAATGCCAAGAACAAACTGAGGGCAGATGGGGGTGGGGGGATGGTAAGGGGGAGATGGGCATGGAGGAGGGCACTTGTGGGGATGAGCACTGGGTGTTATATGGAAACCAACTTGACAATAAACTATTAAAAAAAGAAAATCAATAGGCACTAATGAAAGCCTTTCTATATTTTATTTTAAAAAAATAACTAAGTAAATAAAATGCTTTCTAAGAGGGGCACTTGGGTGGCTCCTTCAGTTAAGCGTCTGACTTCAGCTCAGGTGATGATCTAGCAATTTGTGAGTTCAAGCCTTGCATCAGGCTCTGTACTGAGGGGCTCTCTCTCTCTCCCCCTCCCCTGCTCATGCTCTATTTCAAAAATAAACATTAAAAAGAATTTTTTAATGCTTCCTAAGATAGGCGATTGTCTACAAAGACTCATTAGTAACTTGAGTAAGTTCTGTGCTTTGGCAAGGTCCTCTGTCTTTACAGACTGCAATGTGTGGCCTTTGCACCAGGGAAGCCCTCTGCTTTTTTACTGATCTGTGCTAGCCAATCAATGGATCGGCTAGTAGAGATGAGCACCTACTAGTGATTATGACCCACATTAGCTGCTTTGAGCCTGAAAGATGCATGACACGGCTGCTGCTTCTAATCAACACAGGATTCAAAGGAGAGATGATGGGACACCATCATGGACATAGATTCTTCCTTGCCCAGAATCTGTTGGGGAACCACCCCTTCTCATTCCCAGTTCATATGTCTGTGGGCAGCCCCATGTCCAGGTTTATGTCTGGGGCTTGGCCAAAATAGCCTGAGACTAAGGAATGGCAAGTGCTTTGAGTTGAGCCAAATGGAGACAGACCCAGGACTCACTGGAGCTGTCAAAAGGGGCTCCAGTCTGTGGACTGAGTCCGATTTTGCAGGCAACCAGACCTGGGGGAGGAGAGACAGGCTCACTGCCCTGATGACATTGCTGAAGCTCCTGGATTCAGCCTTGCCTGAAGTCCCTTGTACTTTCTTGAAGACCTAGAACTTCCCAGGAATGTAAATCATAACCTCCTCACCTCCCATTTTTTTCTTGAGCTAGCTGGAGTTGGGTTTTTTTCCTTGTCAACTAAAAGAGAGCTAAGTCATGGAGCTTTATCTCAGACCACTTGAATTGTTTGGAGAGTCTGTTCCCATTCATCTTCTGGACGTCAAACCCAGCAGAGGTTTTCAGCCAATGTGAGTGGCGATAAATGAGCAGGGCTGCCAGACCTGTCTCCTGGCTACTTTAAGGTCAATTTATTTTCAGGAGCCCATGGAGAACCTGCTAGGGACATTTGTTTGGTGATACATGGATGAATTCAGTTTTCACTGGTAACACCCTCTTTCGATGGGGCTCTGGCATCAAAACAGCCATTAAAAAAGTTTTTTAATGTTTATGTATTTTGAGAGAGAGAGAGAGCAAGAGAGAGCAAGCTGGGGAGGGGCAGAGAGAGAGAGGGAGAGAGAAATCCCAAGCAGGCACCGGCTGTCAGCACAAAGCCCAACTTGGGGCTCGATCATAACTTGAGCTGAAACCGAGAGTTGGATACTTAACCAACTGAGCCCCACCAGATGCCCCACAACAGCCATGTGTGAATAGTTTGACACTTTCCTGTGCAATTAATTCATCACCTGACTGAATGCTAACCAGAGGACCAAATCCGGGGTGCTTTTCATTCTTCGGCTAGTAGCATATATGCCAGGTGTAGGTGACTATGTGACTTGGGACTTCAGCTAGCTTTGCGGTGCTTAGTTCTATACCAGGCAGTGATCTGTAATCACGACTGTGTCACTGATGGAGTTACTGACTAGGCAAGCCCAGTCTGTGCTGATGGTACCAGAAGAGACAATACATATTTTCAGAATACATTTGATATTTCAAAAGAAGCACCAAAGTATTTATCGTAGGAACTGTTAGAACTTTGTTGTTGTTTTTCCTACTCATTGAGTGATTTAGAATTGTACTGATTTGTCAATTACGCATCAGTAGAAAATGGAAAACGTACCATAATTCAGCCTCTAAAAATTTTCATCTCTCAATGCCACGTTGCATACCAGCAAGAACCAAAGAAGGACGAGGTATGGGAAACGAGGGTCCAAAGAATGAGAAAACAGGGAAGGGTCTTAAATTCTTTAACTATTGGGACACAAAGCACTTCTTGGTAGAGGATGTTCTAGAAGGTTGGCATTATTTTATGCAGAAGGAGGAGTCTCATGTCTTTTGTAAACAGTCTGGGGTTTCAAAGACTCTTGGGCTTTCTAATTTATTTAAAACATCACTGCTTTATGAATTGGCCTAGAGCACTCCTTGGTAAGTTGTTTATGTGGTACTTGACAGCCGCAGCGGGTTTATATCAAGCCCCAGCTGTATAAACAAAGACTCTTAACCTTCTGGTTGGATTTAGCAGGCACTTCGGTCTGTTTAAATCCACTGGAATTTCCAATTACTCAGTCTCCAGATTCTTTGTGAAACCACCCCTGAAGGTGACAAGGCTGTTTCTAAGTAGCCCGAATGACCAAAAATATGTGTGTTCCTTTTTAAAAAACTTTTAAATGTTTATTTATTTGTGAGAGAGAAAAGCACGAGTCGGGGAGGGGCAAAGAGAGAGGGAGACAGAGGATCTGGGGCGGCCTCTGCACTCACAGCAGAGAGCCCGAAGTGAGGCTGAAATTCATGAACCGTGAGATCATGACCCAAGCTGAAGTCGGGCGCTGAACTGACTAAGCCACCCAGGCGCCCCAAAATATGTGTGTTCTAAAGAATGACCACTGAAGAAATGAGGACCAGCCTTCTGTTTGCTCTCAAAGTCATGGGGGACGTTCCAAAGCGGGTGGAAGGGAGTCAAGATGGTTTAGGAAGAAAAGAAGTTCCAGACTGTCTTTATGTTAGTGACATAAACTGGTATTTTCCACGTGGGGTGCATGACTCATCGCAGCACTTTAGTGACCAGCTGTGAAATATTGGTCCCCCTCCCCCATATTCTTTCTCAGATAAGCTTTCAGAGAACTGTTTTTATGTGGGTTCTTCTAAGCGACCCAGAGACGAGGCTGGGTTTAGCGAGTCATTCAGAAGTGGATCCCACAAAGCAAGCTTGAAGGGTGCGGATAGTGAGAAAGGAAGGGAAGAAAGCCAATACTAAGTGGCTCACCACCCCGGACAGTCACCTGCATCTCCATCCTTCCAGGAATCTTCACGTAAAGGAGGAGCATGAGCTTCCAAACTTTCCCAGGGAAGGTCAAAGAAGTTGGGGTATCGATCCACGGACTGCCCCCTTGTTGGCTGAGGATCACTCTGGGGTCTTTGAATCACGGAGGAAACCCCGGGAAGAGAGGGAGAACAGCTTGGTGCTCAAATGAGACGCTGTCAGAGGACAAAGAAAAGGTTCACGATGGCTGTAAGCTGAGGAGATCAAGGCAAACAGGAGCAGGGCGTCAGTAAGATTACACGCGCCGGCCATTTTTAGATGGTTGAAAAGCGTAGGTTCGTCATGAGAAATTGTATTTATTTCTCCAGCAGGAAGCGGGTCTATTTGACTATGTCCTAAAAAAGATTTCAGTGGAATGATTTGAGGTAGGCTTCTTAGTCATACCCTCCTGTAACACAGCCGGTGAGCCATGTAGTAAGGAAGGTGTGGTTATATTCTCAGAGTACCTCTATGATAGGAAATACTATGAAGGCATTAACATCATGCTTTGGGATTTATTTATTTATTTAATATATAAGTTGTTGTCAGGTTGGCTAACGTACAGTGTGCAGAGTGTGCTCTTGATTTGGGGGGGGTAGATCCCCATGATTCATCACTTACATACAACAGCCAATGCTCCTCCCAACAAGTGCCCTCCTCAGGGCCCATTACCCATGTTCCCGTCTCCCCGCGCCCTCTCCCCCATCAACCCTCAGCTTGTTCTCTGTACTGAAGAGTCTCTTATGGCTTGCCTCCCTTCCCCCATGCTTTGGGGATTTTTAAGAACATGAAAAATGCTCAGCGAAACGGTAAGTGCAATAAAAATCAGGTTATGAAACTACAACTTCAGTTACGTGAGAAAAGTATTTTGACCCAGAGGATAAAAAGACTAGAAGGAAAGATTCCAGCATGTGAGACAAGTGTCTGTCTTTGGGTGGTGAGAGAATGGAGAATTTTCCTTTTTTTGCTCCTTTTCTTCATTTCTCAAATGTTCTACGTTGAACATTTTTACCTTTTTTTTTTTTTAAATAAACATGTTTTTGGCCTTCTCTGTATGATCAGATTAAATGTGAAGCTTGCTGGGTGGACAGGTGGACTTCTTAAGCTCGTTGGTTTGCACACGGAGGGCAGGCTGTGACTCGGCTCAGTTACTAGGCTGGGAACTCTGCCCAGTTTCTTCAGGGCAATCTGACAATCTGTGGGTGCTCGTTTCAAGGTTAGCTCGAGTCTGTTTCTGCATGAACCTGCAAGGTCAAGAGGGCAGTTCACAGACGGTATGTGCCCAGCTGTTGCTTGCTTATAACTGAGGAGGCTTCCGGGGAGGAAGTACCTGCCACGAGGGGTTATCCATGTGGTCTTTTTTGAGGCAAGCCGAGGTACCCTTCCTGGTTCACGTTTATATTAGTTTATTGTCCTTAGCAGCCCTTCAGGCCAGCGTTGCAGGGCAGTGCCTTCCCAGCCCCCTCTGAGAATGGTCATGGCGCTAGGAATTATGAGTTTCCTTACAGAGGAAAGGCAGGCGCACCTGGGTGGCTCAGTTGGTCTGATTTCAGCGCAGGTCATGATCTCGTGGCTCGTGGGTTCGAGCCCCTCATCAGGTTCTGTGCTGACAGGTGAGAGCCTGGAACCTGCTTCGGATACTGTGTCTCCCTCTCTCTCTGCCCCTCCCCTGCTTGCACTCTGTCTCTTTCTCTCAAAAATAAGTCAACATTGGGGCGCCTGGGTGGCTTAGTCGGTTAAGCGTCCGACTCTCGCTTAGGTCATGATATCGCGGTTAGTGGGTTCGAGCCCCGCTTCGGGCTCTGTGCTGACTGCCAGCTCAGAGCCTGGAGCCTGTTTCAGAGTCTGTGTCTCCCTCTCTCTCTGCCCCTCCCCTGCTCACGCTGTCTCTCTCTCTCCTAGAAATAAATAAAAATATTTTTTAAAAAATAAGTAAACATTAAAAACAAAGAAAAGGAAAGGAAATGATGGATCATGGGGACACCTGGATGGCTCAGTTGGCTAAGCATCTGATTGTTGATTTCGGCTCAGGTCATGATCTCATGGTTCATAAGTTCAAGTCCTGCACTGGGCTCTGTGCTGACAGTGTGGAGCCTGCTTGGGCTTCTCTGTCTCCCTCTCTCTGCACACACACTCTCTCTCTCCCTCAAGAATAAATAAATAAAATTTTTTTTAAAAAAAGGAAGAAAATGATGGATCACATAAAGAGGATGAATTAAAGACCAATGTAACCTACAAATAAAATGTGTTAGGGATTTAGGAGGTGGTTGAGGTGGGTAGGGCTCCGTGGACTGGAGTGGTTGACAAAGGCTTTGAACAATGGCTCCATTGGAAAGTGATGAAAATACACCTAACTCAGCAGTGTGTACTGTCTTGGGTCATGTTCAACCCGCTTATCTGGAGTTATGATCATAGTTCTGTCTCAGATTCCCTGTGTGTCATCAGGAGGTTTTTTCCTGGCCTGTGAAATGCCAGTGCTAACTGCCGCCTGCCCTACAGGTGCACCCTGACAGGTAACTGACAGTGAACATCCCGGCCAAACTTGGTGGTGCTGTTGCCAAAGGCTTATTAACGTCAGATGATTAAGAAGAGAGAGGTCCCAGTGGTTTCCTGAAATACAAAACAATGGTAGTGCTGGAAAACTCAAGGATGCTTGAAATGGTGTCCAGAATCACAAGCTGATTCAGGAGGAATTGTCTTCCGGGGTGTGCTAGTCACAAGCTGAATGTAGAGAGATTGGAATCCATCGAGGACTCGGTAGTTGATATCTCCTGTGCATTTTGCACTAAGCTGGTTAACGGTAGGGGAATTCAAAACATCATTAACAAGAGTGATGTTTTGGCGAGTTTATGGCATACCAACCAGAACCGGAAGCTGTAAATCCTCAGGAGTGTAGACATTCAGCCAGATTTGTATCATGGAGTTTACAGAACCTTCCAGAGGAACCTAAGAGAGGTTCAGTTCTTTCCCCAGAGATCTTCTTCTTTACTGAAACCAATTCCTCAAGTCTTTGACTATTAGACCCCCTCACGCACTTGCTTGTTCCAACCATGTGATGTGGACTCAAGGCAATCGGAAGCCATGCACCAGACCAACCAACCAACATAAATAACAGAATACTGACCCAACTTACACAGCGAGCACACGTTTCTTTTCTTTTTTCTTCCAAGACTTTATTTGCGTTCAAGTTAGTTAACATACAGTGTATTATTGGTTTCAGCAGTAGAATTTAGTGAGCACACATTTCTGTGTGGTGGACTATTTGCAGTGTGGCCAGACCATGCCTGCACACCAGGCTGTGAAGACCCACACCCACAGTGCTGGTTCCCCTGGCCTTTGGGCCTGGGGCAGTCCCACTACCCAAGGGGAGGAGCAAAGGTTAGGGCTTACTCAGTCATTGCTAGACATCAGGAAGGGATAGCTGGCTACTTTTGCACAGAATACTGTTTTACATCTGGCTGCAAAGCATCTGATGGGAGACGTTGCAATGTGTCTAGAGTAAAAACAAACAAAAAAAAAAAACAATAAGCAGACCATCAAAAGCTGAGGCCACAGGAGTACACACATACCATTTCCTTGAGGCAACATTTGCAGCTCGTTTGCAAATATTGACTCACTAAGCATGAGGCTGAAAAAGGAACGTGGTTGTGAGCCAGGCCAATCACACAGAGGACGGGGTACAACTCGAGAGTCTTGTGCTGTGCCTGAGATCAGCACTCCCTTAAATGCAACCTGTAGTCTTCCTCGGTGGTATCTTCCCTCCCCCCACCTAAATTCATAAAGGGTTTCTTCTCTGATTTTCTTTTCTTTTCTTTTCTTTCTTTTTTAAATGTTTATTTATTTTTGAGAGAGAGAGAGAAAGAGAGCACAAGCAGGGGTGGGGCAGAGAGAAAGGGAGACCCAGAATCCGAAGCAGGCTCTGGGCTCTGTGCTGACGAGACCGATGCGGGGCTGGAACCCACAAACCATGATATCATGACCTGAGCTGAAGTTGGACGGTTAAGTGACCGAGCCGCCCAGGCGTCTCATCTCTTTTCTGGTTTGTAAGAACCTTTTCTAAGGCTAGCATCTAAAATATATAAGGAACTCACCAAACTCCACACCCGAAAAAAAATCCAGTGAAGAAATGGGCAGAAGATATGAACAGACACTTCTCCAAAGAGGTCATCCAGATGGCCAACAGACACATGAAACAATGCTCAGCATCCCTCCTCATCAGGGAAATACAAATCAAAACCACACTGAGATACCACCTCACGCCAGTCAGAATGGCTAAAATGAGCAAATCAGGAGACTCTAGAAGCTGGCGAGGATGTGGAGAAATGGGCACCCTCCTACACTGTTGGTGGGAATGTAAACTGGTGCAGCCCCTCTGGAAAAGAGTATGGAGGTTCCTCAGGAAATTAACAATAGAACTCCCCTCTGATCCAGCAATAGCACTGCTAGGAATTTACCCAAGGTACACAGGGGTGCTGATGCATAGGGGTACATGTACAACAGTGTTCATAGCAGCACTCTCAACCATAGCCAAAACATGGAAAGAGCCTAAGTGTCCATAAACTATGAATGGATCAAGAAGATGTGGTTTATCTATACGGAATACTACATGGCAATGAGAAAGAATGAAATCCGGTCATTTGTAGCAACATGGATGGAACCTGAGGGTGTTATGCTGAGCAAAATAAGTCAGGCAGAGAAGGACAAGTACCATATGTTTGCACATATAGGTGGATTGGGAGGAACTTAACTGAGGACTGAGGGGGAGAAGAAGGGGGAAAATAGTTCGGGAGAGGGAGGGAGGCAAACCATGAGAGACTCTTGAATGCTGAGAACAAACTGAGGGTTGAAGGGGGGTGGGGGAGAGGGGAAGGGGGCTGATGGGCATGGAGGAGGGCACTTGTGGGGATGAGCACTGGGTGTTATATGGAAACCAACTTGATAATAAACTATAAAAGAATGAATAAAATTTTTTAAAAAAATAAGAGCCTTTTCTTCCAGCAATTGGACAAGCAGAGGAGGAGGACCAGCTACATGAGAGGCCCTATGGCCTTACAGAAACAGTCGTTCTATTTTAATCTGGAAATGAACTGGTTTTCTTTCCCCTCTCCCTTGTGTGTCTGCACTGAAGGGACATAATACAGAGTCCCCTTTCCTCTGGGGAAAGATTGCCGCTCAGGTAAAGACAGATTAATTAGCCTTGTTAATCATCACACTCGAGTAGAGTAGTCAAAAGAATTCTTGTAAAGGAGCAGGAAAGAAAAGAGGGCCGTGTCTGGGGGGTGAGGGGCGCTGAGTAAGGACGAGGTTCTCTTGGAGCAGAAGAGGGAAGAGTCTGTGGGTCACTGGAGAGGGCGATGTGCCTGTCATTTAGTTCAGTTCCTAGGGAAGCGGCCGTTCCTCGTTGGGGGTGGTTGTGTGATATGCCTGAGGAGACAGGGACACAGGCTCTGAGTTCTGGGTCTTGGCAGCAATTGTGTGTTTCAAGCATGGGCAAAGCAGCCATCCCCACAGAAGTGTGTGTGTGTTTGTGTGGGGGTGGGGTATGTGTGTGTTGGGGGGCGGTAGGGTGGGGCTTCCAAGAGAAAATCAGATTGATTCACATAAAACGAGAGATGGCCCTTCCTCAACACTCAAGTAACAGTAGCAGCTCTGGGGAGGCGCCTGGGTGGCTCAGTCAGTTAAGCATCCGACTTCAGCTCAGGTCATATCTCACAGCTGGTGGGTTTGAGCCCCTCATCAGGCTTTGTGCTGAGAGCACGGATTCTCTCTCTCTTTCTCTCTCTCTCTCTCTCTCTCTCAAAATAAATAGACAAACATTAAAAAAAAAAAAAAGGTAGCAGCTCTGATCCACACCAGACTGGCCTGCCCCCCTAATTCTGAAATTCACCATCCCTGCTTGGCACATTCAGCGGCTACTCCAGAGTTTGTGGGGCCGAAATTTATTCAGCCTTGGAGGAGGGAGTTTCTTGAAGAAAAAGACAAGCTTATAAATACTGGGGAGCCTTGAAAGAAGCCTGTGCTATTGAGGAACTCTGAGCCTAAGCTTCGTGGAAAATCCTCTGCTGGCCTTATTACATTGTATCCCGGTTAAGCTGCTAGAAAGTGAGCCCAGATGGGCTCTGCCCCCCCTCCCCCCACCGTCAATGGACATCCTTCTTTGTCTTGAAGGTAGGCTTTACTTCCTGATTTCTCCAGCTTTGCACCCATCGGAACAAGGGACACTCAGAAAATGGGTGATTTACACGAATTGTTTGGAGGCTTACTCTCTCCCTTGACTAGGTGTCTCTTTTACTGCAGAGTGAAAGCCTTCACTGCTTGGGGCAACTCTCCCTGCCCTTCCCCTCCCCCCACTAAGATTCCACCATCTCCTTTTTTCCCTCAATCCAATTAAATATATTTTACTCATTTATTTGTGGGTTTTTTTTGTTTGTTTTTATATTCACATTAGTTAACACACAGTGTAGTCTTGGCTTCAGGAGTAGAACCCAGTGATTCATATCTTACATGGGACACCCAGTGCTCACACTGACAGGTGCCCTTCTTAGTACCCTTCACCCATTTAGCCCATCCCTCCACCCACCTCCCCTCCAGCAACCCTCAGTTTGGTCTCTGCATTTTAGAGTGTCTTATGGTTTGCCTCCCTTGCTGGTTTTCTCTTATTTTCCTCCCCTTTCCCCTATGTTCATCCGTTGAGTTTCTCAAATTCCACATATGATTGAAATCATTAGATATCTGTCTTTCCCTGATTTCTTTCACTTAGTGTAATACACTCTAGCTCCAGCCATGTTGTTGCAAATGGCAAGATTTCATTCTTTTTCATCGCTGAGTAGTATTCCATTGTGTGTGTACGTGTGTACACATACCACATCTTTTTTATCCATTCATCAGATGATATCCACTCATCACATTTGGGCTCTTTCCATAATTTGGCGATTCTTGATAATACTGCTATAAACATTGGGATGCATGTGCTCCTTCGAATCAGCCTTTGTGTATCCTTTGGATAAATACCTAGCAGAGCAATTGCTGGGTCATAGGGTAGTTCTATTTTTAATTTTTTGAGGAACTTCCATCCTGTTTTCCACAGTGACTGCACCAGTCTGCATTCCCACCAACAGTGCAAGAGGGTTTCCCTTTCTCCACATCCTCGCCAACATCTGTTACTTCCTGCGTTGTTAATTTTAGTGATTCTGATAGGTGTGAGATGGTATTTCGTTGTGGTTTTGATTTGTATTTCCCTCATGATGAGTGATGGTGAGCGTCTTGTCCTGCGGCTGCTGACATCTCCTTCTTGATAGAACCATCTTCAAAAGAAAATGTTAGCATCAACAAGCAGTCCAGAAGACTAGGAGGAAGAGGAGGGGGACTTGTCATCCAGCCTCTCTGGGACCATTCATCTGGCCTTGAAGGGAGACCGATTCACTCTCTCTCTCTCTCTTTTTTGTAAGTTTATTTATTTATTTTGAGAGAGACAGAGAGCATGAGTGGGAGAGGGGCGAAGAGAGAGGGAGACAGAGAATCCCAAGCAGGCTCCACACTGTCAGCATGGAGTCTGACGTGGAGCTTGAACTCACAAACCGTGAGATCATGACTTGAGCCGAAATCAAGAGTCAGACACTTAACCAACTGAGCCCCCAGGGCGCCCCTGATTCAGTGTCTTGACGGCAAGACCGCAAGCAGAGCTCTGAGTATCTCTCCATCTGAGGGATAGCACTTTGACTTTGTCATGGGAGCCAAACACTCAGGTTCACACGAGTGACCAACGGCCTGTGAATCACCGCAGTGGAGAGGTAAAGAAGAACAATGGAGTCCTTTCTGGGAGCTGTTTCCTTCTTTCTTTCTTACTTTTTAAAATATTTATTTATTATTGAGAAACAGAGAGAGACAGAACGTGAGCAGGGGAGGGGCAGAAAGAGAGGGAGACACAGAATCCAAAGCAGGCTCCAGACTTTGAGCTGTCGGCACAGAGCTCAACACAGGGCTTGAACCCACAAAATGTGAGATCATGACCTGAGCCAAAGTCGGAGGCGTAAGCGACTGAGCCAGCCAGGTGCCCCTCTGTTTCTAGAGAAAACACGAAGAGTCTAGTTTCACCAAGATAGAGTCATTTCACTGAAGGCCTGAAAAAAAAAAATGTGCCATCGACTCTAAAGAAAATTCCCAGAGAAGAATTCCACAGCATTCTGCACCCAGCATGGCATTGATGCTACTCATGCAGAAATTTGGTCTTATTTGAAATAGGAAATCTCATTGTTGAGAATTAGACCTCATATCTATTTAAAGAGAAATAGCCCAGCCTGGTTAAAGGTGGAGTGCTTTGTGTATAACACACTGTTTACCTTAGCTGACATTTTCTAGCACTTGCATTCGGCATAATGAATAAAGTAATGGCCAGATCTTATCACGGAAAAGGAAGGGCTTTTATCTGTTTTCCAACATTGGGATTTATGACCTTCTCTGCTTCCTTTTTTTGGTTTTGTTTTGTTTTGTTTTGTTTTTTCTGTTTTTTTTTTCCTTCTTAAAAAACACTTGAAAATCCCAAGTCTTCCAAAGAGGACTAGGAGCCCAAGAAATGGCTTTTGCCCAAAATGAAGGAGCAGGTGGAAGACCTTGGGGTCTTGGCTCCCTTTGGCCACTGGCCCACCAGTCTGGGGACGTGATCTCTGTCCCTCAGGCTGTCTTCCTTGACTTACTCATGGGTGCAGTGAGAAGCTGGGCTGGGTCACCCCTCAGGGTTTTGTTCCAAGCTTTGGTGCTCCTTTAATGACTCTCATCTCAGAATTCCAGAGACCACGTCACTCACAAGCCTTAGAGTCCATGTGCAGAAAGCACAGGGGCATCAGCCGTGTTTCCTCATCACCACGGAAATGGTCAAGTTCAGGAAGATTTTCCGACCGTATGGGAACGGTGTGTTCAGACACAGACCAGGGAGAGCTGCTCCAATTCATCACCCTGATGATATGGGCATTGGCCTGGGGCTGCCCTCCAGCCTGGAGCCTGTAAGGGATCCTGGTGCAAAGCCGAGGTGTGCTGGAGGGAGACCTAACGGCAAGGGGGGGAGGGGGCGGGGATGAGCGGGAGAAACAGCTCTGTCACAAACAGTGTCTGACCTTTGGCGAACTCACTGGCCTCTCTGGGATGCTGTTTCCTTATATGTGGGAGGGGAGGGTAATAAGATCAGCCCTGCAGGGCTCAGGAGCTTCTGATAAGGCCCAGACACTCTGGAAGTAAGAGGGTTCGAAAATTACACATTGACACGTGAAGAGAAGGATTGTGATCCTCTTTGTAAAAATTAATTAGTCAATTTAAATGCTTATTTACTTTTGAAAGAGAGAGACAGAGTGTGAGCAGGGAAGGGGCAGAGAGAGAGAGGGAGACACAGAATCTGAAGCAGGCTCCAGGCTCCGAGCTGTCAGTACAGAGCCCGACGCGGGGCTCGAACTCACAAACTTCGAGACTGTGATTTGAGCCCAAGTCAGACACTTAACCCACTGAACCACCCAGGCTCCTCTGTGATCTGCTTTGCAAAATGTTTCTGCCCCTGTGCCTGGCCTCAGGAGGAAGCAGGACTGGGGGGTTTACCGCAGGAGTGAAGGGGGAAAAGACTGGGCTGAGGGAGGTCAGGGCTGGAGGACTTGTGAAGGCAGGGAAGGCTCCTACCCAGCACCCAACTCTTTAGTGAGGTATTTGGAAGCTCAAAGCCTAGACTATCCATTCTTGGATGGTGCGATCTTACTGCTAGAAATCCTTGCAATGGTATTTCTTCTAAACAGAAGATGCCTATTTCTGGGACTACAGCTGACACCCTGACGTCCCACCCCAGGGCTCTCTTGCCTTGTGAGACACATGACAGCTCTGTTTGGTGGCTCCTGGTATGCTGCACAAGACGCAAATACTTTGATCATCTCATTTCACTGGTGAGCCCATAACAGTGCTGAGATAGAAACCAGGCCAACTGTCGACGGCCATAATGATAGTCATAGTCACTATTTATACAGCACCGTGGGCCAGATGCCAAGCTAAATGTTTTATGTATATTCGCTTATTTAACCTTCAAAGCTACCCAGTGAGCTTGTTATATTATTATCTGATTCCAATTTGGAGAAGTTAGAAGAGTCCCAGCAACCTTACCCTAGGAGAGGTCACGGAACCCTAGATCTCCTGGCTTGTCGTTGTGATAGAATTGACTTTGAACCTGGTTTGTTTGGACTTCCAAGTCTTGTCCTCAATCATTGTACTCTTCTGCTTCTCTTGCATCTGAAGATTCTAATCAAGTCAGCCCAGCGTTGTGTGGCCTTCAGCAGAACCCCAAAGTAAGAACCAAGTTGGATAAGATAAGATGAAATAAATGAAAATTTTAAAAAATAAAAGGAATAAATGTTAAAAATAAAAAGCAAAATAGGGGCGCCTGGGTGGCTCAGTTGGTTAACTATCCGACTTTGGCTCAGGTCATGATCTCACAGTTTATGGGTTTGAGCCCCACATCGGGCTCTGTGCTGACAGCTCGGAGCTTGGAGCCTGCTTCAGATACTGTGTCTCCCTCTCTCTCTGCCCCTTCCCCACTTGTGTTCTGTCTGTCTGTCTCTCTCAAAAATGAATAAACATAAAAATGTTTTTAAGGGGCGCCTGGGTGGCTTAGTCGGTTAAGCGTCCGACTTTCACTTAGGTCATGATTTCGCGGTTCGTGGGTTCGAGCCCCGCGTCGGGCTCTGTGCTGACTGCCAGCTCAGAGCCTGGAGCCTGTTTCAGTCTGTGACTCCCTCTCTCTCTGACCCTCCCCTGCTCATGCTGTCTCTCTGTCTCCTAGAAAAAAAATGTTTTTAAATAAATAAAATTAATAAAAAATAAAAAACCAAAAGCATAGGGGCACCTGGGTGGCCCAGGTTAAGCAGCCAACTCTTGATTTCAGCTCAGGTCATGATCTCAAGGTTTGTGAGTTCAAGCCCCACGTTGAGCTCTGTGGAGACAGCACTGAGCCTATTTGAGATTCTCTCTCTCCCTCTTTCTCTCTCTCTCTGCCCTTTCCCTGCTTGCTTGTGCTCTCTGTCCCTCTCAAAATTAAAAAAAAAATTTTAAACACTAAAACTACAGTAAAATAAAAACAGTAGTTCTTCACTGGTCTAGTAAAATGCCCTTCACGGGACAAAAGATGACGTGCCGCTGGCCATTCCAGCTGGTTGTGCGCTGATGCTGGCTTGCACCAGCTCACACCTGGCCAGTTGTGTGCATCCCTTCCCAGCTCTGTGTTTGATGAAATCAGGTGGGCAGGTTGAACTCAGCCAAGGTGGAGTCATCACACCAGGGAAAATCGCCACCACTACATAGCAGAGTTTTATTTCCCTGTAGAGCCAGGTGCTAACCCTGTGTCTGCATGAATTCCAGCCTTCTTTGTCAATTTTTCTTCCCCAGTGAACTGTAGGTCCCAATGAAGAGTTGTTTGTGAAAAGTGGTGTGTGAAAGGAAGTCTTAGTTCTCTATATGTGGATATTATATGTGATTTAAGGATCCATCCTAATATGTGCAGGTTAAGGCATCCCCTGGGAGCCGCTCAGTAACCAAACATGCTCAAGACACCTGAGGCCCAGTGACGGGACCTTGGTGCCAGTTCCTCACTCTTCGAGTTGCCATCTGCGCCCGCAGGGAAAAGGATCTGTGGTCAGAGTTTCCTTTGGCAAGGTTTGGTGGCTTGGCTTGTGACCGCGAGCCTGCAAGTCTGTGTGAATGACCTTTTCTTTTCCGACATTTTTAACTAACCTCTCCAAGACAGCATGGACAAATGGATGGAAGCACAGAGCCGCATGGATTCATCTGTGGACAGTTTTCATCAGGTCACCTCGCTGTGCAGCCACATCTGCTGTTCACCCAATCTGACATTTGGAAGGCAATCTCTCTGTCACACAACTTTCTCAATTTTCCATGCAATGGGAGCTAGGCACGTGGTAGAGAAGAAGAAGCACCTACACCCCTGTCTCAATTTTGTATGACTTCCAGAGTTTCAAATTAAGCCTTTTGTCTGAAGTAGAGTAGAAATGCTTGGGTTTTCGCTGTTACCCTAATTCTTCCCATCCTCTCGCTATGTAAGAGCTCCTGGGGAGGCGGCCATATCTATAGGGCACTTACCCCAGCATCCTTCAACTGGAGGGTAGCACTAGACAGTCTCTCTCTTTCTAAAGAGGCCCCTCTGACTCAAAGATTCTGCGCCTGAGTAACTGCCATCCATGGGGCGTGCAACATAGTCAACCCTCAAAGCATGATGTTCACAACCAGTTTTTGGCCTTACTTCTCTGGCAGGTTCAAGACCTTTGTTCTTCCAAAGGGTAGTTCTTCCTGATCAGGACTTAGCAGGGGAAGGATGCCTTCCTTCAGATTCCCTAGTAAAATAGCAGCCAGAGCTGTAGTAAAAATAACAAGGGATTAAGTGACCCACTCTGAGCGGCCAGTAGTTCTCCCACGGAGGGGACAGGGGAGCGCCCGGGACAGCTGTGAGGCCCTGCCTGGCGCGTTCCTGCTGCTGCTGGGCACTGCTACTCATGTGGACAGTGTTATATAAGCCTTGGTGGCAGCAGCCTGCCCCTCCCTGCTGGGACAGCTAGCAGCGCCCTGGCTTAGCTGGCTGGAGCCAACCTCTGTTTCTGGAAGGCAGAAAGTTCAATTGAGGGGTAGCCGCCACAAAGGTACTGGTTACTCAGTTGAAGGGAGCAGAGATAGAGACTCAGGGAGAAAACGCTTGGGATCAGAGCAAGGGAAGAAAGTGGAGGGAATTTGAACTTGAAAAGTAACCCCTCCCCCTGTTGCCATGAGCTCCTTTGGCTACTGCACAGATTCAACTCCAGGATTTAAAAAAATAGGGGCGGGGCGCCTGCGTGGCTTAGTCGGTTAAGCGTCCGACTTCAGCTCAGGTCATGATCTCACGGTTCATGGGTTCAGGGTTCTGTGCTGACAGCTCAGAGCCTGGAGGCTGCTTCAGATTCTGTGTCTCCCTTTCTCTCTGACCCTCCCCTGCTCACGCTGCCTCTCTCTCTCAAAACTAAATAAAACATTAAAAATTTTTTTAAATACGAGGGAGAGGGAAGAAGTTTACTGAATCTGGATTGGCTCTGTGTTGAAATTTGTCAGTGCTGAATGATGGGCTCATGGGGGCTCATTGTGTGTGGAACTAAGGATTTTCTTGTGATGACAGCTGCTAGCATCATGTACCAGAAACTTCTCAGAGCTACACATCTGCTCTGCTCATGCAGATGAAGGCTCCTATCGCTCTGGGATGAAGATATCCAAATGCTCACATTAATAAGGACACAAAACAGCCACAAGGAGGTGGGGGTTGTAGAGGGGCTTTGCCGTTTGTTTTAGATGTACATATACAGCTCTTTCTGCTAAAAAAGGAAACAAAGCAGCATTTAGGAATTTATCAAGATGAGTGCAAGCATCATCTTACTGCATTTCATAGACACCAGTTTTGTTTTTTGTTTTTGTTTTTGTTTTTTAACAAATTGAACGTTTGTGGCCACCTGCATTGAGCAAGTCTGTTGGCCCTGTTTTTCCAATAGCATTTGCTCACTTCATGTCTTTGCATCATATTTTGGTAATTTGCAATGTTTCAAACGTTTTTATTCTTAACTGCCTTTGTTATGGTGATTTACAGCTTGCTGAAAGCTCGGATGATGGTTGGCATTTTCAGCAAAAAGGTACATACTTTTAACTAAGGTAGGTACTTTTTAAAAAATTTTATTTCTTCATGTTTTTTATTTATTTCTGAGAGAGAGAGAGACAGCGTGAGCAGGGAAGGGTCAGAGAGAGAGGGAGGCACGGAATCTGAAACTGACTCCAGGCTCTAAGCTGTTAGCAAAGAGCCCAACGCCAGGCTCGAACCCACGAACCATGAGATCATGACCTGAGCCGAAGTCAGACACTTAACCCACTGAGCCACCCAAGCGCCCTGGTAGGTACTTTTTTTTAATGTTCATTTTTGAGAGAGAGAGAAAGAGGTCAAGCAAGCAGGGGAGGGGCCGAGAGTGAGGGAGACAGAGAATCGCAAGCAGGCTCCCCACTGTCAGCACAGAGCCTGATATGGGGCTCAAACTCACAAATTGTGAGATCATGACTTGAGCCGAAGTTGGACACTTAACTGACTGAGCCACCCAGGTGGCTCTGTAGTTTGTTTTTTTAGACAATGCTATCACATAGTTAATAGACTATGGTATAGTGTACACATAACTTATAGGCACTGGGAAGCCAAAAAATTCGTTTGTCTTGCTTCGTTGCAACACTCACTGGATTGTGTTTGGTCTGGAATTGAACCTGTGCTATCTCTGAGGTCTGCCCATGATGATGCACGGGAGAGGCTAGTTGCCCCCTCTTCCCTTTTCCTTCTTAGAAGCTGGACCTTAAGTGTTTGGCTGGTTTCACTGCTGCCCAAACTTTTCCCAGCCTCTTGTTACGTGGCATGGCCATGTGAGTTAGTTCTCACCAATTAGATGTAGCAGAAATATTACAGGGGAGTTTCTGGAAGGCTCATTGAGGGGAGCTGACTCCTCTAGGAGGTGCGTCTCCTCTCTTCTTCCCCATCTCTTTCCTGCTACCTGGAATGTAGAGCTCCAGGACCTATGGTGGTCCATGAGGCTTGTCTGAGGAGGGAAGCCACACGCCTACATGGGCAGCGCAGAGTCAAGGAGGAGCCTAGGTTGCTGATCACTCTCGGGACTGATTTAACAAAGTGAGAGTGAACTTCCATATGGTTAAGCCAAAGCCACTTTAGGTTTTTAGTTATATGCAGAGTCTTATTGCTCATTGATATAGGTAGCTGTTTATTGTTCATAAATAGAGCACTATTTGCTATCAAAAAGTAAAGGGTATAGAGCCATTGACTGAGCATTTTCGGTCAGGACTTCAAACTGTTGATATGGTATTGTTGGGGCACCGGGGTGGCTCAGTTGGGTAAGCATCTGCCTCTTGATCTCAGCTCAGGTCATGAGCTCACAGTTCATGAGTTCAAGACCCGGCATCAGGCTTTGCACTGACAGCCAGGAGCCTGCTTGGGATTTGTCTCCATTCTTCTGCCCTTCTCCCACTCATACTATCTCTCTCAAAATAAATAAATAAACTAAACAAACAAACAAACAAACCAGGAACGAACCTTCAGTGGGATAGCAGGCAGCCATTCAGTGAATGAGTTAGATCTGTTTGTGTTTCTAGAAAAGAGTCTTGGGTCTTAATTAATTAAAAAAATTTTTTTAAGTTTATTTATTTTGAGAGAAAGAGCAAGCATGGGAGGTGCAGAGAGAAAGGGAGTGTCAGTGCAGAGCTCTGTGTGGGGCTTGAACTCACCAAACTGTGAGATCATGACCTGAGCCAAAATCAAGAGTTCGACAGCCACATGACTGAGCCACCTAGGTGCCCCATCGGGTCTTATTATTAATTAAAAACAATGAAGTTATAAAAAAGCATGTGTAGATTGATCTCCTTTGTGTAAGTAACTATAAACATATGGATACATATTTTCTAGAAGGAAATATGTACCTGCTAACTGAAGGGAAAGAGGTTTTTACTTGTCACTGAAAGTATTTTTGTACGGATTGAATTTTCTCTCCTCTGTCTTTCTCTACATTAAGAAGGAATTACTAGTAGCACACATTTGCTTACAGCCTAAGTTCCTAAATGACCAGCATAAAGAGTTTGCAGTCATTAGATTTCCTCCAACGTTGTTGTCATCGAAATATCTAAGGCACAGTCTGATTTCCTGTCTGAACGAATTTGAATGGTTATAATGAAGGTATTGTCGCCCCGCTCCCTTCTCCGTGGCCCATTCTTCTCTCCCTCCTCTTTCTCCTGTCCCCTGTCTATGCATGTCTGATACTACTGACTCTCCAACGACCTCGTCTTCCCAGCGTCCACGCAGAGGATCGGGGAGCCCAAAACACAGGAAAGAAGCTGTTGCGGGAATGCGGAGCCCGCTAGGGGGTCCTTCCGGCTGCGCTGGGGCAGATGGCCATATTCTGCCTGAACCCAGAGTCCTGATCACACTCACTGGCCTCCAGGTAATTTTCACCAGGAGTTGTTTTGTTTGTTTCTTGCCGATGAACGAGGACACACAGGCTCTGACGGGAGCTGGCATACATCCTGGAGCTTATTTACTCGGGCTTCAAATAAAGGCCAGGTGTACTCGACTCTTCCCTATAGCAGGTGAGCTCTGCTTGAGAGAACAGGATGGACACACAGTGAGAAGATTGCAGGAAGAGAGCCATGCACCATGAGGCAGATGGCAGGAGAGGTGACCTTTGTCTCCAAAGGAGCTAGCGGTCCTGGGGAGCTCACAAGAACAGCTCAGCTGGTGTTTCCGTTTTAGGACAGTTATTTCTAGGGGCCGGTGTACTTTAATGAGAAAATCTGAACCTTGGCAGCTCCGCAGTCCAGAAAGGATTACTGGAGGGTGATCAGGAAGACTCATGTCTAAGGAGTGGTGAGTTTCAGGGATGGATTCTCACAAAGAGAAACATGAGGTGACGAAATCTCAGAAATGAAGAGGGGGAGGTGTATGTGGGAATTATGAGATCTAGGAATTTGCCACAAGACCAGATATATTAGTCCCAGCCGTTCAGGTTAAGAAATGCATGCCCAGGGACACCTGGGTAACTCAGTCAGCTGAGTATCTGACTCGATTTTGACTCAGGGCATGATCTCTAGGTTCGTGGGTTCGAGCCCAGCATCCAAATCTGCACTGGCAGTGCAGAGCCTCCACGGGATTCTCTCTCTCTGCCCCTCCCCTGAGCTCACTGTCTAAATAAATAAATATTAAAAAAAAAAGAAACAAAAATGGATGTCCAACTTGAACTGGTTTAAAGAAAAATTGGGATTTATTGATCTGTGTAACTGCAAAGTTTGGTAGGTGATTTCAGTCCTGTTCAGATCCAAGGCTTTAAATGGTGGGTGAATGGGGCGCCTGGGTGGCTTAGTCGGTTAAGCGTCCGACTTTCGCTTAGGTCATGATCTCACGGTTCGTGGCTTCGGGCCCCGCGTCGGGCTCTGTGCTGACTGCCAGCTCAGAGCCTGGAGCCTGTTTCAGTCTGTGACTCCCTCTCTCTCTGACCCTCCCCTGTTCACGCTGTCTCTCTCTCTCTCCTAGAAATAAATAAAAAATATTAAAAAAAAAAATGGTGAGTGAAGGACACTGCCACTGCCTCCCTTCCTTTCCTCTGTGTTAGTTTCATTCATAGGCTGGTATTCCCTACAAGGGGATAGATATGGTCCCCAAGGGCTCCATCTACCAGTTTAACAGTCCCAGCATTGAATACCTCTTTCTGTATAGTTCCAACAATATCAGGGCTTATTTTTATTCCTAGTTTGGTCCATTTCTCTTTTTTTTAATGTTTTATTTATTTTTTGAGAGAGAGAGTACAAGCGAGGGAGAGACAGAGAGAGAGGGAGACACAGAATCTGAAGCAGGCTCCAGCTTCAAGCTGTCAGCACACAGCCTGATACAGGGCTCGAACTCTTGAACCATGAGATCATGACCTAACCTGAAGTCAGATGTTTAACTGACTGAATGACCCAGGTGCCCCAACACATACTCATTCCTGTACCCATCACCGTCCCTGAAATTTTGTAGGCCCAGACTTGGTGTCTTAGCCTAGAGCTAGAGTCACAGCAGATGTTGGGGGGCCCAGTGCTGATGGTGCAAGTTCAAAGAAAAATCAATATGTTTTTATCCAGGGCAGGAGAAGGAGTCAACAGATGATTAAATGTCTAGTACGCCAGTGTAGACTTCTGTGCTTCCAGTTTTTTTCCAGTATGAAAGAGAGGGAGAAAGGGGACCTCCCTTTATAATTCTTCAATATAAATTGCCCCAATATATAATTGTTCTTTGATATGTTAGAGATTAGAGGCTCCCAGACCACAGCCAGGGCTTTGGGGTTTACTTTAGCATCTTTGGATTTTTTTGTTATCCTGAGTTTGGGGTTGAAAATAAATGAGAACTAGAAAACATATACATGATCTTAGGGGTATTCTCCAGACATGGATGGATTTCCTGGTTTAGGATTTCCCACAGAAAGGTAAAATAATTCAAGTGTTTTCCTAGGGGCTCCCTAGGGTTTTTCTATGCCAAACCTAAAGGGAGCCATCCTAATTTATTTTTTGCCCATTTTTTGGATTTAAGTTTATTTTTAGAGAGAGAGAGAGAGGAATCTAGGGGCAGAGGGAGAGAGAGAGAGTGTGTGTGAGCATGTCAAGCAGGCTCCTCACTGTCCATGCAGAGTCTGAGGTGGGGCTTGGACTCATGAACTGTGAGATCATCATCTAAGTCAAAGTCAACAGTCAGACGTTTAACTGCCTGAGTTACCCAGGCACCCCTACCTCATTCTTATAGACTTTCAGAGCAGCCAGCAGCCGTTCTGGCCCCAAATCAAGTGGGCTCTTGTACGCTCTGTCATGGGTGGGTAGGAAGGGCAGTGATGGCCATTGGTGCTGCCTTCCAGAAGTGGGATGTTTGAGAAGAAATCTTTGCAAGACTGAGAAATGCTGTCTTTTGCAATACGCAGATTGAGTGGAGTCTACAGAGATCTGGAAATGCTGGATCTGAACACAAATTATGTGATCAGACCAAGCAAGCAGAGAGACATGTAGCATCGCCAGCCCTTTGCACCATTTCTAAAAGTAAGAACTGTGTGGAGACAAGTAATTCCACTCAGAAACTGACGACTGTCAATTCTTTTTCTTATGGGCAAGAGAATATTCTGAAACTCTTCCTATAGGAGTGGCCATCGGACATAGACTGATTTCCAAGCAAGAGTTAGTAAAGGAGGAAGAGCAATGTTTGTAAATGTGAAGAAGAAAAAAAGAGAAAAGAGTCCATCTTAACCCCACAAAAAGCTTAAGTGATGGCTCATATTCACCTCAGTTCTCAAAAACTTACCGAAAAGTAATTGGTGGAGAAGAAGCCACCACCTCAAACTGCGCTGGGAAATTTTCACAGGGCACCTGATCATTGCCTATTCCTTTAACTTATAGGAAGGATTAGAAAGTTCAGGCAAAAACTTTCTCAGTTCAAGAACATGATCCAAAGAGGAAACCAAATCCACCAATGTCAACAATGGTCACCTACAACTCCCCCCATTTATACTTTCTAGAAAGGACCATCCTTACCGACCGTGTGATTGGACCAGAAATGGCCGCCAATCCAGCCAGAGACCAGCGCAATTACTGAACTCAGAGACGCAGATAGAATTTGCCAATATGGGTGAGGAACATAAGGAAACAGATACGCAGAACATAAGCTAAGGCACCGGGGCACCAGTTGCTGCAAACCAGCCGCCCACAGGACACATCTGAAGCACAACATGTTTTGCTTGGCCACAGGGTTTGCAATTCAAAATGATTGCCAACACTTAAAAGCCAGACTCTTGTACATTTTTAAATGGGTGGGCTTCCAGAGAGAACTGTGCGGAATTGTGACTATCTAAGAATAACTGTGCTGATGGCATTGAGGCCAGACTTGAGGTGCATTTGGGACTTTGCAGACTTTTTTGGACATGCGTTCAAAGATAGCACGTGTTCCCGTGAGCATCCATCCAGGGGCACCACTGGTCATGCTCCAGATTCTGGAGCCATCCATGGGGTTCTGCTTAGAGTAAATGAACCTGCCCAAGCTTCTGGGGGACAGGACGAATGAAGAATTTTATACATGTGGCCCGGGGGCCCTACCACTCCCTTTGCTCATCAGGCACCGAGATGAGTGACTCAAGTGATTTTTTTTTTTTTGTTTTAGACCCACCAGTGCAGGTGTGGCACAGGAGGGGAGCCAGTGAGCGTGTACTAAGAAAAGGAGCCTGGTTCTGGCTGTGGAGGCTTCTGATGAACCCCGGTTCCTGCCCCTATGAGGTCTAGTTCATGAGCAGTTCCTGAATCCCTACGACTTTCCTACAGAGAGTGAGTGTTCTCCCTTCCCCTGGCTCCCGCTGCACAACACACCATTTATTTGAGCAAATTTGAGTGGGTTTCAGATCTGGCTGCAAAAGAGCTCTCACTAAGGCAATGCTGAGGATTAATCTAGCAAAAGCAAGATGCTACAGAGAAGACCACTTGAGTATATCACACTCCATTTCCGTGACATCACCTGAAGCCATTGGCCCCTTCACAAAAGCTCCCCATGGCACATTCTTGGTGGTCTCAGGACCGTGTTGATATGGATCCTTTTAAGCTCCTTCCCACCCACAGCATCTGGGCAGAGCTAACCAGATCATAGAAGACATCAAGCTAGAAATGACTTTTTTTTTTTTTTTGGCTCCCACATTTTTGCTCAAGTGCTCAACTTTTATGTTTGGGAGACATTTTCAAATGTTTGCTTGTTTCTTGCTCAATTTTGGTGACCTCACTCATTGGGTCTGTTTGTAAATGCCAGAAGAAGAAATGGTCCCCAACACTGGCTCTCAGAGACCTGAGTTCTTTTGGGTTCTTGCCCAAAGGAGTGGGTGTGAGGCATGTTTTCAAACCATTATACAGTTCTTTGCTCTTTTCTGTGAGTCAGAGTCATGTACTATCTAAAATAGGTGGAGAGTGTGGGCAGGGTAAGCAAGTCATGGAGTCTATTTCCTGGGGAGAATGTGGCCCCTCAGGCAGTTCCCAACTTCTCTAAGGGTTAGATTGAGCCCTCAAACCCACTGAGGTGACTGGTTCAGCTCTGCCCTGGTAATCCGTACATGCACCTTCCTACTACATCTTTAGGGGGGTGGGAACAAGTGTATTTTACCAGATGTCTGAATGCTAAGCAGGTGCATACTTAGGGCTGTGCAGAGCATGTGGTTAGAATGCACGAGCTCATGAATGCATCTCAAGACTGAGGCATGTTTGGGATTCCCCTCCCCCTTTGTTTTAAAGTTTATTTATTAATTTTTTAAATGTTTTATTTTAATTTTGAGAGATTGACAGAGACAGAGCCTCAGCAGAGGAGGGGCAGAGAGAGAGGGAGACACAGAATCCAAAGCGGTCTCCAGGCTCGGAGCTGTCATCACAGAGCCAATGTGGGGCTCGAACTCACAGACCACAAGATCATGACCTGAGCCGAAGTCAGTTGGTTAACAAACTGAGCCACCCAGACACCCCTAAAGTTTATTTATTTTGAGAGAGAGAGCAAGAGAGAGGGAGGAGAGTAGGGGAGGGGCAGAGAGAGCAAGAGAAAGAGAGAATGCACACTGTCAGTGCAGAGCCCAGAGCGGGGCTTGAACTCACAAACCATGAGATCATGATTTGCACCGATATCAAGAGCCAGACGCTTAACCAAATGAGCCACCCAGGTGCCCCAGGGATTTTTACACCTTTAAATGTAAGTTTGGAAATAAGGTACCTGCCACCCCCTCCCAACCCTGCCACACACACACACTTGTGGGAACATGTTCTCATGATATTCCCTCGAATGTTTGCCTGATAGCTGATGTTGATCGTGACACCACTAGCCAAGTTCTAAATCTACCGGTGTCATAATGTTCAGCTGGCTGTTCAGCTTCAGATCATTGAAGGAGCAGTCACGTGACTACCTGCAACTGTGCTGGAGACGTCATGAAGAGAGTGATGAGCTCACATAATGCATCAGAGCACAGAAGGGACATTCTTTCCTTGGAGCAGATGCTTCAGTACAAGGAGGAAGGAAGCAGTTGCTTAGAAGTATTGCAAAATACCGGTGCAACAAAAGCTTAGTCATCCCTAAGGATTCCGTGTGGCAAGTGTCTGTTGTATCTGAGAAAACTTTTAGCAGTTGCTCTGGAGGGGGTGAGGAGGAAGGTTTTACTGAACCAAGAAAGATATCCAGTCACCACTCAGCCTTGCCCTAGGCAGATGGGTGGCAGAAGGTTCTCCATCCACCTCTGTTTTTGGACCATTTTCTTGACCCCCCCTCCTGGCTTTCACACATCCCACTGCACCCCCATCCATGCTACAGAAAACATCGCTCCCTCTGCCCTCTTCTGTCTTCCATTTTTATCCTATAATGGATTTCAGTCACTGTGTAAGTCTGCTGAGATGAGTCTGAGCGTTACTGTGACTTAGAAGAATGTGTCCCCTTTTTGGTGACTATTATCAGAAGAGGAAGGACCTGTGGGAAATAGGAGGGCTTTTTTATTTTCCTGAAACCACAAATCATGGTTTAAGGCAAAGAAAAGAGCAAACAACATAGGGGACAGTCGGGGACCAGGAGCATAGAGCCATCCAAATAGGACAGTGTCGCCGAAAGGGATTTGAATTGTTCTGTGTTGCTGCTTGTTCTCGTTAGAGTTGTTTGTTTTTGTTTGAGTTTGGTTTTCGTTTTGAGAACTTGACATCTCCTTCCCCTGGGGCCATAAGTGCAGAAGAAGCATTGGCCAGCACTTGATATCTCTCTGGGACTCAGCAGTCTCTCCAACTTCCTGGTAAGATTTCATCAAGAAAAGCCAGCTTCTAGGATTGCTAAACTTGCTAGAGATTTTCATGGGTTCTCAAATGATTTCTGAAATGAACACATATTGCATGCACTGTTCCCACCTTTGAGAGTTCTGTGAACTGGCCATTCCAAATGGTAATGACTACAGGAAGTACGCCCTACTCTTGCTAGATGGAAACCCCAGTAAGACTTCATTTGCTTCAAAGTAATTTACAGGGACCTCTTTACTCACCCATGTTAATGGTTCTTACCAATGCCCCAGTGCTCAAGGGATATAGTAGGAATGCTTTTTCATTTTTCGTAAGAAGAAATAAAAACATCAAGAAAACAGAACTAGAACTCATTACCACTAAGCGTGGGTATGTTCCTTTTCTCCTACCATAATTCAATCAATTCTCTTGTCTATATTTTTCTGATTTCTCCTTAGCTCCAGGGATTTCCTTCTAATGTATTCTACCCTGAAATCCCATGTCCTACTGAATAACCAATTGCCCAATCTCTTCTGAGTCTTTCCAGTCCACCTCTTCATTGTTTTTTCTACTTGATGGCTTCTTCCCTTACCCACAGAATCATGATTTGCTGTATGTTTGCCATCTTGGAAATGCTGGCTCAGGGGGAAAGCTGATCAATTCCCAAAGGCTTCCACTTTGACAATAGCCAAATCCAGTATCCATGTGGCCTGGTGACTGATCCATTAAACACACATTCTGATTACCTATAGAAAATCCCAGCCCTTGGGGCACCTGAATGGGTCAGTCCGTTAAGCGTCCAACTCTCGATTTCATGTCAGGTCATGATCTCACTATTCATGAGTCTGAGCCCTGCATCAGGCTCTGTGCTGACAGCATGGAGCCTGCTTGGGATCCTCTGTCTGTCTCTCTCTCTCTGTCCCTCCTCATGTGCATGCTTTCTCTCTCTCTCTCTCTCAAATAAATAAATATTAAAAAAAGAGAGAGGAAAAAAATCCCAGCCTCTTTGAGTACCCCCACTACCACCACCAATTTTGAATATGTTTTCCAGTCTCTTGATATTACACACATTTTCTCAGCTTGCTGAGGGTGGAATCACTGGTCATATTCAAAACTCTACATGTGTCTTCAGTGTTCTTTCCTTCTTCCTCATACTTAACTCCCCAGCTACACTCTGTTCAGACTCAGTATTTATTCTGCATACCTGGTGTTCTCCAGCCCGTTGCTGGAGAAGGCACTACTTACTGTAAGGTTTTGTAGATGGTCCCCTACAAAAAGTGTGCAAGGACCTCAGAAGACTAAGCACCTAGGGGCTGAGCATCTGACTTTGGCTCAGGTCATGAGCTTGAGGTTCACTAGTTCGAGCCCCATGTCAGGCTCCATGCTGACAGCTCAGAGCCTGGAGCCTGCTTCCGATTCTGTCTCTCCTTCTCTCTCTACCCCTCCCTGCCTCACACTCTGTCTCTCTCTCAAATAAATAAATAAATAAATAAATAAATAAATAAATAAAACATTAAAAATTTTTTTATAAGACCAGGGATCTAGACCTTGATCGTTGGCCTAATTGGAGAATATGGACGTCCCACAGCTGCCCATAACCATGTTCCCATTTCAGTGTACCTAAGTTTATGTCAATTCCTAAGATAAAATTTAGCTGTTTTTCAGAGTAGCCTATTGTGTTTTGGGCTACTTCATCTTCAGGGTCCATTTAATTGACTTCTCCGCCCCCGTCCCAGGTTTTTAGTTAGAATCAAATAAATGCTGAAGATTAGAGAACATCAAACCCGTGATTTCATTACAAGCTGGTTCCACATTACACACACTGGAAAATGAGCCACATTAGCTGAGTTGGAAGGCCATAGAGACATCAGAGAACTTGACCAACTAGCCACACAGGAAAAGGTGTTTATCTAAGCAGGCTTCCAAAAACCTAGTTAACTGGGGTGACATTTGATCAGCAACACAGATAAAGTGAGAAATGAAAACTGTTATCAATGGTAACGATTGATGATAAAATGACAAAAATATCCATTGCTTAAATATCCATTTGTGATGGGGGGGGGAGTAAAAAGGGGGACAGAGCCTTTTATGATGTAAGTTCCAGCTGGTGAGAGTGCCAGGTGGTTCTGAGTCTCTACTGATCACTGATTTGAAGGTTGGTGCTCTCAGAGTTAATCCACTCAGTACTTTAGAACATGACTTGTAAAAGCTAGGAAACTTTACTATTATTATTTTATTATTTATTTTTAAAATAATTTTTAAAAGTTTATTTATTTATTGAGAGAGAGAGCACAAGCCAGGGAGGGGCAGAAAGACAGAGGGAGAAAAACAGAATCCCAAGCAGACTTCAGTGCAGAGACTGACACAGGGCTCGATCCCACCAACCACAAGATCGTGACCTGAGCTGAAACCAAGAGCTGGACGCTTAACCCACTGAGCCACCCAGGTGCCCCTAGGGATCTTTTGAAATACAGCAAACATAGCAATGACCATGGCTGCTCCTCCCACGCCTCTGCCCTGCATACCTGATGATTCAATCCAAATGGCTGATGTATCATTGTTCTCATAAAGCTCTCCAGATGATTCTACTGTGTAGCCCAAGTTAAAAACTGCAGCTCTAGGTTTGTGACTCCTATATTTTGAGGACGGACAAAGAATTCTGGTTCCATTTAGGGATGGTGGACTAACTATCCTACTAAGTCCTACAACTTCTTCCCTCCTGCAGCTAGAGTCTTAACTGATGATCCTAAGTAAGCACTGAAACTTTCAGTGAACCAGAAACCAGGATAGGTCCTGAGGGATGGCATGCAGAGCGGATTGACACAACGACAGCAAGCCCAATCTAAAATGCTCACAGAAGACGATTATTGGAAATGTGCAGGGAACATCAAGCCTGCTCCATCCCCAAAAGTGGCAAACACCAGAGGCAGGGTATCAAAGACAATCAATATGGAGGTCCTTGGGCCATTGCTGCAGGTGGGGCCAATGATTCATCCTCCAGTGAAGCCCTTCTGTCTGCTCTTGACTTCAACAGCAGTGACAAAATGTCACCCTTCATGTAGTAGTCATGGCCAGGGAGCCCTAATTAGATGCGCATGGTTATGTGTCTTGGAGCTGACAATTGCCAGGGGAATGGGATAGACCTGAACACCCCAGAGAAATCTCACCCAGTGGCTTGTTCTTCATTGTCCCTGAGAGTAGTCCAGTTCACACCAGCAATCTCCCTAAGCAGATGACACCCACTGACAGAGAATACGGACTAATGGAGCCTCTCAACTAGATAGAAGATCAAAGAGTCACGATCACCACACATTGGAAGAAGACCAACACCACGAAAGGCAATAAACTCAACAAAATACACAACACCCTGGCAAAATGAAGAATCGAGGAAGCAAAAGAGGAATCAGAAAAAAGCCAGACAGAGAAAGACAAATGCCTTAAGATTTCACAAAGACAAATCCCATATGATTTCACTTACAGGTGGAATCTAAAAAAACAAAACAAACAAACAAACAAAAAGCAGAAACAGACTCATAAATACAACAGACTGGCGATTGCCAGAGGGGAGGGAGCAAAATTGGCAAAGGGGATGAAGACGCACAAACTTCTAGTTATAAAATTAAGTCACAGGGATGAAAAATACAGCGTAGTGAATATAGTCAATAATATTAGAATAACACTGTGTGGTGACTACACTTTTTGTGGTGAGCATTGTGGAATGTACAGAATTGTCAAATTGCTGTGTTGTACGCCTGAGGTAATATTACATGTCAACTCTGCTTCAGTTAAAAAAACAAATAAGCATAAGTAAATTTCTCTCATGTGTAAGGATAAAGCAGTCACAAACAAATCAACTAAAAGAGGTCAGGGAGATTAAAATTCGATCCTTAAACTGAATAAGCAGATGAAACAGATATTTTCTGAAATGTAACTTTAGTATAACAAAGATTAATGTGTGTCTTATAAACTAGTGACTAATGATAGCTCAGAAGTGTGGTAGTTCACTTTTCTGGAAAGCACATAATATCCAAGTAAGTCGTTATAGAAAGTGTTAGTAGGTATGAAATGTTTTCTATGGCCCTTTCATTTTTTTTTAATTATTATTTTAAAAAAATTTTAAGGTTTATTTTTGAGAGAGAGAGACAGAGTGTGAGTGAGGGAGAGGCAGAGCGAGAGGGGGAGACACAGAATCTAAAGCAGCCTCCAGTGGGACTGCAAGATCATGATCTGAGCTGAAGTTGGATACTTAACCAACTGGCGTACCCAGGCACCCCTAAATTATTATTTGAGAGAAAAAGGGAGAGAGAGAGAGAGGGAGAGAAAGAGAAAGAGAGAGAGAAAGGATCTTAAGAAGGTTCCATGCCCAGTGCAGAGCCTGATATGAGGCTCAATTCCATCACCCTGGGATCATGATCTGAGCTGAAATCAGGAGTCAATTGCTCTATTGACTCAATAATCAAGAGTCAAGGTGACTCAACAGCCACCCAGATGCCCATTTTCCATAACCCTTTTCAAAAGACTTGGTCCCTTTTGAAAAATAGACAACGAAAGAAAAATACAATCAGGGCACCTGGGTGGCTCAGTTCGTTATGTGTCCAACTTCAGCTCAGGTCGTGATCTCGCAGTTTGTGGATTCGAGCCCTGCATCAGGCTCTGCGCTAACAGCTCAGAGCCTGGAGCCTGCTTTGGATTCTGCATCTCCCTCTCTCTCTGCCCCTCCCACTCGTGCACGCTCTCTCTCAAAAATAAATAAACATTATTTTTTTTAAATGGCTGGTCAGATTGCACTCACTGGCAGGATTTTTTTCCCCATAAAAGAGGATGTCTGTGAACGCCCCCAGGTATCAACTTTTTTGATCAGGAATAAAGAACTCCACCTTCAGCAAACTCAGTTACTTTTCTGGTCCTTTTTAGCTCTCATATAAACTTTTTTATTGCTACACCTGCTTACTAATTATGACTGCTATACTGTCAAGGAAATTTCCCACCAGGGATACCTGATTTATTTCTATTTCCTGATGACAAAGTGTGTGTATTTTATGTAGCGTTGTGAGTTTTTTTTCTTCTTTTTAAGTACTTTGTTACTCTTCAAGGCAGAATGATCAAAAGAACTGGCAAGTAGATCCTAAACCACACATTTCTTTTCTTTTCTTTTTTTTTTTTTTTACAAATAGTTTATTGTCAAGTTGGTTTCCATATAACACCCCACAAGTGCCCCTCTCCGTGCCCACACATTTCTTAACCCGAGTAACTTCTGAAAACGTAGCATCATTTACATTTTCAATTAAAGAAAATTCATTCCATTTTGGTACTTATCCAAGAGCTTATATCATAATGTCAATTTCTAACATAAATACCCCTCAGTCTCCATGTATTTTCAGAAGGAAATATGTCATATCAAAGTAATATTTTCCTAAATGTTGATACATTTTTATAGCAACTTGAGTTGCTTCTGAGTAAACTGAAAGTATGTGTAACAAGGGTGGCTGAGTCAGTTAAGCGTGGGACTTTGGCTCAGGTCATGATCTCATGGTTCGTGGGTTGGGGCCCCGTGTCGGGCTCTGTGTTGACAGCTCAGAGCCTGGAGCCTGCTTCAGATACTGTGTCTCCCTCTCTTTGACCCTCCCCTGCTCACGCTGTCTCTCTCAGAAATAAATAAAACATTTTTAAAAATTTTTAAAAAACAACAAAATAACTATAGCTGATACAACCACCTTATAGGTTTCTTAGTTTAAATAAAGGTAGCAGTCAATTTGCATTCTGCACCGAATTTATAAATCCAGTTAGTTTTATCTGGATTTATAAATCCAGAATTTTATAAATAACAGCATCTCACAAAACCATGCCCCATGTGCTAGAAATGTTGTGATTTTGTTTTTTTGTTTTTGTTTGTTTTTGTTTTCAGCATCTGCCTACACAAAAGCCTCTGATTAGATAGTTTCTCCAAATTAGTATATTGTGATTTCTTGACTTTTCCAGAAATACGAAACCAATCACTTTCTCCTCCCGAACAAAAGTCGTATTACTACCAATTGCTCTTTTAATTTTGCTCTAAGATAATTTTTTTAAGCTTAGACATTTTGAATTGAGCCCCTATCGCTGGATAAAACACACCAGGCAATTTCCAAAAACAAATGTCAGCATGAGACTCATCTGGTGGATCCTTAGCATCCAAAATAACATCCACAGAAAGGAAATTAATATAACTTTCAAGGAATTCGTAGATGCTGGAGCACTTAGAACAAGGAATTTCTCAGCGAAAAGAGGAAGAGATTCTGCTCATCTTGCTAATTGCCAGGCAGCATTTGTCCGCCTGGAGTAGCAGACACTTTCTGGTCTATCTGCAGAACTTTCATTCACAGGAAAGCACACATATAGGGGCAGATCTCGTTGGTCTCTGTTCCGGAGAATGTTTCCAACACACCCTTTTCCCAGTAATATTCCAGGACAGGTTTGGTTTGGTCTTCGTACACCTTCAGCCTCTTGACAAGTGTCTCTGGTCTATCATCCTCATGCTGAATCAGAGATTGGCCGGTCACATCACCCACGCCAGCCACTTTTGGAGATTTGAATTCAAGGTGTAGACGTGCCCTCTGCTTGCATGGATCCAGCGAGCAGAAAGGCGTTGCTTGATGACCTCAGAGGGCACGTTCAGGTTCAACACCAGGTGTAGCTGATAAACTGTATCCAGGGCCTCAGCTTGTCACAGCGTTCCGGGGAAACCTCACAACAGCCAGCTCTCCTGGCTCAAATTTGTCAGCTTGTGAAGGGTCACCCTGGTCGTCTTCTGGGATGAGCTTCCCCTGGCCCATGCAAACCTTGGCCGGCACACCGATCTCTGTGTCCCTGAGCCTATTGTCTTGCATCAGGTCCCCGCTGGAGAACCTTTTCAGCTGTTAAGTGTTTGGTGATGCGCAAAGCCAGGGTGTGCTTGCCAGAGCCCGTGGCGCCCACCACCACCCCATGCAGGAGCCGCCGGCCACCCCCATGGCCTCTGGGCAAGACCCAGCTGCTGACCTTTGGGCCCCCGACCTGAGCGGAGCGCGCTCTGCACGCTGCGCTCCGGGCCACGCCCTCGGGACCTCCAGCAGCCGGTTGTGGGGGGGTCGGGGGCAGTGCAGCAAGGACACAACCCCGCAGTGCAAGCAAGGGCTGCACACTGCCCAAGAGCACGTTCATAACTTGGGAGATTGAGCCAGCAAATCCTCCCTTTGACCATGCAGTAGAAAATAATGATAAGTAGGAAACTCCAGAAACATGAGGTGTAGATTCAAAGTTCCACCATTCACACATAGAAAATGGAGAGGGTGGGGGCGCCTGGGTGGCTTAGTCGGTTAAGCGTCCGACTTTCGCTTAGGTCATGATCTCACGGTTCGTGGGTTCGGGCCCCGCATCGGGTTCTGTGCTGACTGCCAGCTCGGAGCCTGGAGCTTGTTTCAGTCTGTGACTCCCTCTCTCTCTGACCCTCCCCTGCTCGCACTGTCTCTCTCTCTCTCTCTCTCCTAGAAATAAATAAAATATTAAAAAAAAAAAAAGAAAATGGAGAGGGTGGAGCGATACTGTCTTTAAAGAAACGATTCAAGAAAGAATACGCAAGAATTTCCTAGAATTAAAGAATGGTGAGTCACAGAAATAGACGGTCCAGAACACTGAGAAGCAAATACTGGCAAAGGTGTGAGTAAATGGAGCTCACAGTCCATAGGTGGGGTGTGCCCACAGTTAGTTTGGAAGGCAATATGGCAGTGGCTATTGAAGTTTTGTTTATTTGTTTGTTTCTGAGAGAGAGAGAGAGAGAGAGCGTGAGCAGGGGAGGGTCAGAGAGAGAGGGAGGCACAGAATCTGAAACAGGCTGCAGGCTCTGAGCTAGCTGTCAGCGCAGAGCCCCACATGGGGCTCGAGCCCACGAACCCCGAAATCACGACCTGAGCTGAAGTCGCCGCTCAACCCACCGAGCCTTCCAGGCGCCCCTATTGAAGTTTTATAAAACTGCTTCTCAGGGTCTGAAGACAAGCTCTCAAAGGAAAACAAGAAGACATACGCAGGATGGTCTCTTCAGCCCTATTTATGTACAGCAGCAGAAAATTATTAACTAGCTAAATAGTCACTAATAAGAGAATAGCTGGGACACCTGGGTGGCTCTGCCAGTTGAGCTTTCGACTTCAGCTCGGGTCATGATCTCCTGGTTGGTGAGTTCAAGCCCCGCATCAGTGCTTGGGATCCTCTGTCCCCCTCTCCCTGCTCCTCTCCTGCTTGTGCTCTCTCTCTCTTAAAAATAAATAAAACATTTAAAAAATAATAACAAAGAGAATAGATAAATGAACTGTAGCCTGTCTAGCGCTTCATGGTGGCTACAAAGACAGAGACCCATCTCTGTGTGCTAACTAAAAAGATTTCTAAGACGTGGTAAATGCAAAATGTTGCAGCACCATGTAATTTACATTCAGGTTATGTTAAAATATGTTGCAGTTGGGGCGCCTGGGTGGCTTAGTCGGTTGAGCGTCCGACTTTCGCTTGGGTCATGATCTCGCGGTTCGTGGGTTCGAGCCCCGCGTCGGGCTCTGTGCTGACTGCCAGCTCAGAGCCTGGAGCCTGTTTCGGTCTGGGACTCTCTCTCTCTCTGACCCTCCCCTGCTCACGCTGTCTCTCTCTCTCCTAGAAATAAATAAAACATTTTAAAAAAATATGTTGCAGCTAATATTTAAATATGCCTGAGGGCTCAATAGGCTAAGTGTCTGACTGTTGGTTTCAGCTCAGGTCATGATCTCACAGCTTGTGAGTTCGAGCCCCACATGGGGCTCTGTGCTGAGAGCGTACAACCTGCTTGGGATCCTCAGTCTCCCTTTCTCTCAGCCCCTTTCCTGCTCGTTCACATACACACACACACACACACTCTCTGTGTCTCTCAAAAATAAATAAACTTTAAAAATAAAACAAACAGTCAAACAAAACTAGGAAGCCAGGTTTTAAGCAGTGGAAAGACAGCTTGATTTTATTCTAAAAGATTGCTCTGTCTGCAAGAACGGATGAGAATTCTACAGCGCTGCAAGGGAAGGAGAAATCTGCAAGAATGCTCCTCTGCCCTTAGGAGGCTTTCTCAACAGGTCCACCGAGAGGTGAGAAAGTACAATTTTACCTTTAACTCCCTCCACAACAAGTGCAGTTGAGCCCCTTCCATTTGCCCCTGGGTCATTCCAATACTTTATTTCCGTGTAGAATTTGTAAGCTGACGATGGTCTGCTGGTCACTTCCTCGGAAAGATGCTTTAGGTTTCATTTATGACATAAGCCTTGGAACAGTTCCCACCTCAGCTTTGTCCTGGGTGGTCCATTGGCTCAGTTGAGCATCTGAGCGTGGATCATAGGGAACGAATCCTAATGAGAGGGCTCCAGAGTCACCAACCCTGTGTCCATGTCACTTCTCAGAAAGTTCCATGAAAATGATGTGTTGGGCTGTTCTTAACCTATAAGCACAGAGAGAAAGGTTTTCCCAGAATAGAGATTGGGGGAGTAGAAGCCTAATTTCTGTATTTGTATTTTGTGGTAGTAAAGTAGAACGGTTGCTCTAATTGCTCAGGCTTTTAAAAAATTGTTTCTGGTATTTGGGATCTTTAAGTTAGTCATATAATCACTTCTAAAAATATTTTTTAAGTGTTTATGTTATTTGGGGGGGGAGCGTGTGGGGAGGAGGGGGAGAGAGAGAGGGAGAGAGAGATAATCCCAGACAGGCTCCTTGCTGTCAGTGCAGAACCCTACACAGGGCTTGAACTCACAAACGGTGAGATCATGACCTGAGCCAAGATCAAGAGTCAGACACTTAACTGACTGAGCCACCCAGGTGCCCGTATAATTGCTCTTACTGTTGCTATATTCAAAAGTTACACTGAATGCATAAGAGTCAGAAGGTATAGGGATATTTAATAGAAATTTGACACATATCCTCCAGTAAAGGAAAAACATGACGTTATAATTGAAACAGTATTTTTGCATAATACCAATTGCTTTGTCTAATAATGCAGCACACGCTCACCGCCTTTTAATTATATACACAAAAAGCGATCACACCCAGGTCTTTGTCTCCTCCTGGATAGATTTAGACTTATAGTCTAAACCTTTCGTTGAGGCACCTAATTTGGTACCAGAATCTGATCCCAGAATATCCCAGAGAGGATCTTTGGAGAGTAGGTACCACTGGCTGCCTTCCAGGTGTGAGTGGGAGAGGGTGTGCTTCCCAGCAGCTGGGAACAGACACAGTCCAAGTTGGAGTGCAGGTACACATCAGACTCCTAATGCACAAAGTCATTTCTGGCTCCCGAGTCTTCCTCGCTCCTTCCTTCTTTCCCAGACTGATGGCACTTACGCCATTGGAGACATTGGTTATAAAACTTTTCTCAACAGCACCTGACAAGGGATTCTCTGACCAAAGACATAAAAGCCAGTGGCCAAGTAATAACATCTAAGACATTTGGCTGCATCTAGCAGAACGTGTCCAGTGCCCACCACGTGTGATTGTGAATTTTCGTTGCAACTTTTTAGGTGCTTTTCACACTAACGGAAAACAAAAGGTGTAGCAGTAAAAGAAAAAGAGCAGGAACTCCTCAGACGAGGCCTCTTTTTTTTTTTTTTAATGTTTTATTTATTTCTAGGAGAGAGAGAGAGAGACAGCGTGAGCAGGGGAGGGTCAGAGAGAGAGGGAGTCACAGACTGAAACAGGCTCCAGGCTCTGAGCTGGCAGTCAGCACAGAGCCCGACGTGGGGCTCGAGCCCAGGAACTGCGAGATCATGACCTAAGCGAAAGTCAGATGCTTAACCGACTAAGCCACCCAGGCGCCCCAGACGAGGCCTCTTTTTGCAGCCCCAGTCATTTTGGGGTGAAAGTTTCCGAGTTAATTTATTGCCCGCTCTCTAGGGAGAGTTAGCAGGCGTAGGGTATCCACAGAGACAGAGCTAGAAGCCACAAGGGAGATGAGAGGTTTGATAATCACTCATTCAGCGATTCAGCAAACTTAAATTGGGTATTTACATCTGTGACTTACTGTTCTAAGCTCAGGGGATACAGCCCATGTGAAAGAACAAAGCCTGAGTGTCTGTCTCCATGACGCTAACCTTCTAGTAGGTATTATGGGCTAGAGTTTCCCAGAGTGTGACAGCTTCTCTGGGGAAGGTGAGATGCTTTCAGGTCTCTGGGGGAGAATGTTCCCCTCCCTGACTCCAGGTTTAATAAGTATGTTTTATTGTATTTTTTGAACTGTAATGAAAATGTCAATGACACATAAAAGTAGACAATGGTCCAGCCCCAGGCATTCAATATCTGGTGTCATCATGATCGATGTTTTGCCAGTGTTGTTCTATCTTATTTTTTTCTGGAGTATTTTCCAATCTTGTTTTATCTCCCCCGACCCCAGGGTATTTTAAATAATAGCATTTTTCATTTTGATGGTGTATATGCATGTTTTAATGTGTGTAAGGAAAAATATAACTAGTGCTGAAACCTAATATTGGGGAGTATTCTTGCTTCAGACAAAACTAAAGTAGAAATTTAAGTTTTCTAACTGGTATACGGGGGGTCAGTGGCGCCTGGCTGGGTCCATCTGTAGAGCATGTGACTCTTGATCTCAGGGTTATGAGGGGTTATGACTCTACCCCACGTTGGGGGGTAGAATTTACATTAAAAAAAAAGAAAACTGGTACATAGATATGGCAAAGTCCAACAAGTGGTACATAAATGACTGAAATGTATTAACTATTGTCAGAGGCAATAAGAAATGAAGAGGAGGTAGTAGACATTCCCCTTCATCTTCCTCCTGTGTGAGGTTGGGATGGTCAGAAGAGATTCCTTCATTTTTTTAATGTTTTATTTATTTTTGAGAGAGAGAAAGAGAGAAAGACGTTAGGACCCCCATTTTTGGAATGAAAAAAATCAAGGCTCAGAGAATGACATAACTTCAGGCTTACAAAGCTGTGAGTGGCAGGACTCGGGCTTGAATTGAAACCTCTGCCGCTCCAAAGGCCGGATTTGGTTTCTTGCCCGGCCCCCAAGATGGCCAGGAGGCAGCTGGGGAGGGAGCCAGTTTGGAGGTCTCGTGTACACGTAACTCTACCTTTTGGCTCATGTGGTGACCTTGAGCATTTCACTGCACTTTTTCTGAGCCTCTGTTTCTTATGCATAAAATGGAGATAATAATGCTAACTCTCCAGCTTGCAAGTATGAAGTGAAGTAACTGGAATGGCAGTGTGACCTCGTAGACACTCAACTAAACATGCTGTATTCACACAGCACTAACACGGAGTGTGGTTTGGAGCAACCCTCTTCCCTCCTTGGGTCTTGGGGTCCTCAGCTGTAAAAATAATGGGGTTGACCCTTAAAAGTCCTGCTAGGGAGAACATTCCAGAACTGTAAAAAACAATTTTAGTGTTTATTTTTGAGAGAGAAAAAGAGAAGGAGAGAGAGAGAAAGAAAGCGCGTGCACATGAGCAGGGGAGGGGCAGAGAGAAAGGGAGACACAGAATCTGAAGCAGGCTCCAGACCCTGAGCTGTCAGCACAAAGCTCATGTGAGGCTTGAACCCAGGAACCGTGAGATCATGACCTGAGCCAAAGTTGGACACTTAACCGACTGAGCCACTCAGCCACCCCTGACATTCCAGAATTCTATTCTGATTGGACCACAGTAAATATTCCTGACTCTGAAGTTAACAAAAGTAACTAGATAAACATGCCTCCAGTGTGATTTTTATTTGTAATTATTTCTAAGGACTGTAGTCTGGATAATAGTGTTTCTGCTGCTTTGTCAGGAGCACAACGTCGGGGAGCAGAAGCGAGAGAATAGGTGATACAGGAACGAGGCAGAGAGGAGAGACCTTTGAGCAGAGAGATAAGTGAGCCAGTTGCCACGAAGTACTGCTAATGCCATTATTTGACAGCACCCTCTCTGAAAAGCTGCATCTCAGGACACTCTGGAATGAAGAGAATGAATTTATTTACCAGTTTCCATTTCCCGTCACACAACACTCACGCCACGAGGTGTCAATTCCCCTGCAGTTCTGGGCTCCGAAGCAGGGTCCCTTGTTATCCCTCATCTTGGTATTAAGAGGGAAGCCAAGATGGGAGAGGAGAGGTGTGTGCATGGGTGTGAGGCTGGGCTCTGCGAGGGTGCACCTGGAGGATGTAGCTGGAGCTGGTTGCAATGGTAGCAGTAGAAACTAGAGAGAGGTGAGGCCGAGAGTCCAAAGTGGTCTCAGTGTGCCATCCAGGAGCTATGCCTGGCCAGCTTCCAAACAGAAAGGGAGGGGACTTCCTTATAAAATAAAGACAGTCATGAAAGAGGAAATAACTCACAAAAATACCCAAAAAGGACCACAGTCTTTGATCCTAAAAAGGAGGATAATAATAGCACGTACCCATAAGGTGATTAGGAAGTGATATGAATTCAAGAAGTTAATATCTATAAAGCATTTCAAATATAGAAGCCAGAAGCCACTGTGTAGATATTTGTTTAAAAAAATAAAATACGGGCCATGTGAGCCCAGGTGATTCCTGCAACTGTGCATTAATTGTACCTCTAAGCTTTCTAGCTGTGAAGGAGAAAGGAGAATATGGCAGTTTTCGTAATTTACATCATCTGATCAAAATGAGCCTGTTAATTCAGAAAGAGAGCCAAGAATTTACCCGGCTTGAAAGCCCAGAAGAGATTGATCCCAAGGGACATTAAAAAGCAAAATAGGGGTGCCTGGGTGGCTTAGTCGGTTAAGAGACCGACTTTCACTCAGGTCATGATCTCGCTGTTCATGGGTTCGAGCCCCGCGTCGGGCTCTGTGCTGACTGCCAGCTCAGAGCCTGAAGCCTGTTTCAGTCTGTGATTCCCTCTCTCTCTGACCCTCCCCTGCTCACGCCTTCTCTCCCTCTCCTAAAAATAAATAAAACATTAAAAAAAAATTTAAAAAAAAAAAAGCAAAATAAATCGGGGCACCTGGGTGGCTGAGTCGGTTAAGTATCCGATGCCGGATTTCGGCTCAGGTCATGATCTCATGGTGCATGGGTTCAAGCCCCATGTCAGGCTCGGCACTGACAGAACAGAGCCTGCTTTGGATTTTCTCTCTCCCTCTCTCTGCCCCTCCCCCAATGCATTCTCTCTCTCAAATAAATAAATAGCAAAATAAGTAATATTTTCAAAATGTTTGAGTAAGATGTGCAGAAGAATTTCTCATGTGGCTAAATCCCTTCAATGATACTTTACCCGGTAGATTCATATTAGTTCTGAAAGCTAAGATAACAAGATTCAGATTTGAAGCCTTCTGTTGTGTTGGCCTGAATCAGGGGCTCTCCAGAAGATGCAGTTTTGCCCCTTCCCCAAGGGGACATTTGGCAATGTCTGGAGATATTTTTAGTTGTCAGAACTGAGGACAGGGCTGTGGTGGGTAATGCTACTGGCATCTAGTGGATCCAGACCAGGGATGCTATGAATATTTCATGGGACACACCTATGCTAAAAAAAAAAAAAAAAAATCTTGTCGTTTATCTGAAATTCACATTTAACTGAGACCCTTACATTAAAAAAATTTTTTAACGTTTATTCATTTTTGATAGACACAGAGTAGTAGCAGGGGAGGGGCAGAGAGAGAGGGAGATACAGAATCCGAAGCAGGCTCCAGACTCTGAGCTGTCAGCACAGAGCCTAATGCAGGACTCGAACTCACGAACCTTGAGATCATGGCCTCAGCTGGAGTCACACACTTAACTGACTGAGCCACCCAGGTGCCCTAAGACCCTTGCATTTTCATCTGCTAACTCTAGCAATCCTAGCTGCTAAGCTTCCTGCAGCTCACAGGACAGCCCTCCACTGCAAAGGATTATCAGGCCCCCAAATTTGAATTGTACTGGAATTGCACACCCCTGCCCTAAATGAAGTATAGATCTTTGCATGCCTTTCTAGAGGAATGGGAACATAGTATGGATGTTCAAATGTCTTTTGTTTAAGGTTAGTTAGATGACCATTAATTTCGCGTCAAAACCTGGGCTCGTTTGTGTATATCCGATGCTAATGGAAGCTTGAGCCCTGTCTCCAACAAACAACTGACATTGTATGGGGAGCTTCTTGAACACCCTCCATGCTCTTTAAATATCTCCCATCCCCAAATCTTTATTCTAGAAACAGCTTTCTCTCTTGCTTATGGGGTGAAAACAACCCATCACATCATTTTTGTTGGCTCTTTTTTGAGGTAATTCAGGAAAAAGAGATTTGGGAAAGGTACTATGCCATCTTCGTGTGAGACTAAGTAAAGGTTGGGGAGCTGACTGAGTGAAAAACTGGGGCAGAGAGCAGGATGAAGTTCATTTTCCAGAAGAAGGCCCGTCCCTTGACTGGGCTGTGAGGTGGGCATTTGCTGGACCCCAGGAAGGGCAAGAGGCATGTGGTCCTGGAAGAAGGTTGTAGAAGGTTGTAGAAAAGACTTCCCTTCTCTGGCTGCATATCTTGTGATGATGGGCTCATGCCATACGGCTTTGGTTTTATTAGCTACTCCTTCACGTAACAGAAACCCAAGAATTTCCCCGTAATATACATCTCCAAGAAGATATTCTCCAAGTAGAGCCAGACAAGGTCATGATTTAAACTCCCTCATGAAGACACTGAGGAGTTAACCCCTCCCCTGCACCTGCTTCCCAGGCCTGGCATGAGGTATGCAGGGACTGTGGTGTCTTTGGTTGCTGTTCAGAGGATGGGCTTTGTGCTCAGCAAACCACAGTAGCTGTGTTACTAACTGTGAGATGGGAAATAACATAAGTGGGAAAATCAGCCGCCAGTTGCTGTCCTCAGCTAAGTTGCTTGTTTAAGGTAGAAGGCACACTCTACCCGGTGCTGCCTCATGTGAGGTTATGTCCTAATCCACATCCGTCTTTCTTTTTCTTTAAGTTTATTTCTTTATTTTTGAGAGAGAGACAGAGCGAATCAGGGAGGGGCAGAAAGAAAGGGAGACACAGAACCCCACGCAGGCTCCGTACTGTCAGCACCAAGCCCAACGTGGGGCTTGAACCCACGCCCCGTGAGATCATGACCTGAGCCACCCAGGTGCCCCAATCCACATTCCTCTTATTTGGCCTTTTCATAGTCATGTCATAGCAGTGGCGGATAGCCTCTGCGTCTCCAGCTCCCTACCGCAGGGAGGAAAATGAAAGGCAGAAACAGCCGTTCATGGTGTGGTATGATGAACTCACACATGTCCTCCCCGGTGACCCTGACCCACCCAGAAAGAATTCTGTTACACTTTGTGTCCTCTGTTCAGGGGGCAGGGAACTTTATTATCCACTTTTGAACGCTTGCCATAAAAAAATAGCTGAAAACATTAAGCTCTTCTTTTGTGATTGAAGGGTTGGTTTCAGTTTTCTGAGAAAGTGACCTCCACGGTATATTTCCTTCTCCATCTGCGTTGGGAAACATCATATTGGTGCCATCGTACTTTTTGTGGGGCTTGAACTCACAACCCTGAGATCAAGACCTGAGCTGAGATCAGGAGTCGGACACTGACTCTTGACTGAGTCATCCAGGTGCCCTCCCCACCCCCACTGTACTTTCATCATGTGTTGTGATTCCCAAAGGCCCACGTGACTCCTCGTTGGTTTCATTTTGAGAGAGGGAGGGTTCTTAATGGCACACAGTCCTTTTTTAAAATTAGTTTTATTAACACAATTTTTTTCATGTTGATTTCTTTTTGGGGGGGAGGGGCTGAGAAAGAGAGAGAGACAGAGGATCCAAGCGGACTCTGCCCTGACAGAGCCAGTGTAGAGCGCGAACTCATGAACTGTGAGATCATAACCTGAGCCGAAATTGGACACTTAACCAACTGAGCCCGCCAGGTCCCCCTGAGCTGAGTTTTTTCTAGAAAGGTTTCCTATAGGCTATTAATTGTACCCGTGGTATGCGAATTCCTAGAAAGTGCAGGATACCTCCTGGACTTTGTTCTTAGAAGCAAGACGGGGCAGGTTCTAGAAAGGTTAAGAGGGAAAAGAGGAAGTATTTATCCCTTTTGATGCTTCCTCCATTCTCTTTTTACTGGCCATCCCTCCCATTGTTCTTTCTTCTTTAAAAAAATTTTTTTTAAATATTTATTTTTGAGAGAGGGACAGAGAGAGAGAGGGAGACACAGAATCAGAAGCAGGCTCCAGGCTCTAAGCTGTCAGCATAAACCACGAGATCGTGGCCTGAGCTGAAGTCGGACACTTAACCGACTGAGCCACTGAGGCGCCCCCCTCCCATTATTCTTTCTCTCCACCGTCTCTCTTTCCTGACCACCCAGCTCAGAACAGATCCTGATAATCAGTGAGGAAATGACAGGAGGCCACCATGTCAGCCCTCAAGAGACAATGCAAGGCACCGTCAGAACTGAGGACAAGTTTCGGTGCCTGAGCTCCAGACTTGAACACCCTACGAGGCAAACCCCATGTGTCACTAATGGTCATCTTCCCCTACCAGCTCTTCTTCCACCACTCTTTCTAACTTCTGTTTCTATCCGGGAGCCGAAGTCAGAACCCCCTGGGTTGTTCTCGACTCCTACCTTTCTCTCTCCCGCCCTTGAATCACGCCGCTAAATCAAGTCTCCCCTATTCCTGGTTGAAGACTGTCTTAATCTTTGTATTTCTCTCCAGCTCCTGGCTGCCCCCCTCATCCAGTTGTATTAAGTCACACCCAGTTACTGAAGCACTTGCCCAGATGGCACTCCCTGCCTCTGGCTTTGCCTCTCTACTCTGCCCGCCAGCCCACGAGCTAGAAAATTCAAACTCCCCGTTAAACCTTCCTCACTGGACCTTACGACAAATCTCATCTTCTGGCACAATTTGCAAAGGCTGCAAAACCTCTCTCTCGCTTATGTCTCCAGACTCACTTCCTATCCTCTTTGCCCCAGACTGCATCTATTGACATAACCAGCTTTGTCCACTTCTCCAGATATACGGAGCTCCCCTCCTGTCTGGGGCATTCACACTCCCCCTTCTCCCTGCTTGCAGATCTGCTGTCATGCAAACTGTTCCCAGCTTCAGCCTGCAGGCTAAATGTGCCTTTCTACAAGAAGAACTCCCTTCTTCTTCTTCTTCTTCCCCTTCTTCTTCTTCTTCTTCTTCTTTTTAAGTTTGTTTATTTATTTTGAGACAAAGAGAGAACACAATCAGGTGAGGGGCAGAGAGAGAGGGAGAGAGAGAATCTGAAACAGGGAGCCCTGATGCAGGGCTTGAACTCATGAACCGAGAGATGATGACCTAAGCCAAAACCAAGAGTTGGACAATTAACCAGCTGAGCCACCCAAGTGCCCTTCTCTTCTTCTTCTTCTTTTTTTAAATTTATTTACTTTGAAAGAGAGCATGCATGTGAGTGGGGAGGGGCAGAGAGAGAGAGGGAGAGAGAAGGAGAGGGAATCCCAAGCAGGCTCCGTACAGTCAACTCAGGGGCCAAACCTACAAACTGTGAAATCCTAACCTGAGCTGACATCAAGAGTTGGACATGTAACCCACTGAGCTACTCAGGCACCCCACAAAAGTCTCTCATCTTGACCATACTTTACACAGCCTTCTGTGAGCCCTCGTTTCTGACTAGGCCCTGACCGTGGGCCCTTTCCTTGGCCTCCTGAGGTCCAGTTTTAGCAAGAATTTGCTCAGTCTATTTAGTGTGACTCCCCCGGGCACCCAACCCTTGGTATCTGATCACACTCCTCATCCCTACCCTTGACACCTAAGCCCCCAGCCTGCTGGTAGCAGAACTCCTGTTTGGCCAATTTGGCAAGAATCCCTAACCCTTGTTGTCTCCTCTTAGTGATTTTCCATCCACTGACCCCCCCACCCCTGCTTACAGGCTCCAAATTCCCAGCTGTCACTGCTGTACTTGGAATCGAGCTCAGTCCGTATTGAAGTCTCTTTCCCCAACTACAGTCATTACTGAGTAAAATCTACCTCAACCGTCTTTTACCTCCTGGTGTCCAGCTTGGTTTCTCTTTAATGATTTCCTGACTCCAGACTAGGTGAGGACTCCTGTTGTATGCCATTTCTATTCCCCCCATCATGATTCTCATACTTTATTGTAACTTCTATAATTGCATGGATGAGCCCTTCCTCACCATTGTATCCCCAGCACTGCCTGAAGAGTGGACACGATCCCTATTTCTGGAACAGTGGAACGAATTCTCAGGGTTGCTCACTTGTCTGTAGCACATTCCTCCACCACAGGCAGTCTTAGGTGGTGTGATCCCATCAGAAGGTGGTGTGACAGATCTGGCCCATCGGTGGGATGGATATGTCAGTACTTTTTTCCTTTCCAGCAACCGTCAAACCAAAGCCCTTTCTGGGTCTGGTGTGCCCTCCAGTCGAAACATGGAGCTGAGTTTCTGCAGTAATGCCTCCGGGTAGGACTGACCACTGCCCGTTTCATTCACTTACTCACTCAGACTGGCTCTCTTCACAGGGGCCTAACAGTCATTACTGCGCCTTCTGTCTTTGGTCCATCTGTCTTTCTCTCCATTTCCTGGCTAGCATGAAAGATAGATGAGGCCTCCATTCATGAGATTTAGTGCCGGGGCACAAAAAGGTTTTGGTAAGTTGTTTTGTTTAATGCGACCATTCCTCAATTGGCACCTGTCTCTGCCTAATCATTTCATTGATGCATAAAGCTAATTAACTGGTTTGGGTACCTTTTGGCACACTGATAAAGACTATCAGGGGCACCTGGGTGGCTCAGTCAGCTAAGCATCTGACTCTTGGTTTCAGTTCAGGTCATGATCTCATGGTTCGTGATTTCGAGCCTCAGGTCAGGCTCTGCACTGACAGTGCAGTGCCTACTTAAGATTCTCTCTCTCCATCTCTGCTCCCCCTCCAAAATAAATAAAAAATTATCAGGTACATCTTAGGTTTAAATGGGGAGTTTCTGACTCTTGAAACAGTGCAGTGGCCAATAATTTTCAAAGAAAAATATCTTGATTTTTTTTTCTTTTTCAAATTTTTATTTAAATTCTTCTTAGTTAAACTATCGTGCAATATCAGTTTCCAGAACAGAGTTCAGTGATTCATCACCTGCATGTAGCACGTATCATGATTTCTAATGCGTCTCATGGAAGTATGGTGTGGGTAGAGACACATAAGAAAGTGACTATGTCAACATTCACTTTTGTTAAACACACAGATTAGAGGCAAAAGAGTGTCACCGATATCGATGTTAAGAGACCAAAGACCTGTAAGTCCTTCCCAGACCACCAGGATTGTACCCTAGAAGGGGGGAAGTCTCCGTGAAACTCCTCTTTGAGTAACGGGGCTGTGTCATAGTTGTAAAGATTTACAGAAAGGAGGATTCCATAATGTCTCTGGCAAACCCTTCTAGCTATTAGAAATGCTGACTCTGGGAAACTAGAGTCTATTGATTTTTTTTTCATACTTAAATTCTTCATGCTGCAGGTAAAACCCAATTCCTTTCATCTTTTTGTCAGGTGGAGGGAATTGGGGGCTGACAGAGGTTAAATTACTTGTCTGTAATCACACCCTGTAAGTGATAGGCTTGAGATTTTAACCTAGGCTTGTGTGACTCTAAACCACCTTCTCTCTTGTTCTTAACCAATGGTCTGCCCCTGCCTAGTCAACGAGATTGTCCAGTAAATGAGATAATTCAGTTCCTTAGCTAGCTCACGTTAAAGGCAATGCCCACCATTGGCCATAAATGCATATGAGCCTAGCTCTGTGTCGTGGGGGCCAGGTCAGTGTGAGGCATTCAGCTCATAGGATACCTTTGGAAAAACTGGACAAGGAAATATGACTGCAGTCGATGAGAGTCCAGTGTGGTTCTTGAGCAAGCTGGAAAGTTTCTGTACTGAGCATGTCAGGCCCTTAGTATTGTTCTCCAACACTGGGAAAGCAGTAAAGGCTAACCTGAGTTGAAGGGTAGTAACTTCAAGGGTGCCTGGGGTGGCTCGAGCATCTGACTTTGGCTCAGGTCATGATCTCACAGTCCGTGGGTTAGAGCCTGGCATCGGGCTCTGTGCTGACAGCTTGGAGCCTGGAGCCTGCTTCAGATTCTGTGTCTCCTTCTCTCTGCCCCTCCCCCATGTGCACGCTCTCTTGCTCTCTCGCTCTCTCTCTCTCACTCTCTCTCTCAAAAATAAATAAATATTTTAAAAAATATTTTTTAAAAAAGACTAGCAACATGGTCTTGGACCCCTTGTCTGTACAATGAGGGTAATAATAATTGTAGTAAGGATCAATGTCATATTACATGCCAAGGATTGAAACAGAGCCTGGTGGATAATAAGCTTTCAATAAAGCTTACCTATGAATAATATATTTAGTTTTTACTATTGTTTTTGTTACTGTTATGATTATAACTTGATCCCAAGGTGTTTAAAAATAGCCACAGCCAATTAAGTAGTGAGGGAGCCCGGTATATTGAGGTTCCTGACCCCGGTGTATTGAGGTGACCCAGAGCTGATAGGGGAAGGTTCAGCAGCTTTGGCTACAACATACACATCTACATGGGTGCTGAGATGCTCCAAGAACTTGTATAGTCTACTTAGCTTTTCCCAGAATTTCATCCACTGTCTGAGAAAATGTTCATATTTACTAACAAAATATGATTGTAGATACAATCAAAAGTTAATTAACTTTTGTCCCCACAGCCTCCCTTTCTGATACTGTTCATACCAGGTGATTCTTGGGTTTCTTTTTCATTATAGCTCGTTGATTTATTCACATCCAGAGATTATTTTTATTAGTTATACTTATGCTTCAGATTTTTTAACATTCTTCTTTTTTGAAACATTTACTCTGACAGGAAGAGAGAGTGTGTGAGTGGAGAAGGGGCAGAGAGAGAGAGAGATAGAATCCCAAGCAGGCTCTGCACTGTCACCACAGAGCTCATCGCAGGGCTCAATACCATGAATCATGAGATCATGACCTGAGTCGAAATCAGAAGTCAGAGGTTCAACTGACCAAATCACCCAGGTGCCCCAACATTCTTGTTCTTACTGAATTCTTCTTACATTTTTCTTTGTACCTTTTTATTCTTTTCATAGTCTATTTGACCTTTTCCCTAATCTTGCATTAACATTTCCTACATATAGCTCATATTTTTTTAAATATCTCCTAAAAACCTTTAAGTATATAAATGTGCAAACTGCACAAGAAAATATCCTTACTGCAAACACACTGAGAAATACATCTAGTTCTCATAAGCTCTTGTCCATATTTATTAGCTTCAACATATTGAATGCCCATCTAAAAGCTATAATTGTAGAAACTCAATGTTTTGTTTTAAAATATGCAGCCAATGATGCTGAGAAATGCATAGCATAGCATAATGAGGATGTGTGTCTTGACATTGTCAACAGTTTATTAACAAACGTGGTTCTTTTTTTTAATTTAAAAACTTTTTTTTTAGATTTATTTATTTTTTGAGAAAGCGACAGAGCACAAGCAGGGGAGGAGCAGAGAGACAGGGAGACACAGAATATGAAGCAGGCTCCAGGCTCTGTGCGGTCGGCTCAGAGCTCTACGTGGGGCTAGAACTCATGAACTGTGAGATCATGACCTGAGACAAAGTCAGACGCTCAACCAACTGAGCCACCCAGGTGCCCCAACAGACATGGTTCTTAGTGATCGCTGGGTGCTTACACATTCATTAACTAGAGGGGTCCCACGAAGGACTCACAGATGAGTCCAGAGTCCACATGTCTACCTTCCCTATTGTCACCTTAGTTCACAGGTAGAGCCCATGGGGTTTACCTTCCTGTTTGTACACAGACCCGGACATGCCCGTATGCCTTAGGCTATCCTTTTGAGACTTTCTCCTTAAAGACCACACTTGATGTTCATCTTGATCTGATGTTATCTCTACATAAGGGAGGGGACAGTGAATGTGTCACAGGAGTAGACCAGTGTGCTCATGCCTGTGTCCCCAGTGAACCCCACCCTTCCCCTTGACAGCTCTATGATTGCTAAGGAGTGTACTTGCTTGAGCTGGGTTGGGTAAAAAATGTCTATAGGGAGTTAGGAACAAAAATGGCTTGTTTCATATTGTCTTACCAATCTAGCTGCTGGCGGATGCCAGCAGATGCCATGTCATTCACGTCTTGTCTTTCTCTGAGTGAAAACCCTGTCTTGTCGAATGGCATTTTGACCACGCAGACAGACACATGTAAATATAAGGAGGTTATTGAGAGGCCAAGGCTCTAATTTAGGATGATGAAATAGGGCCTGCTAACAGAGACTTCTGAGTACCTTGCTAAGGCATACACGCTAATTATGTATCCTGCCTGGGGCCAGCCGTCCACTTGGAAGGTTCTGAGCGGCCACACAGTGCGTCAGTAGATGAATACCACCTCTGAGGCATGGAAGCACTCGCCTCTTGCAGTTTCTTCCAGCTGCTGGGTAGCAGGAAGTAGCGCAATTAATGCAGGTGCTTCCTAAGCAGCTAGGGTGGAGAGATGAAAAGTTTCGGGAAGTCAAGAGGTTAAAAATCCTGTGAATTGATGTTGAATTTGTAGGAAATTTTGCATTGGAGATTAAGGTGAAGGCGTCTGTTTCTGAAGTCTAACTGTGACTCAGCAAACCACCACAGGCACCAGATTATCAGGGGAATGCACACCTCCCTCCGAGTCAGAGCGGCGGATGGAAACAGTTTGCTCTATGCAAATTCATCTGGATGAGCACAGCAGCAGAAAAAGAATTAGGTTTATGTCAGTACCTGGGCCAGGGACCGAGGAGACTTTTTTTTTTTCTAGGAAATGGCTACAGGGCCATGAACCTTTTTGAACAAGATCCAGGAACACGTCATGGTGTCCGGCCCTGAAATAATTTTATTTTAAAAGGCCAAAGACTGTTTATTCTGTTACTGGAGAAATGGAGATCATCTTTTTCATTTGCTGCTTTTCATGGCAGGTGAGGGGAGAGTGCTGGGTTCCTAACTGTTCTCTAAAGGAGGCTGCTAGAGTTCTCCACTTCTGTGTCCATGGGACAGAGAAGGGGACAGCAGGCCACGTGGGAACTTCTAAGGTCATGGTCCTCAAACTCCCAACTTGACCACAGATCTCTCTGTATATATTTGCCTCGAAGTTTGTTTCTTAGACTAAGCAGTCTTATTTGAAGCTGTTTTTTAAGATTGAAATTTTAATGATACCTCTATAGAGCACTTTCTATATTTCTTCCCACCTACTTCATATCATGCCTTAATAGGTTTTGGGAAATAGACCAGTCTTCCCAAAGATGCATTCTTCACTCACTCTTGACAGTGTTTCATCAGACAGTGTTTGCTGCCTGATCGACTACCTTAAAACCTGTGGGTTAAAACAAAAGCTATTTCTGTAACTGACAATTTTGTGGGTGAGCTCTTCTGGGCAGTTCTGGCCTTTGCTGGGCTTGGTCGTGTGTTGGCTGGGAACCGTAGGGTGGCCTCTGCTTGTTCAGCTTGTCTCTGCCCTACGTGGTCTCCTCACCTTCCTGGGGGCTTGCCCAGGCTTTAGCACATAGTTGGCTGGGTAAGAATCCGAAAGAGAGAGCAGATGTGTTCGAGGCTTACCTTGAAACTGGCGCATTGTCTCTCCCTCCACATTTTGTTCTCAAGGGCTTTTGAGCCCTTGAGCTCTCAACCCTTTTGACTCAAGGGCTAGCTAGCCTACCTCTAGATGGGAAGGGTTACGAAGGGTTATGTTGCTAAAGGCACAGACACAGGTAGAATGAGAATCAGAGCCCTTTTTTTTTTTTTGCAGTCTGTTAACACCTGCTAAATAAAGGGGGAAGTGTATCCAAGTAATTTTGTTGCAGGTGAATTTTCCGTGGAGGAGAAATGAGCTGGTCAATAAACACTATAGACTCGTCCCTTACTTGAAATAGTTGGGAGCAGTTATTCTTGCCAATATTGACACTGTGAAAACGGGAAACACAGGGGCCAGTTCTCAGCCAACTTGAGTCTGGCTTCCTAGATTTTATACACAATAAATGTAAGGCCCTTCCCCTTGATGCTACAGTCTCTTTTGTTTTGCAAATGTCTGTGTAGATGCTTGGTACAGGCTGAGGTCTGTGGCAGGTAGCCTGAGATGGAATGTCAGGGAAAGGCTATGTATCAAGGCACATGGGATCAACACCTGTGGAGGAGAGAGGGAGGAGGAGAGAGCAGTTGAGTGGATATGCATGTCCCCGGCCTCAGACAACCTCGTGGAGGGCTGTCTCTCATCAAGAGCCTGTTGGAATTGCCCCAGATTGGGCCAACATGGCTGGCCCTTTATGAATGACCCATCAGTGGGAGCCTTTGGGGAAGGACATGACCCTGGGCCAAGTGGCTTTCTGCAGCTGAGACAACACACAACACACAAAGGCTGTCTGCTGACTACAGATCTGGGGCTGAAGGCCCTTCCTTCTGGATCCAGCAGAATGTTAATGGAATTTCAGGGAGATGCTAGCTGCCTCCACGCCGCTGATCTCCTCTACAGAAAGAGCTGCCTGGACATATAATGTGACGATATTTATTGACTGTGTTGTTTTCCTCAGAGGGTTTCAAATCGCTTCATGAAGGGTCTCTGACTCAAAGTGCAGTTAACTTCGTTTTGCTGCTAGAGCTGAGCAAAAAGTAGTGGGCTAACAGGATTGCACTTAGCCATCCGTGCAAGTCTGCTTCATGCAAATTTTATGCCACCTCCTCCTCCTCCTCTTCCTCCTCTTCCTCCCAAAAGGAGCACTGGTTCTTGCCACTCTACCCTTCAGCCAGCAATTCTTGGCATGGTAGATGGGGATGTGGACTTTCTTCCTCTTCTATCTGGATCACAAGGTATCCACTTTGTTGGCAGGGAGTGACTTTGGGCTAAGGGGAGGGTCAGGGCCCAGCCCTTGAACCTAACTCTAAGGTAGTCATAGATATAAAAAATCTAACTTTACCAGAAAGATCTACTGGAATGAATTGTGTGACAGTCCTGGTTTTCTTTTCTTGCTGAAGCAAGAAGCAAGCTTCCCTGGTGGATCTAGAATAGGATTTCATTTCCAAAAATCTGATTTACATACAACGAACTATTCAATCATCTGCTGCATGGACAGCAGCTTAGGAAAGCCTTATTTGCATTTTCCATCTCAGTATGGAATTTTCCTTTTAAAGGCCTCACATGGTCATTGCAAGAGTTTGATCAGCCACAAGGGGAAGCAGTATTGCCTATTGGTGAATGCCCCAGGTTCCAGAGTCAGACTGTTCTGATTCTGACACTTCTAGATGTATGTTCTCAAAGAAGCCATTCCCTTAAAGCCTCAGTTTTCTCATCTGTACAATCCAGACTGCAATAGCTGCTCCTTCCAGGAACTTCCTCTAAGGAGGATCTGGTGAGGTGATGCCCATGAAGAGCCTGATATAGAATCTGGCACCAAAAGTGTGAGCTTCTCTTCTTTAGGATGATGACAATGGTGATGATGATGGCGATCGTGTTGATGGTGATGACGATGGTGATGGCGGTGATGATGGTGGTGATCTTGAGGGTGATGGTGATCATGGTGATAGTGAAGATGGCGGTGATGGTGATGATGGTGACAATTATGGTGATGATGATCTTGATGGTAACGGTGATGGTGATGATGGTGATGATGATAGTGATGACAATAAAAACAGTGAGGCAGTTGGTATTTGCCCTCTGTCACATCCCTACACTCATTCCTCCTTATGGTCAGCACAATCTGCCAATTTTTAATTCTTCTGCTGTAAGAGATCAAAAGCTATAGATAGTGGATTGATATGAATGAATGCAGGGGGAAAATGTACTTTTGAAAAATATCTAAAATACAGATTTGCCTTCAAAATAGAAAGATAGCATAGCATGAATAAATTCTAAGAGAATTACATAAAAATCCATAGGTGTGGCTGATTCACTGGTGCCTGAGAGCAAGGGAAAACAGGGAGGGGTGTGCTCATGGGTTGGTGGCCACCACGGGAGTGAGTCACTTGGGTGCAGAATTAGGGGGTAAGGAATGGTGAGAAGCAGGCAGAGCCAAGGGGCCATGGCTTATGGACACATGGGAAGCACACAAAGCCACAAGTTTCTCGCTGGAGCCACCAGAAGCTAGCCAACAGTGACTGACAGAGCAAACAAGGCACAGGGCAAATTGAGTAAGAATTCTAAATATAAGGACTTTTGAGTCTGTGAAACCCCAGCTGTCCTATAATAAGCTTTAACTTTAGTCCACTCTGGAGCCAGATTTCATAAGAGGTTGGTTTACTCTTGCTTGGCCTCAAGTTGCCACAGGTTTTTTTTTTTTTTTTTTACAGATAGGGACACTGCTGACTTTGCAAACTCTTAATATAAAGATATTTATTTTCCAAGTGTGGTTTAGTTATGAGCTTAATATCCCACAGTGGAAGAAAAGGTCTCTGTCTCCAGCAGATAATATATATATACATATACAAATAGTTTATATATATATATAAACAAATAGTTTATTGTCAAGTTGGTTTCCATATAACATCCAGTGCTCATCCCCACAAGTGCCCCTCTCCGTGCCCCTCCCCCCTCCCCCCTCCCCCCACATCCACCAGTCCTCAGTTTTTGTCAGCATTCAAGAGTCTCTCACGGTTTGCCTCTCTCCCTTTCCCCCACCATTTCCCCACTTCTTCTCCCCCATGGTCCTCCGTTAAGTTCCTCCTAATCCTCCTATACATGCAAACATATGATATTTGTCCTCTGCCTGACTTATTTTGCTCAGCATTACACCCTCAAGGTCCATCCATGTTGCTACACATGGCCAGATTTCATTGTTTCTCATTGCCATGTAGTATTCCATGGTATAGATAAACCACATCTTCCTGATCCATTCATCTGTTGATGGACCCTTAGCCTCTTTCCAGGTTTTAGCTATTGTGGAGAGTGCTGCTATGAACATTGGGGTACATGTGCTCCTATGCATCAGCATTTCTATATCCCTTGGGTAAATTCCTAGCAGTGCTATCGTCCAGCAGATAATATATTAATGCGCTTCTTGATTTGGAAGACTTCTTTCATCTGCAGGATAGACATCGGCCGTGTTCTGATGAATCACTATGTCTTACCAACCTATTTATTGTGCCTGTGCTTAGGCTATCAACTTTCAGAGAACCAAACTTCAGTGAGATGCATGAACACTGGAGCTATTTAAATGAGTTCACCCTTTCTTGGGCAATTTAGAAGAACTTTAGGATCTTTGAGGACTTTGTTGCTGGCGTAGGTTTAGAAAAATGTAAACTGCAGAGCCCAACACATTCCCTGACGCTGTCTTGTGACTATGTCCCTGGTAACTGCTTCTGGACTTCCACTGCTTTCTCATGAAAGTAGCTGCTTAAAATGCTATAGGCAGAGCTATAGGTAGAACTCCTCTGGAGGGGAAATGTGGGTAGGAAATGCTCTTCTTGGGAATTAGAGACCCTCTGCTATCTCCAGGCCTGGTGCCAGCCACCCTGGGCTTAGTAATGAGCTGCTTGATGTTTTATTCTGGTTCTCATAGCCCAACAATGAAAGTATCCCCAAGGACTTCTTTGGAAGTCCTCAAGGAAAATGTCAGTCCCTGACCTGCCAGTTAGTTATGGCTACGCACAGACATGACCTATAGCTTCTAGGGTCCTTATGTCGAATTATTTTGTTGTTGTTGTGTTTTGTTCCAGTTATTTTATTCCTCTTTAAAAGAAGGGAAACGATCTCCCTGGCTTCTTGGTCCTACGCTGTGTATAGCCTGACTCTGAGGCAATGAGGCAGATCTTCTGGGATGACTGTTACATGGACCACTGGCAAGGGGAGGGTGCTGGGAGAGCAGTGAGCAACACACAGAATATGCAGCTGTACCTTTCCAAAGGTGTGGCTTGTCAGGACGGGGGCATGAAAGGAATACAGCACCTGTCCCTTAGCCCAGCACTCAGGTGGGCTGTCCAAACAACCTGCTCAACACCCTTCCCCAGCACTCATCCCATCTCCCCAGCCCTGCGTCTCACCCCATCCACTACTCCTCTGCTAGTTCTGGGTCTTTTGGCAGCTTTGCTTCCTTTTTCTTTTTTTTTTTTTCAGTGTTTATTTTTGAGAGAGTGCAAGAGGGAGAGGAGTAGAGAGTGAGGGAGACACAGACTCCAAAGCAGGCTCTAGGCTTTGAGCTGTCAGCACAGTTCAAGTGGGGCTTGAACTCATGAATCATGAGATCATGACCTGAGCTGAAGTTGGAGGCTCAGCTGACTGAGTCACCGAGGTGCCCAGGCAGCTTCGCTTCTGCCAGTCATTGGCCTCACTCTTACTTTTTGGTCCTAGTGCTTGATCCTTCTCTCAAGACCTGCTCTGGGCCCTTGGCCTGGGCTCTGGTTTGCACTCCACCGTCAGGTTGCACCTGCTCCCTATAGCTCCTCGGAGTCCTTCAAGGCTCTGGGCCTTTGCCCCAAGGCTAGTGTGTGTGGGTTCTCTTGACTCAAGAACAAGGTACTAATAAACTTGTTTTACCACCAATGCCTTTATCATGGGCTCTAAACCAGATCCACAAGATGTTTATTCTCAATTCTATAGGTTCAACATTGTTTTGATTATTGATCGATCAGCAGATATCTCTTGAGACCTCCCAGGTATCCAGTCCTAGGCTTGGCATTAAGAGATCACTTGGGTGGCTCAGTCAGTTAAGCATCCATCATTGACTCAGGTCATGATCTCATGGCTCATGAGTTTGAGCCCCACGTTGGGCTCTGTGTTGTCCACGCAGAGCCCACTTCAGATCCTCTGTCCTCCTTTCTCTGCCCCTCCCCTGCTCATGCTCTTTTTCTCTGTCTCTCAAAAATAAATAAATATGCAAAAGAAAAAAAAGTGAGTCCCTCAGGGAATCACAGAAGAAGGAAGAAGACTCAGCCATGCAGAATTAGGGTTGGTGTTTTTGTTACTGTTTTTTATTTTTCTGAAATATATATTAAGACATGCCTCATGAATGTGTATATGCTGGATGCCCTTGACCCATGACTAGGAAGCAGACAGGCAGGCCAATGGCAGGCCAAAGTTAGATGCTGGAGGTAAACATCTGGAAAGCCGTTGTGTGTCTGAGTGGTTTATCCAGCAGAAATTGCCATTTGTGTTAAATTCTGCATAAATGCATGAGTGGATTTGTGGGAGGGCCTACCACCAATTAGGAATTGGAAAACTCACCAAGCATTTAATTTTGTGAGCTCATTTGAATTTTAGGCAGAAGGTACCAGGTTTTGTGGATGCTGTCATAGCCCCTCCTTTAATGTTCTCCTCCAAACAGAATAAATTTGTGTTCCCTGCCGTCAACAATAAATAATGTATACAGGGAGTGCTTTACAATATTGGGTAAGCCTGTTTCTATAATCCGCTGTGTGTACACCCATCCCATTTTTCTTGGTGACAAATGAGCTGCGGTATAGTGACAAAGCTGTGCAGCCCATAGAGAGCAAGTCACTGTTCTTCCAATACCTGGCTGGTTTTCAGATTTGCAAATCAACTGCAACAGGCCACCAGCACTACTCTTCAGAGTACTTCACAAATGTGAAAAAATTAGAATTTGCAGGGCGCCTGGGTGGCTCATTTGGTTGAGTGTCTGACTCTAGACTTTGGCTTAGGTCATGATCTCACAGTTCGTGGATTTGAGCTCCGCATCTGCTCCATGATGATAATATGGAGCCTGCTTGGGATTCTCTTTTTCCTCTCTCTGCTTCTCTCTCACACAAAATAAATAAATGAACTTTTTTTAAAAAATTAGGATTTACTTAATAAGCACACTGGATGAGGGTACTATAATAGCTTCTCTGCATAATCTTTAAAATTGGCCATTTCTTTTTTTTTAGAAAAGGAAAATGTGCACAAGATTTGCTCTATTGGTTGTGTTTGGTGGACATTTGAAATGTTCATTCCAAAATACTCATATTGCAACCCTCGTCCTCAGAAATTGGAAAACAGGCAAATACCTGAGGTGGGCAGAATTCTCTTTTGAACTCAAATCACATGAGTCTCAGACCACAGAACAGTGCTGTAGACCAGAGTCTTTCATTTTATTTCTCTCCTTACCATCGGATTGACTTCGTTCCATAGCTTAAACAATGTACACGGATTATTTCATGAAGTCTTCTCAACTACCAACTGGTAGATGCATTTTATGCATTTTTACTGCATTTTATGGATGAAGAAGGTGGGACACAGAAAGGCTAAGTTGTTTTCCCCAAGTCGCACAGCTAGTCAGGGATCTAACCCATGCAGTATGACTCTTGAACTGGCATACTTAACCACCATATTGTACTGCTGCTGTAAAGAAGTACTTGTGTTCAGTGGGGTCATTTTATATAAGCCACATATAGTGGTAAAATATATTTTTTCACTATATATATAGTGGTAAATCATTAACTTTATCCTTCAACATTAAAAGTGAAGAAAACGCTAATAAATCTTGGCTTCCCTGTACAGTTGTATAGGTGAACACTGCCCAACCCTAGAGGGAAGTGCATTTATATTACAGTCCCTGAAAGGGCACCTCTTAGAGCTGGGCAACACACAGTATCCACAGCACATGCCATGGTCCTGAGTAACCTGAAAGATTGGTGAACTTTAGGTAAATACTTCTTTACCATAAGAGATAATATTCCCTAAATGATCCTAGTAGAGTTAGATTATAGAAAAGAAAAGCAGGGGCACCTGGCTGGCTCAGTCAGTAGAGCACGTGACTCAATCTCAGGGTGGTGAGTTCAAGCCCCACACTGGGCATGGAGCCTACCTAAAAAAAAGAAAAGAAAAGAGGGGTGCCTGGGTAGCTCGGTCAGTTAAGCGCCTGACTCTTGATTTCAGCTCAGGTCATGATTTCATAGTTGGTGAGATCAAACCCCACCTGGGGCTCTGTGCTGACAGTGCAGAGCCTGCTTTGGAGTCTTCCTCTCTTCTCCTCCACTTGCTCTCCCTCTCTCTCTCTCAAAACAAACTTTTAAAAATAGAAAAGAGAAAGAAAAGCAGGGGAGAGAAAGAGATTCTGTAAACTCTTAAGTGAATGGCAAATACATCTTTTACCTATATTCTTCAAATTTGACAGACTGACTTAACTTGCTTTGCTATGAGAGATGTGGTTGTTAATATTATCATCTTTTGTCCCACATCATTTCCCTCTGTCTTCTGGTTTTTGATTGTCATATTATTATTTTTATATCGTCAAGATTTATAATATAATTTATAATTTACAGTCTGTTGAGGGTTGTAATTTTTATAGTTGCTTAGCCTTAAACCCACATGCAATAGGCCACCAGATCTTATATCATGGCTTCTCCATTATTCATATTGAGTAGCTTTATCATTATGCCCCAAATTGTCACTGGACACCTGTCATTTTATGATTTGGTTACAGTATTTTTGTGGGATGGAGTCCCAAAACTTGGAATTGTTGGGTAATGAGGTACAAGGATTTTAACATTTTGTAGGCATTGTCAAATTGGCCTCTAAAAAGGCTGGACCAATTTACACAATCACCAGTAGTCTATAAGAATATCTTTATTTTTACAGGGCGCCTGGGTGGCTTAGTCGGTTAAGCGTCCGACTTTCGCTTAGGTCATGATCTTGCGGTTCGCGGGTTCGGGCCCCGCGTCGGGCTCTGTGCTGACTGCCAGCTCGGAGCCTGGAGCCTGTTTCAGTCTGTGACTCCCTCTCTCTCTGACCCTCCCCTGCTCAGGCTGTCTCTCTCTCTCTCTCCTAGAAATAAATAAAACATTAAAAAAATTTAAAAAAAGAATGTCTTTATTTTTATGCGCTCATCCTCCATGAATATTATGAATTGTAAAAATTTTGCTTATATGAAGGATTAAAAAGAGCATCCTCCCCTGGCATCCAAGTTAGAGATATTGATTATTAACAGTGTATTGTATATTTTCCACAATTTGCTTATATGCCAGCATAAAATGTACACACACAGAGTGTCTCTTTTTAACATAAAAACATCCTCCTTCTTGCTTTTTGCCCCATTATAGAAAATTCCACATCAACACATATCCATCTAATTTTTAAGAACCGTGCACTAATATATAGATGTTCCAACAGATCAGTGACCATTATACAGATGTTCCAATATTTACTTAATGTTCTTTTTAAAATTTTTAGATGTTTTATTTATTTCTGAGAGACAGAGACAGCATGAGCAGGGGCGGAGCAGAGAAAGAGGGAGACACAGAATCTGAAACGGGTTCCAGGCTCTGAGCTGTCAGCACAGAGCCCGACACGGGGCTCAAACCCACGAATCATGAGATCATGACCTGAGCTGAAGTCGGACGCTCAACCGACTGAGCCACCCAGGCGCCCCATTTACTTACTGTTTTATTGATCATCTCTTAGTTTATACCAGACTTACTTCAAAAAAATGTTACCATTAGGGTGTCTGGATGGCTCAGTTGCTTAAGTGACTGACTCTTGGTTTCAGCACAGGCCATGATCTCACAGTTTGTGGGTTCAAGCCCCGTGTCGAGCTCTGTGCAGGCGGTGTGGAGCCTGCTTGGGATTCTCTCTCTCCCTCTCCCTTTGCCCCTCCCCAACTTGTGCTGTCTCTGTCTCACTCAAAATAAACTTAAAACAAAATACTACTATTGATGTTTTACTTCTCCATCTTTGAACATGTTCCAATATTGATTCCTAGACGTGAAATTACTGTGCGGAAAAGTATGTGCATTTAGTATTTTGATTGATTTTGCCAAAATGGCCTCTAAAGAGAATCCATTTGCAACCCCACCAATAGTGCATGGACCTGCCCAGTTGCCCACAGCCTTTACAAAATAGCCTGGCACTAGACTTTTGGAACACCGCCTAGAAATCTGGAAAGTGAAAAATGCTACCTCCGTTTAATTTTGATGTCTGCCTGTCTTATTTGTGTTAATAGCGGACAAGCTTTTTAGTATGTCTACAAGGCATTTGTGCATCTTTGCATCCTTTTCTGTGACCTCTCTTTTTATGTCTTCAGTCCATTTTTCTGTTGGGTGTTTGGTAAGAGCTATTTCTTTGTGATTTGTAAACTTATTTATAACTTGAGTAAATACCCTGAGCCATCTATTTTGTTAACAGTAGTTCTCATTTGTAGCTTTTCTTTTGTCTTTCTTTGAAGTACACTTGGCCACAAAGAAATTGTTTTTACTTTTTTATGGGCAGATTTATTAATAGTTCATGATTTTTGTTTTGTGTCTTCTTTAGAAAGATCTTCTTCATGCCAGGATTGAATTAAAAATGTATCTCATCTTTTCTTTAGGTGCTTTTGTGGTTTCATTTTTTTAAGCTTTTATTTATTTAAGTAATCTCTACACACAACATGGGGCTTGAACTCACAACCACAACATCAAGAGTTACATGCTGAGCCAGCCAGGCACTCCTTGTGGTTTCATTTTTTTTATATATAAATATTTGACTTATCTCTACTTATTTCAGAGTAAGGTAGGCATTCAGTTTCCTTTTTGTTCTAATTGTTAATGTATTGAACATCAAATGATCCTTCTTCTCCCCACTGCTTAGAAATGCTGTTCTCAAGAAAATCACAGAATTTCCACTGGAAAGTCACCTATGTAGTCATCTAGCTTTGTGGATCATGTATATTGGTTTGCAGATTAGTATTGTCCAGGCCTCATGAGAGGCTCACCAGAAACACCTGGTATCATTGGTTCTGAGGGTCTCAGGTAGGGTTTAGATTGTTGTCTTTTTTGCTTGTTTACTTTAAAATTTTCAACTGCATCAGGGCACATGAGGGGCTTATCAGTTGAGCATCCGACTCTTGATTTCAGCCCATGTCATGATCTCACCGTTTGTGAGATCAAGCCGGGTGTCAGGCTGACAGCATGGAACCTGCTTGGGATATTCTCTCTCTCTCTCTCTCTCTCTCTCTCTCTCTCCTCTCCACCTCCCCTGCTTGTTCTCTTCCTCTTAAATAAACAAACTTTAAAAAAAAAAGATATTCAACTACATATAAACATTTCATGAGTAGTTCAATAGTAGCTGTGTGTACTTCACTTAGGTTTATTATTATTAACATTTTCCCACATTTATTTTATCTTTCTACATATTTATGTACCAACCTACACACACACACACACACACACACACACACACACACACACACACACACACATTTATTCTTTGATCCCTTTGAGAGTTAGTCGCAATGATAATTTCTCTTCACCTTTATATATTTCCACATTTTTTAGATCCTGAGAACAAAGATATTCACCTCCACAGCCACAATGTAATTATCATCCTCAGGGAATTCACCACTGCTAACAATACTGTTATTTACAATCCATAGTCACACTTCCCCATAGTCCCATAAAATGTCCTTTATCATTTTTTTTCATGCCCTAACCAACCAAGAATCCTCAATACATTTGGCTTTCACGTCCCTTAAGTTTACTCCTCTAACTAAGGACGGTTTCCAGCTTTTTCTGTAATTACTTTGACATTTTTGCTGTTTCGCAGAATGGCCTTCAATTTGGATGTCTGTTTCCTCGTGGTTAGATTCAGTCTGAGCATTTTTAGCAGAAATGCTATGTAGATGATGTCATGTGATGTCAGTTTGTCTCATTATCAGTGACGCTTGGTTTAAGCAGTTGGTTGGTGTGGTATCTCCCAGATCTGTGGGCCTCCGATGTTTTTAGATGCTGGTCGTGTGATTCTGACACAGAGCCAGCTTTGGGATTCACCAGCCAAATCCACTGCTCAGAGATGGGAATCTCTTCCTGGGGTCCTTCAAAGGCTGGGCATTTGCAGGAATTTTACTGGCTCCGGTAAAAGGGAACTTAGAGTCTTCAACAGCAGACAGATCCTTCATCTAGTTTAGCTCCTTACAATAAATTTTTAATACCCAAAAGAAAAGAATTAAAAGCAGGGACTTACACAGATACTCCACTGCTCTTGTTTACAACAGCATTACTCACATTTGCCCAAAGGTGGAAACAACCCACATGCCCATTCAAAGATGCATAGTTAAACATTATGTGGTCCACGCATATGTACAATGGAATATTATTCAGCCTTAAAAAGGAAAGAAACTGTGACTCATGCTACACCATGAGCACATTGTCATCATCTTTGATGTGCCTCAGTGAAGGAAGCCAGACACAGAAGGTCATATACTCTATGATTCCACTGGTATGAGGTGGCAGAACACTCAAATTCTTAGAGACAGGAAGTACAGTGGTGGATGCCAGGGGACACAGGGAAGGGAATGGGGAGGTAGTATTTCATGAGGACTGAGTTACAGTTTGGGAAGATGAAAATGTTCTGGAGATGGATGGCAGTGATGGCTGCCCACAGGTGAATGTAGTTAATGTACTGAAAAGTGATTAAAATGGTGGGGCACCTGGGTGGCTCAGTCAGTTGAGCGTCCAACTTCGAATGAGGTCATGATCTCCTGATTCGGGGATTCAAGCCCCACATTGGCCTTTGCACTGACAGCGTGGAGACTGCTTCAGATTCTCTGTCTCCCTCTCTCTGCCTCTCACCTGCTTGTGCTCTCTTTCCAGAAAATAAAAAAACCTTAAAAAACATTTTTTAAGTGGTTAAAATGGGGGCACCTGGGTGGCTCAGTGGGTTACATGTCCGACTTCAGCTCAGGTCATGATCTCTCAGTTGGTGGGTTTGAACCCATGTCAGACTCTGTGCTGACAGCTCAGAGCCTAGAGCTTCCTTCGGATTCCGTGTCCCTCCCTCTCTCTCTTCTTGCCACTCCCTTGCTTGCTCTCTGTCTCTCTCAAAAATAAACATTCAAAAAATTTTAAAAAAATTAAATGGTTAAAATGGTAAATTTTATTTTATGTATATTTTGCCACAATAAAATGCATTTTAAAAAATTTGCTTATATTAAGATAAAATGACCCCTTTTGTGACTTTCCTTCCTTAGTTTTGTCTTTTGGAACAACACAAAATGTACCCTTCTCTCTTCTATATAGTAATAACCTTTCAATAGTTTCCAGCCTATTCCATTCATGGCCCCTCCCTCCCGTCCCATGTCCCCAGCCATGGTGGGAGCAGTGTGAAGTCTAGGGGAAGTTTTACTTTTTACAAATTGGATATTACACCAGTCTAGGACTGCCTTAGGGGATGGAGATATGTATATATACACACACACACACATATATACACACACATATATGTATATATCTAGTCTTTTTTTTAAAATGTTTTATTTATTTCTAGGAGAGAGAGAGAGAGAGACAGCATGAACAGGGGAGGGTCAGAGAGAGAGGGAGTCACAGACTGAAACAGGCTCCAGGCTCTGAGCTGGCAGTCAGCACAGAGCACGACGCGGGGCCCGAACCCACCAACCGTGAGGTCATGACCTAAGCGAAAGTCGGACGCTTAAGTGACTAAGCCACCCAGGCGCCCCATAGTCTTTTTTTTTTTTTTTAAGAAAATTAAAATTAAACATTTTTTAAACGTTTATTTTTGAGAGAGAAAGAGAGAGCAGGGTGCAGGGTCAGAGAGAGAGGGAGAGAATGGATCCCAAGCAGGCTCCATGCTGTGCAGAGCCGGACGCGGGGCTCAAACTCATGAACTGTGAGATCATGACCTGAACCGAGATCAAGAGTCAGACGCTTAACTTACTGAGTCATCCAGGCACCCCAAGTTAAACATTTTAAGAGTCAAGCAATCCACCCATCTTAGACATGGGATGGTATCTGTGATGCTTGCCCAGAGCCCTCCCTCTCTCTGTTCGGGGCCTGCACCCCAGGCCTGCACCAGCACAGGAACTTGCAAGTGCAGCTTGAAAGCTACTGCTTGAAAGCAGACTGCATATAATGCTTTCTATCAAAGCAGCTGTAGAGAATGCTGTGGTCTTTTATTTCCTTTCAGGTGGCAGGGCAGACAAAGGAAGTTTTGGTCAACTGGAAACAGCTTGACGTTTCTTGAGAGCTTCCCATAATCATCTGTAGGCTTTTTAAAAAGGCAGTTCGCCTTCACCATAGCAACAAACCCATTTCCTCCAGTGAAGCTGGTTTATCAGCTGCCCTCCCAGCTCAGTGTGCCCTTGACCTACAGGCTGCAGGCTCTGTGTGAGATGCCCCTCGCGTCTCCAAATTCAGGCCCAGCAAAGCTCCTTGGCATGGTGATGGTTGCCCACAATGTGAATGTAGTTGATACTCTTAAAATGTGGTTAAAATGGTGGGGCGCCTGGGTGGCTCCGTCAGTTGAGCATCCGACTTTGGATCAGGTCACTATCTCATGGTTCATGAGTTCGAGCCCCACATTGGGCTTTGCACTGACAGCATGGAGCCTGCTTTGGATTCTCTGTCTCCCTCTCTCTCTCTACCCCTCCCCTGCTTGCGTGTGCTCTCTCTCAAAAATAAATAAGCATTTGGAAAAATTCTTGTCCCAAGGAAGTCACTGAGTAGAAGGAGGGCCTCCCCTTTTCCCTCGTAGGTGATACTTAGTTTTGGGAATGCCTAGGGAGGTTGCATCGACTAGTTTCGTTGGTTCTCTTTGGACGAGATTTGTGTCTTTCATGGAGCAGGGAAGGGCATAAATAGCCTAGACAGAGGCAGGAAAGAGAGGAGTCCATTTTCCATCTGGACAATGAATAGAGCATCAAGGACTGTGAGTGGGCCAGTCTCTCTGCTTCTCCAGAGCACAGAGCCCTAGGACCCACCACGCAGCAGTGCAGGCTGGGGTAAGGAAACGGCTCTCGCTGCCGGCAGCCTGACCCCAGGCTCCTACCTCCTTCTCTAGAGTCTGGGGTTTCTGTGCTCCAGTCCCCGCCAAAGGTAGAGTGATCCCTCGGGTCTTGTGTGACGGAACATCTGCTGTTACTGAGGAGTAAGAGCAAGTGAAAACCTCCAAGGACTCAGTGGCCCTCAGCCCAGGCATGAAGAGGACCACTGGGCCTTTCAGGGTGCTTTGGGTCTAGCCTCTTCTCAAGGCCTGTTGAGCAACAGTCTGGTTCAAGTGGGAGGGCAGCCCTTCAACACGAGCCCACAACTAGAGGCCGGGGGTGGGGGCCCAAGACACTGAAAGAGGGGTCTTCTCCTCCCGTGACCCCACCATCCTCTTTCCCTCCACCATCTGAGGCTGAGGCTATGCCTGGGGAGATGAGAAGTTGAGGCTCTTTACAGGGGGAGGAGAAGACATGGAGCAGAAGTTATTTGTGTGCCTCCTGCCTGCCTTCTCCAGGTTCACCCACCCCTCCTCTCTGGCCACCACCAGTCTCTTCTCTGCATCTGTGAGCTCTGTTTTGTTGTGTTTGTGTTTTAGATTCCACATGTAAGTGAAGTCATAAAGTATTTGTCTTTCGCTGTCTGACTTATTTCACTTAGCATGATACCCTCTCTGTCCATTCACGTTGTCGCAAATGGCATGACTTCTTTTTGTTATACCTCAGGAATAAAAAAAAAAAGGAGAAGGAAGGAAGGAAGAAAGGAGGGAAGAGAAAAGGAATTGAGATCATGCCCTTCAACCTAGAGGCCTTCTCCTTCAGTCCATCTGAAATAACAAGAGTTGAGGGACCTGGGTGGCCCAGTCAGTTGAGCATCTGATTCTGGCTCAGGTCATGATCTTGCAGTTCGTGGGTTTGAGCCCCACGTCTTGCTCTGTGCTGACAGCTCAGAGCCTGGAGCCTGTTTCAGATTCTGTGTCTCCCTCTCTCTGTCCTTCCCCTGCTTACGCAATGTCTCTCTCTCTCAAAATAAATAAACATAATGATGAAAAATATGTTTTAATAAAATGACAAGGGCTTTCCTTCCACAGTCTCTCTGCTCACAGATGGATTCCTGCTCTGCAAGATAGTATTTTCCTTGTGGTAACAAGTCTCCTACGTATCACTCCTATCCAGGCACCCATCACCCACTCATCGGGAGGACACTATTTCTGTGCCCAATTGGTTGGCTGGAAACTACCCTGCTTCAACGTTTGCAGAAGCAGATGGAAAGAAACACCAGAAAAAAAATTAAAAATTAAAAATTAAAAAAAAAACAACCCAGTACTCTGCCTTCGTGTTAAGAGCAGATTATTGAAAGCAGTGGTGAAAACAGTTAAGAAGCATTTTGTGTTGAAGGAAGAGGTGAGGGAGAAGGAGGGAGGGCTGAAGCTCACGACCAAGACACGTTTCTTCTACTTGGTATTGCAGAGGTGAGGGAGAAGGAGGGAGGGCTGAAGCTCACGACCAAGACATGTTTCTTCTACTTGGTATTTGCTCTGGGCCTGACTGTCTTTTGTACACCCAGTTCTGTCCTCCAGAAATAGGTACAGCGACCCACAAATGAAAAACGTTATGAGCAAGTGGGGTGCTTCTAGAACCCTTGGATGACTTGTAAAATTACGTTGCAGGTCAGTTATAGTCAGAGCAATCTCTAGATTGCTTATATATTATATATATGTATAATCTCTTATGTATTATATATTATATTATACGTAATAATATTATATGTAATATATGTAGTATATGTAACACTATGTATATAATATGTAGTATATATAATATATAACATGTATATATTAGATATAAGATATATAATGACATATAAATATATGTATTTTTAAAGATGAGAATGGGCACTATGACATAAAATTGATACATTGACATAGGTAGTCTGGAATTTTGTAAAATAAATAATAACAGAAATATTATCCCCCTTACTGTTAAAGAAATGGAAGAGAGGGAGAGGGGCCACTATGTATCTAAGAGGGAAGTGTTCAAGTTCTCTCTGAGACACATGAAATACCTAACTGTATGTGCCTAACTGTATGAGAATGTGGCTGTAAGATGCTCTGCACAGAAGTACTTTCTTGGCATGAGAAGCATATGCAGTAAACAGACAGCCATGGGGACCTCTCCCAGTTTCCACTGTTCTAGTAAATACTGTGAGAGCACATTCCAAGCTTAAACATTCTCCCTCCGTTGACACTACCCACCATCTTGGAACATTTAAAGGAGTGCTTATGGGGAGGTTAGAAGGAGCTGGAAACTCCCCTTCCAAATGGGAGCAGTCCCAGTGCCCTGAGCTGATTGCTATCAGCTCCTCACCACCGCACGCAGCTGAGGCAAGGGAGAGGATAGGGGGTGACTTGCATCAGCCCTGAAAAAACTTTGATTTCAGCTCTTTGGTGTCTACCCAGGGATGCTGGACCCCTGCCTGAACGATCATCAGTGGAGGAAACCACCAGACAAAAGGCTGATGGGAAGTTTCACAGGAAGGAATCAAAATGGCCCTACCTTGAGCCCATCAGTCCTGTGTAAGGAATCTCAGTATTTCTATTTTCTATTTATTTATTTAAATCCAAGTTAGTTAACATGCAGTGTAGTATTGGCCTCAGGAGTAGAGCGCAGTGATTCATCACTTACATAACAACACCTGGTGCTCATCCCAACAAGTGCCCTCCTCAGTCCCCATCACCCATTTAACCCACCCCCCACTAACCTCCCCTCCAGGAACCCTCAATTTGTTCTCTGTATTTTTAATTAATTTATTTATTTACTGTTTAATTTATATTCAAGTTAGTTAGCATAGAGTGCAACAATGACTTCAGGAGTAGATTCCTTACTGCCCCTACCATGTAGCCCAGGCCCCCTCCCACAGCCCTCCAGTAACCCTGTTTGTTCTCTGTATTCAAGAGTCTCTTATGTTTTGTCCCCCTCCCTGCTTTTATATAATTTTTGTTTCCCTTCCGTTATGTTCATCTGTTTAGTATCTTAAAGTCTTTATATGAGTGAAGTCATATGATGCTTATCTTTCTCTGACTAATTTTGCTTAGCATCATACCCTCCAGTTCCATCCACATAGTTGCAAATGTCAGGATTTCATTCTTTCTGACTGCTGATTAATACTCCATTGTATATATATATATATACAATATATATACAATATGTATATATACAATATACATATTATATATTATATGGTATATATATTATTATATAGTATATATTATTAGAGTATTATATAGTATTATATTAATACTCCATTGTATATATATATACAATATATATATTATATATATATATACACACCATATCTTCTTTATCCATTCTTCTGTCAATGGACATTTGAGTTCTTTCCATACTTTCACTATTGTCAATGGCACTGCTATAAACATTGGGGTGCATGTGCCCCTTCGAACGGGCACACCTGTATCCCTTGGATAAATACCTAGTAGTTCAATTGCTGGGTCATAGGGTAGTTCTATTTTTAATTTTTTGAGGAACCTCCACACTCTTTTCCAGAGTGGTTGCAAAAGAGCTCCTCTTTCTCCACATCCTTGCCAACATCTGTCGTTGCCTGTGTCATTAATGTTAGCCATTCTGACAGGTGTGAGGTGATATCTCACTGTGGATTTGATTTCTATTTCCCTGATGGTGAGGGATGTTGAGCATTTTTTCATGTGTCTATTAGCCATCTGGATGTCTTCTTTGGAGAAGTGTCTATTCGTGTCTTTTGCCCATTTCTTCCCTGAATTATTCATTTTTTAGGTGCTGAGTATGATAAGTTCTTCATAGATTTTGGATATGAACCCTTTATCTGATATGTCATTTGCAAGTATATTCTCCCATTCAGTTGATTGCCTTTTAGTTTTGTTCTCTGTGTTTAAGAGTCTCTTATGGGGGCTCCTAGGTGGCTTAGTTGGTTAGGTTTCTGACTTTGGCTCATGTCATGATCTCAATATGTGTATATGTGTGTATGTATGTACATATAATACATATGGAATATATGGAATGGAATATAATGGAATATATATACATGCATACCATATCTTCTTTATCTGTTCATCAGTTGATGAACATTTGGGCTCTTTCCATAATTTAGCTATTGTTGATCTTGCTGTTATAAACACTGAGGTGCATGGGCCCCTTCAAATCAGCATTTTTGTGTCCTCTGGATAAATACTTAGTGGTATAATTGCTGGGTTGTCGGGAAGCCCAGCATTTCTTAGAGCAGGACAGCCAGACTTGTGTCTCCTGGTGTGGTGCACTAGGAAATCCACAACATCCCATGCCAGGTATTCTCATCCCCAAAGTTGAACCCAAGTCGAATAGGTCCTTGAAGTCTGATTTCCAGTATATAGGAAATACACAGGGAGCATAACAAAGTTAGATCATCCTACCAGGAAGCAACCCCTGGAATGCTCTATGACATACTTGGCCGCGTTTATTTTTTTCCAACCATCATTTGGATTTAAAGGTATGAAAAAGAGGGGCACCTGGATGGCTGAGTCAGTTAAGTATCTGACTCTTGGCTTCAGCTCATGTCATGCTCTCATGGTTCTGGGATTGAGTCCACATTGGGCTCTGTGCTGAGTACTGAGTCTGCTTGGGATTCTCTCTCCCTCTATCTTTCTGCCCCTCCTCCAGTCATGTGCATGCTCCCTCTCTCTCTCAAAATAAATAAACTTTAAAAATAAAAATAAAAATAATAAAAGTAGGAAAAGGAAAGAGGAAATGGAGAAGAAGAAAAAGATGAAGGAGAAGGATCTGTTCTATATTAAAAGATACTTCAGGGACATAATGAGCTAATGCAATGTATGGCCCCTACTTGGATCCTGATTACAATAGTGTGTGTGTGTGTGTGTGTGTGTGTGTGTGTGTTGGCAAAAATTGAGGCAATTGGGAAATTATGTATATGGACTGCTCATAAATGATACCAAGGAATTATCCTTAATTCTGTTGGTTATGATATTGACATTGCATTTACGTAAGAAGATGTCCATAGTTTTTAAAGATGTGTGCTGAGTTTTGTAGGGGTGAAATGATAAGATGCCTGATATTTTCTTTTAAATACTTAATGTTTTTAAGAGGCACCTGGATGGCTTAGTTGGTTAAGTGTCTGACTTCAGCTCAGGTCATGATCTCACAGTTTCTGAGTTTGAGCCCTACATCAGGTTCTGTGCTGACAGCTCAGAGCCTGGACCCTGCTTCAGATTTTGTGTCTCCCTCTCTCTCTGCCCCTCCTCTGCTTGTGCTCTGTTTTTCTCTCTCTCTCAGAAATAAATAAACATTAAAATACTTGAGAAAAGGGGTACCTGGGTGGCTCAGTCAGTAGAGCATGTGACTCTTGATGTTGGGGTCAAGAGTTTGAGCCCCATGTTGGATGTAAAGATTACTTAAAAGAAAAATCTTCAAGGGGCGCCTGGGTGGTACAGTCAGTTAAGTGTCTGACCTTAGCTCAGTTCATGATCTCATGGTTTGTCAGTTTGAGCCCCACATCAAGATCGGTGCTAATAGCTCAGTGCCTGGAATGTGCTTCAAATTCTGTCTCCCTCTCTTTCTGTCCCTCCCCTGCTTGGCTCTCTCTCTGTCTCTTAAAGATAAATAAACATTATAAAATAAAATAATATATTTTTAAAATACTTGAAGAAAAAAAGGATAAAGCAAGAGTACTGTTTAGTATTCTTATGAGATGCTTTTATTCCTGATTTTATATACATGAATATACAGTGTGCACCAGTAAAATGGATTTGTGCCATGAAATACACACACAGAATTGAAAACATGTTAGGCTGTTCAGCACACTTTTAAGCAGAAAAAGTGTTTTTCTGAGTCTCTGGAAATAGATCTGTCCTTTCTCGCTCTTTCAAAATAATCAAAACCAAAAGAACCTCTTTAGGGCAGATATGGATAGCTAACACACAAAGAAATATGGATGACTTTTGAAAAATGTTATTTCTTTCCAAACCCTCTGATTTCTAAGTTTCAAAAATATTAACCTTATGCTTGCTTGCCATTTGGAACAGGTGAGGCTGGGATCTTCGTGGAGCCCAGGCTTTCTCTAGGACAGTACTCTTCAAAGCATCACCTGGGAACTTCTAGAAATGCAAATCCTCCAGGTATGTACCGCATACCTACAGAATCATAGGTCTGTAGATCACCCAAGATCGTGGGAGTGTGACCACGATCTTGTTTTAACAGTCCTCTGGGGTGATAATGATGAGAACCGCAGCTCTAAAAACCTCCAGGTTAAGTGTTGAGCAGGTGTATAATTCTGGGAACACCTGGGAGCATTGTTTGGTGCGGTACGGGAGTATTGCTCTAAATAATTCATCACCCTCGTGTGCTACATGGTGGGGGTTTATCCAGGGATAATGTCCCACATCCCCTTCTGTGAACATCTCAGCTTATCGCTCCTGCCACAAAGTATGGCTTAAATGCATACTCTCTTTAAATGCAGACCTGGCCAGGAGGTTAATGTTCTCAAAGGATTGGGATTTGATCGATCGCTTGTGTCTATTTGGCATCTCATTCCTGATCTGATGAACTGCATCCTTGAGGGTTCAGCCTGCATAGTGTTTGGTGGAGACCCTGCTGCATCCACCCCTTGGCACGTCCCCAGCTCGGGAGTGCCAGTCGAATTTCATGAGCCAGTCGAATTAATGCAAAAGTTAGAAACAGGCAAAGAAATGAGCAGACATCTGTGTTACATTGGAAATATTTTTCTCTCCCTTTGATCTCTGTGACAAGTGAGAAATCTTTGTTTTGCCAGGAAAAAAATGTCGTATTGTTCAAAAGGGAAACTCCCCTTGGAAAATGTAGTTGCTCTTCTAAGTCAGTCACCTGAATGCTAACTCCTGAGTGAAGGTGGCAGAAAAGGAAAGTCACCTGATGGGTTTTGTGGACTCCTCCAGGCAGCCTTGAATAGGTTGAGGTTGCATCGCTGGAGGGTCTAAAGAACCAGGTCTCCATCTTGGAGAAAAATCAACTTCAACAACCTTTAGTTTGAAAGACACTGTGGAATGGTCAGGTCCAGCCTCACTAGGGTCATGACCGCTTATCAACCTGGAGATACAGGTCTAAATTTCTAAAGGGGAAGCTGTTCTACAGATCTAATACAACCTCTATCAAAATACCAACTTTTTTTTTCACAGAACTAGAACAAAAGATCCTAAAATTTGTATGGAACCACAAAATACTCTGAGTAGCCAAGAAGTTTTGAAAAAGCAAAGCTCAAATATGACAAATCCAGACTTCTAGTTATATTACAAATCTGCAATCATCAAAACAGTATGGTCCTGGCACAAAAATAGGCACACAGATCAATGGAACAGAGTAGAAATCCACAATTACATGGTCAGTTAATCTTTGACAAGAGAGGAAAGAATATCCAGTAGGAAAAAAGACAATGTCTTCAACAAACGATGTTGGGAAAACTGAACTGTACATTCAAAAGAATGAAACCAGACCACTGTTTTACACCATACATAAAAATTAATTCAAAATGGATGAAAGACCTATTGTGAGACCTGAAACCATTAAAATCCCAGAAGAGAGCACAGGCAGTACTTTCTCTGACATTAGGCATAGCAACATTTTTTTTCTAGATATCTTCTGAGACAAGGGAAATAAAAACAAAATAAACTATTGGGACTACATCAAAATAAAAAGCTTCTGTACAGTAAAGGAAATAATCCACAAAAGTAACAGACTGGATGGGAAGAGATATTTGCAACTGACATATCTTATAAAGGGTTAGTATCATATATATACAAAGAACTGATACAACACACCAACAGTACAAAAAACAAATAATCTGGTTAAGAAATGAGCAGAAGACATGAATAGACATTTTTCCAAAGAAGACATCCAGATGTCTAATAGACACATGAAAGGAGGCTTAACATCATTCATCATCAGGGAAATACAAATCAAAACCAGGAGGAGATACCACCTCACACCTGTCAGAATGGCTAAAATTAACAACACAAGAAACAACAGCTGTTGGCAAGGATGTGGAGGAAGGGGAGCCCTCTTGCACTGCTGGTAGGAATGCAAACTGGTGCAGCCACTCTGGAAAACAGTGTAGATGTTCCTCAAAAAGTTAAAAATACAACTACTCTAAGATCCAGGGGTGTCTGGGTGGCTCAGTTGGTTAAGTGTCCAACTTTGGCTCAGGTCATGATTTCACAGTTTGTGAGTTCAACCTCTGCATCGGGCTCTGTGCTGACACCTCAGAGCCCAGAACCTTCTTCAGATTCTGTGTCTCCCTCTCTGCCCCTTCCATGCTCATGCTCTGTCTTTCTGTGTCTCTCAATAATAAATAAATGTTAAAATAAAAATTAAAAGAACTACTGTAAGATCCAGTAATCGCAGTACTAGGTATTTATCCAAAGGATACAAAAATGCTGATTCAAAGGGGCACATGCACTCCAAGGTTTATAGCAGCATTATTTACAATAGTAAAATTATGGAAGCGGCCCAAGTATCCATCCATGGGTGAATGGATAGAGAATAAGTGACTATATATATATATATGATATCATATGTGTAATATATTACATATACAATACATATCTAATATATATTAAAATATTATTCAGTCATAAAAGAGAATGAAATCTGTTATTTGAAACAACATGATGGAGTTAGAGAGTATAATGCTAAGTGAAATAAGCCATTCAGAGAAAGACAAATGCTGTATGATTTCACTCATATGTGGCATTTAAGAAACAAAACGAGCAAAGGAAAAAAAGAGAGAGGCAAACCAAGAAACAGACTCTTAACTATAGAAAACAAACTGATAGTTACCAGAGGGGAGGGTGCTAGGGAGTGAGGAAAATAGGGAATGGGGATTAAAGGGCAGACTTATCGGGTCGCCTGGGTGGCTCAGTCGGTTGAGCGTCCAACTTCAGCTCAGGTCACGATCTCACGGTTGATGGGTTCCAGCCCCACGTCGGGCTCTGTGCTGACAGCTCAGAGCCTGGAGCCTGCTTCAGATTCTGTGTCTCCCTCTCTCTCTGACCTTCTCCTGCTGACGCTGTCTCTCTCTCTCTCAGAAATAAATAAAACATTAAAAAATTTTTAAAAAGGGCAGACTTATCATGATGAGCCCTGAGTGATGTATAGAAATGTTGAATTGCTATATTGTATGCCTGAAACTAATATAACACTGAAGATTAACTCTACCAGAATTTAAAATAAAATAAATAGAATAATATTTAAAATGGAAGCTGGTTTTCTAGTTAAATGAGAAGGAAGGGTATAAGGAGCCCTTAACTGAAAACCTAGCAGGACAAGCTTCAACTCTCAGCTTACCACTTATATCTGTTTGAACTAGGTCAGACATGTTATTCTGTGAACTTCCGTTTCCTCATTTAGGAGATGAGAGTAACACCTAGCCTGGAAAGATTGGCTGAACTGAAGCACATGCACGTGTACACACACACGCACACACACACGCACACACACACACACACCATTCTGTTCTACTATAATCATGATTTGTAAACCTGACTTAGCCCCCATGTGATTGGAGTAATGTCAGTATCACAGGAAGGTCCTAATGAGCTCCTCCAGCCTGCTAATGTTTCCCACATGAGTAGTGGCAGCTTAGCACAGGATATGTCTACACAGCTGAATACGGCTCAGTTCAATCCTTTGCCCTCAGAAAGCATTCACTGCATGGTTCCCCCCAATCTCTCTGGCCATGTTGCTGTGGCCACCAGAACTCAGCAGCCCCATGTGCCCTTTTACCCCCTCCTGCCAAGATGCATTCACTTCCTTGGGCATCTGGGTGGCTCAGTTGGTTGAGGATCTGACTCTCAGTTTTGGCCCAGATCGTGAATGATCTCGCAGTTGGTGAGTTCCAGCCCCACATCGGGCTCTCTCCTGTCAGCGCAAAGCCTGCTTGGGATCCTCTGTCCCCCCATCTGTCTGCCCTTCCCCTGCTTGCTCTCTCTCACTCGCAAAAATAAATAAACATTAAAACAAAAGATGAATTCACCCCCTAATTTTTTTAAGTAAAAATTTTAGGTTTACTGTAGTATCTCTTTATTAGGAATTTAAGTTTTTTGCGGAACTAAATATTTTTACGAAATTTATCATTTTGGAGGGGGCCTGGGTAGCTCAGTCAGTTAAGCATCTGACTCTCTATTTTGGCTTGGGTTGTGATCTCACAGTTTTGTGGGTTCATGTCCCACATCGGGCTCTGTGCTGACAGCACGGAGCCAGCTTGCAATTCTCCCTCTCTCTCTGCCCCTCCCTGTCTCATGCTTTTTCTCTCTCAAAATAAATAAATAAACCTAAAAAATATTATTTTTTTTGATGCTCTGGTTATAAGTTTTTCTAGATTTTAGGAGGTATGCTCTTAATGTTATTTTCCCATAGCCCCACTGTTTTCAGGTGAATGCTAATTTTAGTGTTAATTTCATAGATGCTGTGTTTATCAGGAAGACAAATATTGTGGTAAAGCAAAAATTGCATAATGCAAAAATATATATAGGTATATACACATAAATGTGTGCACACATATATATACACATATATATGCATAGGTATACACATGCATATATACATGATACATATACACACACACACACACATATATACATATGTATGTATGCGCCCCCCACACACACCTGTTTTGTTTCCTGGTAGCAGTGGTGAACTCTTGTCATTCATTTAGATCACCCAACCTCTAAACCTCTGTCCTTGGAGGAGTCATCCTCACCCTCTGACTTTCCTGGGGACAAAGATTACCTCTCTCAAGGCTGGAAATGCTGGATGCTCATCTGCTCACCCCCCCCTCCTTGCAGCAAGGGCAGAGGCTTGTGCCTCACCTTTGCCCCCCAGAGCCACCCAGGCCAAGACTCCCTCATGGGAGCTAGCGACACTAAACCTGAGGAGCTATGAACCACTCTGTCATTTCTGCGGCGATGGCATCAGTGCCTTCCTCCCCACCATGGTTTTGGGCCATAACTTTGTTGTTCTGATTTCCTGCTTAGCCTGGATCTAATATCTGTGGGCCTTCCCCCGACTCACCAGTTACCCAGTCTCCTTTCAAAAAACTTGTCTGCTTAACTCAGTCAGAAGTAGCTTCTGTTGCTTGAAAGGGTAGTCATTGGGATAAATTCATTATGTTTTTAGACATCTACCTCATCTACTATACTTTAAGGGATACCCAGATTGGCAAATTACCTATGTGTTCCAGATATCTATTGCTGCATCCAACAAACCACCCCCAAATCTTAGTAACTTAAGATGGCAATTTATTGTTATCCTGATTCAGGGGATTGACTGGTCTCTTTGGCAGCTGCGGCTGGATAGTGGCTAGCTGGAATGACCTGGAGGCTGGGCTGCGCTGGTCACCCATTGCCCAGGATGGTTCCTTCCCTTACACATCCGACCCCTTGTTTTTTTTCTCTCTCTCTTTCTACGTGATGTCTCAACCTCCAGGACCTCTCCAAGTGGCTTGGGGCTTTTTACAACATGCTGGGCACACTTGGCAGCTGGACTCCAGCAGGCAGGAAATTAACCCTCAAAGGCTACAGCTGGAATCCACACAATGTAATTCCCAGGTTCCATTGGTCAAAGCAGTCACAGGCCCTGCCTGGGTGCCAGGGCAGAGAGAGTCTTCTTTTGGGACAGACTCCCTCACCCTCTTGACCCACAATCCTCATCTCTACTTCGTAGCAAATAATGCAGTGCGATTTGGGAATTCTCTGTCAGGTGTTTTTGTTTCTGTTTTCTTGGTTTTTTTTTAAATGTTTATTTATTTTTGAGAGAGAGACAGAACACCAGCAGGAGAGGAGCAGAGAGAGAAGGAGGAAGACCTAGAATCCAAAGCAGGCTGACTGCACAGAGCCCGATGCGGGGCTCAAACCCACAAACAGTGAGATCATGACCTGAGCTGAAGTCAGAGCCTTAACCAACTGAGCCACCCAGTTACCCCTCTCTGCAAGTTTTAGAATCCAAGGGAAAAGTTTTCTCCTAGTTGATGGCTTTTTTTTTTTTAATGTTGGGAAGATCTACCAAGTCAAGAAAATGATAAGCAGTTTCTTGGCTAGCAAAGCTTTGGAATTGAGTGTTTTTAAAAATAATAATAAGCCAATAAAAAAGATAGTAAACACGCTGCAGAGCTGCCCTTCCCCGAGTTGCATAATAAGTGAGAGTGCCATAAAGGAAGTAGGACAGGATTTCCAAATTTGATTTTAATGGTTAAAACTAAGGCTGTCTGAATACAACTTGATTTAACATGGTGGCTCTCTGAATAATAGTCTGTTTACCCTCTACTCAGCAGTCCTTTCTTGTGGCTATACTTCAGGGAGGCGGAAAAGTATACTTTGTCTCTGATCTCCAAGATCTCTGACTCTTAAAGACCGTTTTTCTTATTATTTTGACATTATTGCTTAGGGCTGCATGCACTCTCGGTAACAAGTACTTCTGTTGGTTTCACAAAGCTTCTGAATGTAGCTTTAAGAAAAAACAACAAAACTGTTCTTCCTGGAGCTCTTCCTTACTTGACCAGAAAAGTGTCTTGCTGTTCTAGAGCCAGAAGGGTTTAATGTCTTGTGTATTATTTGTGTTTCATGTACCCCACTGAAGTCAAGGTTAACTCTGGCTACAAGAGTGAGCCCAAAGTTCTAAATGATGGGTTTTTGGATCTTAGTTTATTTATTTCTGTTTTGCTTCTGTCAGGCAGGGTCCCTGTAAAATCTGTAGATTCTTAATATCTAATCTCATTTACCCCTTACATCAAGTTTTCAGTGGCTTTCCCCACTAGCTTTGTGTTCTCATTACTAAGCAGCAATCTCTGTATAACTTAGTTCTCCCTTAGTTTCAAGGGATGTAGAACCAATCTTAAAGTGGCTTCAGACAAAATGTGCATTTACGGGCTCAGAAGGCTGGAAAGTCCAGGAGCTGAGCTGGCTTCAGACACTGGCAGATTTAATGCTTAAACCATGTTATTAGGACCCAGTTTCTCTGTGTCCCTTTCCTTTGTTGCCTGGTGCTTTGACTTCCCCCTCAGTCTCTGTTTAGTGCCAGGCTCCAGGTGGCCCCTTGCTAGTTAAGAGATCACTGAGACACCTCTAGCCTTGGAGATTCTCAGGGTCATAGTCCAGCTCACAAGCAAGGAGGGTCTTTTCCATTAGCTTCTGAATAGTCCCAAGATTTATTCTGATTGGACCAGTTTAGGTCATGTGCTCATCTCTGAGCCAATCATTATACACAAAGGAATATACAGTATATCCAATGACCTCTGCTTGACTCACGCCCATGTCCTGTCCTTGGATGCATGGGAAGGAACAGTGTGGGCAAGGGTTAAATCTGCTCTGAAAAAAGTCAGGAGCTGCTGTTAGGGAGGAGAAAGTGCATTACAAACAACAGCCATTAGTGGCAAACAGCAACTATTAGTGCTATTATTATCATCATTATTATTTTGACACTACCATTACGTATATGATTCCATTTAATCTGTAGTGCCCAGCCCATAGTAGCTGCATAAGACATGTTGAAGGAGTGACCTTTTTACTTATGATAAACATTAGTTCAGTCCCTCTCAACTACCAGCCAGGGCTGCCAAGAATCAGGTGCATAAAATGAAGAAAGCGTTACTCCCATGGAACATTAATAATGTATCAGAGTTTAAAGCAGTTCTTCAGATCTTTATTATTAGATTGTTGTGATTGCCTGGGCTGTATTTGCTCCTGTTATGAAGTGAAGGACGTTTTATATTGCTGTATAAATGGAAGGTTTTAAGTGTCTCCCTAGGCAAACGAATCTGACACACTTTACTCTTAGCCAGATTGGAATGCTTCCAAAATGCACTTTCAGATGTTAACAGATGCACCTCCATTCTGGTGCCTCGTTGTCTGAGCAGAAAGTCTTTGCACTGCCCGGGAGGGAGAGAGGAAGAAACTGCCAAGGCAGCTTCAGCAGTGCAGTGGGGGTGTAGTCTTTTGCCTCTTTCCTGACCTAATCTCTATTTCTTCTACCCTCCGAGCAGGAAGAAGCAGCTCATCACTCTCCAGGGCCAAGACTCTGGGGTGGAGGACAGGAGAGGACAAGGGACGTACTAAGAATGGCACGCAGCTGGGACCATTCTGGATGCGTAGAGACAAGATAATCCATGCCTGGCGCTGTGTATGCACAGAGCGGAGTCCACTCATTCCATATAATGCATCTCTTAGGGTCGTAGGGAATAATTCTGTCAACAGAATTCCAGTTGAGAAAGGCCGAGCTGGATCTTGTCTGATTTGAGTACCCCCTATTGTCTGTTGAAGAATAAAAGGTTAGCTACTAGTCTGGCCCTGGGCAGGAATGCAAGTCAAGATCTTCCAAGTACACACACACACACACACACACACACACACACACACACACACACACACGTCTGTATATGTGAGGATATATGATATATATCTGTACAATACATATTCTGTTTACTATATGTAACATATATGTTCACTGTCTAATATATACTATATCTTTCGGTGTGTGTGTGTGTGTGTGTGTGTGTACATGTGGTGTGCACATGAATACATTTTTTTTTAACTTCGGGAAGGAAGAAGTACAGAAGAAAGTACAACCTCCTAAGTGTAAAGGAGGTTCCTCTTGGCTCCCCCTTGGAAATGGCAGACGTTGCTGCTGGCAGGCATCCCAGCCCAGTAGGAGCAGAAAATGGCATCGTAGTCAGCTTCACCACTGGGCCCTCACCCCATCATTGGGCGCTTTAGGCTTGCAGGTATTTTCCCCACCGACAGCACCTTGTGGGTGCCCTGTGCCTTAGTGGCTATACTGGATTCTCTATACCTCAGGGAGGATAGTCAGGTGAATCTCATGACAAAGCACCTACCATCTTCATCCTGCGCAGGATGACAGCCCTTTGAGCTGGGAGGAGGCCCCCACATTCTGCGTGAGGTCAAATCTGAGTAATGGCTTTGCCATGGCTGCCATATTGCTCTTTGGCCATTGAGTAACTGAAAGACTCCTTTTATGTTATTGGTCTTCAGTGCCTGAAATAAGAGCTCTGGAAAAGCATATAGACCCAGGAGTCTTCTGATAAAGCTACAGGAGGTGTCAGAGCTACTGGGCAGACAGATGGCACCTTCTGTGCACTTGGCCATGGCCACAAGCAGCAGAGAGCCCAGAGACTATGTCAAAGGGCAGCCATTACCCCACAGTCCCACAGTCAGATATGCAAGTGGGATACATAGGATTAGAAGGCTCCTCTTCTCTCTTTTGTGAAGCCCACAGAATACCGCTCCATCTCCTCCAGGCACAGACCAGAACTGAGTTGGACACCTTGAGTTTACATCATGCTTTTTATAACGGACGTCTCAGAACATTTCCTCAGAATTTCTGAACAGAACCTTCTGAAAAGAAATGGGAGGAAAACGAATGGGCCTCAGTCTGATTTTAGAACACACTGAAAAGAAAGGGTCTGTCAGGTCAGTGCATTTCTCTCCTCTTCTCCCCACTGACTGCTTCCCAGAGGTAAATTAGCAAATACCCAGCATTTAAAGGACTTCATCAATCAAGGCTGCATTAGGAAAGTTTGACATGCTGAAGGTGGTTTGGTGGGCACTGTTTCAGGCTTGATTTTTTATTAGAAAGAAGCTGGGAAGCTGGGAATGAAGTGGGAACAAAGCAAACTGACAGGGATGTGTACTCCGACGGCTAAATCAAACAAACAGTGAGTCATCTGGCTTCACAAAGCCCTTCTCTGTGAAAGATGCCTGCAGACTTTGCTGCCTGCTTGTATTTGTCAACTGCAAATGGGTTAAAAAACATTATTCTGATAAAGAGTGGATTGACTTCATTCTTGTCCCCCTAAAGGGTTGACCTAGGATGTGAACTTGGGAGTGATCTTTGTTTTTATTTTATTTGAGAGAGAGAGGGAGAACGCATGTGCATGACTGGGAGGTGAGTTGGGAAAGGGGCAGAGGGAGAGGGGGAAAGAGAATCTTAGGCAGGCCCCATGTTCAGCAAGGATCAAATTCAAGGGTCAGATGCTTGTAGTTAGGGATTCATATGGTTAGGGCAGGTGAGAAAGCTAAGATGGGTACTATAATGAATATAGATATGGAGAATGTGAGGGTTGCAGGAGTTTTTTGTTGAAGAGTTTTGCAGACACTTTGTAGAAGTGTCTACGATGCGCTGAAGCAGGCCATATGGTCCTACAACGTTTGGTCCTTTAAGAAGTTGTATGTTGCCTAGTACTTTGTGTTTGACTAATGTGAGGAAAGTTACAGTGAGCAGGATTGAGACAATTATTGAGAGAATATGAATTATGAACATATTGTCAGGGAGAGGAGTTGAACCTCTGGTTATAAAGGTTCAAGTTTTATGCAGTTACCAGGCTCTGCCGCCCTAACGAACCCATACTCTCCAAGTGTAGGTTAGTAAACTATTTAGATTAAGATTATATCATCTATGGGTTGAAGGCACTTTAGTGAAGTGGGCCTTGTTTCTCTTGTCCTTTCATACTGGGAGAAATGTGTTAATAGATAGAAATCGACTGGAGTTGTTCCGATCTGAACTCAGACTGACCAAGCCACCTAGGCGCCCTGGGAGTGGACTTTATTAATCAAAACTGTTCAAAATATTTCATGAGGAGGATATTTATTTAATCCTTCTTCATTTCTAATGAAAAACAAACTGACCTATTTCACCTAACCAAGCCTGGTTAAAGGTAAAGTTTACTTTCTCTTCTTACTGGTATGAGTGGGAAATACTTGCTTTATCACAGAATAAACTCAGCAAGTTGAAATCAGGTCAGATAAAATCAGCAGTCAGGTTGGGTAATAGTCTTTCCTCTACCTTTGCCTCCTTTCCCACTAACCTTAAATTTTCCATAAGGACAAAGAAAATGTACCAACAGAGAAAAGGAACGAAAGAGGAAAATAATAAGAAAAACAGAATGCTATGAAAAGATGTAAAGCTTGCCATGACAAAATTACTGTTGGTGGCAACTATATCTGTGTGGAAAATGTAGCATTTTTGCCTCCCATTAGCTTATTAAATATTTATAAACTACCCAGTGTGTAATTCCCGTACAAGAGATACAGGCACAATGATTTGAGGAACTTATTAGTCATAAACTCAGATGGCTACAGGACCAAAGCAGGTAACACAAATGTGTAATTGTGACGAAGGCCAGAGGGATAAGCAAGCAAACAGGAGAATGCTTGCTCTGTCTGAAACATTCACATTCAGGGGCCTGGGTGGCTCAGTTCATTAAGTATCCGACTTCAGCTCAGGCCATGATCTCATGATTTGGGAGTTTGAGCCCCATGTTAGGCTCTGTGCTGACAGCTCAGAGCCTGGAGCCTGCTTTGGATTCTGTATCTCCCTTGCTCTCTGTCCCTACCCCCCCCCCCATAAATAAACATTTAAAAATTAAAAAAAAAAAACCAAAAAGATACATTCATGTTTAATTGAAAAAAATCACCCAGGACCTGTTAGGGGCTTCCAGTTTTCTATCCCCGGATCATGAGGAGGAAGTCAACTCTTATAGAAAAACTTTTCTTTGAAGTAAACCTTGGAGAATGGGTAAGATTTCTAAAACATAAAAATAAAAAAGTAAGAGCAGGAAAAGATATTGTAGCCTGAAAATTTTTACCAACAGAAGCCCAGCCTGCAGTGAGAGGGGAGCCTGTGTGAGTAGGATGAGGTCTTGAGTACCAATGGGAGGAGATTAAACTTTATGGGAGTATGGCCAGAATAGAATTCTAGATTCCCTCCAATCTGTTATTTTCCCAGGGTCCTGTGGCTCACAAATGGCATTACTGTGCCTCCTGTCACGCTGACCCAAACCTAGGATTTTTCACTTTCACAGACCCCAGGGACAGAGTCAAGTTTTGTGGAAATGAATCTCACATATTGGTAACGAGGGGAGGGTCTATTTAAGAGAAAGATTATAAGACTAAGTACATAGGGACACCTGGCTGGCTCATTCAGTTGAATGCCCCACTTTGGCTCAAGTCATGATTTCGTGATTCCTGGGTTTGAGCCCTGTGTTAGGCTTTGTACTGGCAGTGTAGAGCCTGCTTGGGATTCTCCGTCTCCCTCTGTCTCTGCCTCTCCCCAACTCATGCTCCCTCTCTCTCTCTCTCTCTTTTTTTTTAAATGTTTTTATTTATTTCTAGGAGAGAGAGAGATAGCGTGAACAGGGGAGGGTCAGAGAGAGAGGGAGTCACAGACTGAAACAGGCTCCAGGCTCCAAGCTGGCAGTCAGCACAGAGCCCGATGTGGGGCTCGAACCCACGAACCGCGAGATCATGACCTAAGCGAAAGTTGGACGCTTAACCGACTAAGCCACCCAGGTGCCCCATCTCTCTCTCTTAAAAATACATAAACATTAAACACAATTTTTTTTTTACAAATAGTTTATTGTCAAATTAGTTTCCACATAACACCCAGTGCTCATCCCCACAAGTGTCCTCCTCTATGCCCATCCCCCTTCCCCCACATCCATCGGTCCTCAGTTTTTGTCAGCATTCAAGAGTCTCTCATGGTTTGCCTCTCTCCCTTTCCCCCACCATTTCCCCCCTTCTTCTTCCCCTTGTTCCTCAGTTAAGTTCCTCCTAATCCTCCTATACGTGCAAACATATGGTATTTGTCCTTCTCTGCCTGACTTATTTCGCTCAGCATAACACCCTCAAGGTCCATCCATGTTGCTACACATGGCCAGATTTCATTGTTTCTCATGGCCATGTAGTATTCCAGGGTATAGATAAACCACATCTTCTTGATCCATTCATCTGTTGATGGACACTTGGGCTCTTTCCAGGTTTTAGCTATTGTGGAGAGTGCTGCTATGAACATTGGGGTCCATGTGCTCCTATGCCTCAGCATTTCTGTATCCCTTGGGTAAATTCCTAGCAGTGCTATTGCTGGGTCCTAGGGGAGTTCTATTGTTAGTTTCTGAGGAACCTCCACACTGTTTTCCAGAGGGGCTGTACCAGTTTACATTCCCACCAACAGTGTAGGAGGATGCCCGTTTCTCCACATCCTCGCCAGCATCTAGAATCCTCTGATTTGCTCATTTTAGCCACTCTGACTGCCGTGAGGTGGTATCTCCGTGTGGTTTTGATTTGTATTTCCCTGATGAGGAGCGATGCTGAGCATCGTTTCATGTGTCTGTTGGCCATCTGGATGTCCTCTTTGGAGAAGTGTCTGTTCATATCCTCTGCCCATTTCTTCACTGGGTTGTTTGTTTTTCAGGTGTGGAGTTTGGTGAGAGCCTTATAGATTCTGGATATTAACCCTTTATCTGATATGTCATTTACAACTATCTTTTCCCATTCCATTGGTTGCCTATTAGTTTTGTGGATTGTTTCCTTGGCTGTGCAGAAGCTTTTAATCCTGATGAGGTCCCAATCATTTATTTTTGCTCTTGATTCCCTTGCTTTTGGGGATGTGTCAAGTAAGAAGTTGCTGAGGTGGAGGTCACGGAGGTTGTTTCCTGCTTTCTCCTCTAGGGTGTTGATAGTTTCCTGTCTCACGTTCAGGTCCTTTATCCATTTTGAGTTTATTTTTGTGCATGGTGTGAGAAAATGATCTAGTTTCATTCTTCTGCATGTTGCTGTCCAGTTCTCCCAACACCATCTGTTAAAAAAGGCTGTCTTTTTTCCATCGGATATTCTTTCCTGCTTTGTCAAAGATTAGTTGGCTGTATACTTTTGGGTCCATTTCTGAGTTCTCAATTCTGTTCCATTGGTCTATGTGTCTGTTTTTGTGCCAATACCATACTGTCTTGATGATGACAGCTTTGTAGTAGAGGCTAACATTAAACACAATTTTAAAAAATTAAGCTAAGTGAACAAATGAATATTTATTTTGCATGGGCTGGTGCAAGTGGCAGGGAGCCCACCCCCGCAGACCCTCCACCAAAGCCATCATTGGAATCCGTGGTGTCTATCTTCAAAAATACACCCCAAGTTCAACTGCCCCTCCTGATGCCCACCACTCCCTCTCCAGACCAAGTCACCATCAGCAATGGTGAAGATGCCTACACTTCCGTCTTCTAACTCTCCCCCCACGGACACCCTTGCTCTGCTGCTCTCTGTTCCAAACACATCAGACACAATGATCCTTTTATTTAATTTTGTTTTTTTTATTTTTTATAGTTTATTTATTTTTGAGACAGAGAGGGACAGAACATGAGTGGGGGAGGTGCAGAGAGAGAGGGAGACACAAAATCCAAAACAGGCTCCAGGCTCTGAGCTGCCAGCACAGAACCTGATGCAGCGCTCAAACCCACAAACCATGAGATCATGACCTGAGCTGAAGTCGGAAGCTTAACTGACTGAGCCACCCAGGCTCCCCCAAAATGATCCTTTTAAGTTGAGATCAGATCACACCATCCTTTTCCCCAAGCCCTTCGTGGTCCCCACACAGAATAAAATCCAAAATCAAGCACCCCCCTGTCTTAGGGTTCTTATGTTTGCTTTTCCCTCTGCCTGGAGCATCTTTCCCCTAGCTATTTTCATGTCTCTCACCCTCACTTTATTCAGCCTTAGATCAAATGTTGCCCTGATGGCTCAGTCCAAATGCACCTCCCTTTCATCTCTATCCCCTTACTTGGTTTACCTGATATCCTTTATCACTGCTTGCTTTATTATTATTTATTCATTTGTCATTGTATAATGCCCCCACTGGATATAAACTCCACGAAGGCGGGGATTTTCTCTGCTTTATTCACTTATGTTTCCCCCAAGCCTAACATATTGCCTGCCATAGAGAACACTGTAAATCTTTCTCTGTTACGGTATATTCTGAACCCTCCATGATTTTGTATACTCAATGCCTGGCACTGAATTTCTTTGAGTTCTAAGCATCTCAAGAAACAAGACCACAAGAGAAAAAAAAGACAATAGGAAGAGACCCACAGATGACCCCGTTATTGACATTGTGAGGCACAAACTCTGTGTTAAGTGTAATTAATATGTTTAAGAAAATAGATTGAACATATGGGATGTCTTGAAGGTACAGATGCCGTGTGGTGAAAAGGCCTAACATGAGCACAGTTGGACTTCTACGATGAATGCAAGGCAGGAAGAGAAGGAACAGGAGTAGAAGCAGTGTTGGAAGAGATAATGGTCAAGAATTTTCCCAATGCGATAAAATATGTTCAGCCACAAATTCAGTAAGCTCTCCGGGGCGCCTGGGTGGCTGAGTCTGTTAAGCGTCTGACTTCAGAACAGGTCGCGATCTCATGGCTTGTGAGTTTGAGCCCTGCATTGGGCTCTCTGTGGTCAGCACAGAGCCTGCTTCTGATCCTCTCTGCCTGTCTCTCTCTGCCCCTCCCCTGCTGATGCTCTCTCTTTCTCTCTTTCTCTCAAAAATACGTAAACATAAAAAAAAAATGTTCTAAGCTGGAAGGCCGATTTTAATAAGCTCTCCCAGCCCCGGAGGGGATACATACAAAGAAAACCACAATTAGGCACATCATAGTGATGCTGCTAAAAATGACAAAATGGAAATCTTTGAAAACAGAAGGCAGAAGAAGAAGGAAGAAAGAGGGGAGAAAAAGAAGCTAGAAAACTAAGCACTACCTTCAGAAGAACAAGAAGAACAGCAGATTGGTTCCAAAGGGATACACCAGAAGTCAGAAGCCCACTTGATGGCATCTTTGAAGTACGACAGCAAAACAGTCTCCAACTTAGAAATCCATACAAGCAACAACATTCTCCAAAGATGAAGGCAAAATAGCAAACTCCAGATAAATAAAGTCTGAGAAAATCTGTCCATAACAGACCTGAACTAAGAATTACTCAGTGACGTTTTTCAGGCAAAGGGAACAGTATTTCAGATGGACACAAAGAAATATAGGTAATCACCTTCTTGCCTTTCAATATGGAAACCCTCACCTTCTGAGCCTCCTGCCCACACTGACGCCCTAAACCCTCCCCGGTAGACCTCCCTAATCCCAGCTTCCCTGTGGCCTGGAGGATGCCCATCAAGTCCACACTCCCTCTGTACACCCACACTACCAGGTGCTGGTCCCCTGCAGCCACCTGCATTCCAGAACATTGATCCCCAGCTTACCCAGTGACTGCAGACCGCCTCTAGCTAGTGCAAACCAGTGAACTTCTCTGCTACCCAGTGGGCTGAGCTTCACCTTCTCCAGCGAGGTCCAAACTCCTTTCATATTTGTCTTTTCCCCTGTGAGAACCCTCTCAGCTGTAGGATACCATATAGAGCTTCCTTACATTTTATACTCACTCTGAAGTTGAGACCCAGAAACTTCCACATCGGCTGCATTTATCATGCTGACAGCCGTCCTGTGTTGTTCCACTGTGGATGTTAACCACCATCCCCCTGGTTCCAACATAGCTCAGACTTTGGAAATCTATTCTTTTTTTTTTTTCTAATTTATTTCAATGTTTGTTTATTTTTGAGAGAAAGAGATAGAGCGCAAGCAGAGGAAGGGTGGAGAGAAAGGAGACAGAAATCAAAGCAGGATCCAGGCTCCAAGCTGTCAGCACAGAGCCCGATGTGGGGCTCGAACTCAAGAGCAGTGAAATCATGACCTGAGCCAGAGTCGGTGCTTAACTGACTGAGCCCCCCAGGCACCCCTGGAAATCTGTTCTTGTGTCTAAGGGTGTCTAATGAGTCCCAAAGGGAAGCTGACTCCTGTATGTAGTGAGTGGAACATTGTTAAAGCAGGGTGGAATGTTTATAGAGGGTGTTCTCTCCCACAGATGAGAGCAGGGTAGACCTTGATGCAGGCACAAAGGCTAGGAAGCTGGACATAGCTGCCAAGGGTTTAAATGTTTTGCTTTAGATTCCAGGAAGACTTATATTCAAAGTACAGGTTGAAGGTAGTAGTGGACATTGTGGTATTCTCATTCTATCCTGAAGTGTGGAGACCATCAGTAAACTTGGATACATAGCTTTACATTGGCGGTGCCTTGGAGGGTGTGTTAGTGGCCAGCATGAGGCAGTGTTGAAGGGTCTCTCTCAGTCACAGATGGGAGACTGAAACAGAAATGAAGACTGCAGCAGAAGGGAACAATTGAACCAGAGATTGCTGGAGACCTGTAAGCTTTTGAGAGTCCTTGGGAATATCTGGGAAAGCCTGGGACGGTCACTCAAGCATTCTGTTTGAGGGGTGCCTGGTGGCTCTGTTGGTTGACTATCTGACTTTGGCTCAGGTCATGATCTCACAGTTCATGGATTCAAGCCTCACATCAGGCTTGCTGCTGTAAGCACAGAACCCACTTTGGACCCTCCGTCCCCCTCTTTCTGTGCCTCCCCCATTCATGCTCCCTCTTTCAAAAATAAATAAAACCTTTCATAAAAAAAAAAAAAAGCATTCTAGGGGCACCTGAATGGCTCAGTCAGTTAGGCATACAACTTCAGATCAGGTCTTGATCTCAAGGTTAATGAGTTCGAGCCCTGCATTGGGCTCTGTGCTGACAGCTGAGAGCCTGGAGCCTGCTTCTGATTCTGTGTCTCCCTTTCTCTCTCTGCCTCTCCTCTGCTCACACTCTGTCTTTATCTATAAAATAAATAAACATAAAAAATTTTTTAAAAGCATTCTACTTGAAAATTAAAGGAGATGTTACTCCAAAAATTGAAAAATTTAGGAATACCCAAGAGATATCTTGGTATCACCTGCATTTATGAACTGACTTTATTCTCCTAGTGGTAAAACAGGTCAGAAAGAATAAAATTTACCCATAACTTCACTTACCAAAGTTGTGTTTCTAGTTATACCACAGGCAGATTTTCAGTAACTTTTATTTTCCTGTAACACATGTAAAAACAAATCTAAATTCATAAACTTCAGTAGCTGAGGTATTCATCATTTTGAAAGAAAAATTTTACTGGCCATCATCTCCAAAAAATTAACAGTTGAATTCTTTTTAAAAATGTAGATTAGATTGCCAGAAAATACTCAAAGGCCATTAATTAAACCGAGGGGGCACCTGAAGGGCTCAGTCAGTTAAGCATCTGACTTCAGCTCAGGTCATGATCTCACAGTCTGGGAGTTCGAGCCCCACGTCTACCTCTGTGCTCACAGCTCAGAGCCTGGAGCCTACTTCAGATTCTGTGTCTCCTGTCTCTGGCCCTCCCCCACTCACACTCTCTGTCTCCCTCTTAAAATAAATAAATAGAAAAAAATTTTTAAAAAGATGCAAATGTATAGTCTTCATTTACATGGATTCTTGATTGAGGGAAGAAATATGCAAAGTTCTAGTCTTTTCTTTTTCTAAATCAGTGGTTACTTTTTGGCCTTTGGGGTGACTGTGAGATGAGAAGGAAGCCAGTTCACTCTGTGCAGGCATCTAGGAGGTGTTATGAGAACATGGACATGTTGATGACAGTGTCCACAATATTCCTGAGTTGAATCCAGCACTTACTCCTGTGTGCTCTCAAGATGGTGATGATGTGAGAGGCCTTTCCTGGGACAGGTTTCTGGTCATCTGGTTTGACTTCCACTATGAGATGTACCACCAGTGTTCTCAGAAAATAATTTGAACATCGGAAACAGTTTATTGTTTTCCTTTCTCTATGATAGCATTCTTATCATGAAGCTGGATGTTTGCAGTTGGGGTGGGAAGAATGCTCAGTGATAATCAGGAAGGAAACATTGGCCTCTTTGTATTTTTCTGGGGGTTCTTAGTCTCAGAAGCTAAAATTTGAATATGGCCTTTACAGTTTGCAAATAACATTTGCATATTCATTTGATATTTGGGAGCAACATGGTACATCAGAAAGAGCAGGAACATTTAAGCCCAAGAGACTTGACTTTGACTTCTAATGCAGCTATTTACTTGCTCTGACTCCCTTGACTGGTTACTTCATGCTTTGGTGGATGCTTTTTTTTTTTTTTAATGTTTTATTTATATCTAAGAGACAGAGAGAGAGGCAGAGCATGAGAAGGGGAGGGACAGAGAGATGGAGACAGAATCCAGAGCAGTCTCCAGACTCTGAGCTGTCAGCACAGAGTCTGATGTGGGGCTCGAGCCCGGGAGCAGTAAGATCATGACCTGAGCCCAAGTCAGACGTCCAGGTGACTGAGCCACCTACGCGCCCCTCCGTGGATGCTTCTGATTACAGGTCGCTAAAATCCAAACGCAAGCTAGTTTACATGAAATGAAAAGGGAGTCTGTAGTCTATTCATTAAAACAGTCTAGAGGAGGGAGGGCAACGGTCAGGGTCATCCTGGTTCAGTGGCCCTCTGGCTGTCTCCCTGCGATGGTGTTGGCTGTGCTCTCCTGTGTGAGCTTCTTCCTCTGACAGGTAATGAGAAGGATGGAGCAGTTCTGGGCTTCACACCCGCACAGCCGAGGATAGCGGTATCAGTTATTAGCATAGTAGGATACTTTGGTGCTAGCTGATAGGTAGCCATTGCTCTGAACCCACTAAGTGCATTGAGCTGCCTTAGCACCCCGCCCCAGGACTTCCCCATGTTGCAGCACTAACAGGGTGGTATTTGGCACAATATGGAACTCCAGCCCCTGCTCTGGTTATATTCTGCATCCATTGTGATAAACACATATCAATTCAATGTTGTCTCTGGTGCCCTGCTGACATATGTCAATATTTGTCTTTCCCTTTGGCTTTATGTCTGAGCAGGGGCTCTTCTTTCCCAGAAGTCCCTAGTTCACTGTCCCCCAGCTCCTTTTGCCCCAACAGGATATATGTGTTCATTTCCTGACCAGTTTCCATGACCAGGGGAGTGCCATGACCTTGTTAGTTTAGAATGAAGTTCACAACCTGGTCATCTGCAAAGGGAATAGGTTTCTCACTAAAGTTATAGACAGACAGAGGACTTCCTTGCTGGGTAAGAGGGGTGGGTATTAGAACAAAAGTCAGAATATGCTCAGTGTCAATGCTATCTCCTAAACAACTCTCTGGTGAAGTTGAGATGAAATCATATGGTGCACTGCTTAGAATAGAGTTTGATTCACTGATTCACACTAGGTGAAACAGTGGTTACCACCATGAAAAAATATAATAATGACATTGCTGTCCTCAAGAACTGTGAAGGGTCTGAGATTTCACATCCCTTGCAAGCTTTACAAGTTAGCCTTCCATAGTTTAGTGGATCTTGGCAAAAGACACGACCCTCATGGGTCAGAGATACAGAACCTTATTTCTCATAGCATTAGCAGTAGTCAGAGGATCAGCGTTTTCTTGTGTCAGGTTCTTGAGGCCCACAGGACGATTCCGAGAAGACCCGGTGACATCTCCATGTTCCAGGAGTTGCATTTTAAGAGAGGAATCCTGGGGCGCCTGGGTGGTTTAGTCGGTTAAGCGTCCGACTTTCACTTAGGTTATGATCTCGCAGTTCGTGGGTTTGAGCCCCGCGTCGGGCTCTGTGCTGACTGCCAGCTCGGAGCCTGGAGCCTGTTTCAGTCTGTGACTCCCTCTCACTCTGACCCTCCCCTGCTCACGCTGTCTCTCTCTCTCTCTCTCTCCTAGAAAAAAAAAACATTAAAAAAAAAAAAAAGAGAGAGGAATCCTGAGCTTAAGAAAGCCCAATATATTATGCAGCATGGTAAACACACCCACCATTTGCTCCAGACAGAGACACGATCTCTGTTCATGTTGCACATGTTCTATGTGCAAACATCCTTGAAAAGATATTTTGGAAGAAAGGCAGCCAGTGCCTCTGTTCACAAGAGGTACAGAATTTTGAGAGACCCAAGGAAGAATTATCTCCCAACACTTGTTGTTTGGTGGTAAATGAGTAAAACAGGTAAGTTTAATTTTTCTTACTTGGACCATTTTGACTAGTCCTCTGTTAGAGTAAGAGCTGCACTGTGTATGATAGGTTGGTGGGAGACCAAATGTTCCTGGGGCCATATATCAGGAGGCTTAATTGATGAGGTAAACTTATTTTTTTTGGTGGAGTAAACTTATTATGTATAATCACCATCCATGTGGACAATTCACGGTGAAGTGTTCGCCAATAACCTGGGGCAGCTCTAACTGGAATGTCTTACAAATGACATCAGTTAGTAGAAACTCTATCGTGTCCATGGAAAACATAACACAACACTCCTCTACAGCAAGATAAGGTCTCCTCATCTTAAATTAAATGGACATTTAAAAGTATGGAGAAAGGGGGATTAGCTTGTCGGGGAAAAGAGATCGAGAACATTCAACCGAAGAGATCCGTAGCTACTCAAACCTGTTATTTAATGACAAACGAAGAGATGGATAGTTTATTCGAAAGGCACAGCGGCCCTGGACCTCTGCTCAAGTGTCAGGGAAGAAGCTAAACTTTGCTGCACCGATTCCAGTGTGGGGGTCTCCTACGGACTTTGGAGTCCAACAGCCATCCCAGGCCCTCCTGCTTGCTAGCTCTGTGAGTGCACGTGTTTCATGCTAAGGAACGTTTCTGTTCCCGAACAAAAAAATAGAGATAACAGCACCTGCCTCATAGGCCACTATGAAAAGTATATCCTTTTTTTAAGTTTATTTTGAGAAAGAGGGAGAGAATGAGATTGAGTGAGCAGGGGAGGGGCAGAGAGCCAGAGAGAATCCCAGGCAAGTTCTGCAATGTTAGTGCACAGCCCAACACGGGCTCAATCCCAAGAACTGTGAGATCATGACCTGAGCTGAAATCAAGAGTTGGATGCTTAACGGATTGAGCCACCCAGGTACCCCATGAAGTAGTAAATTCAGAACACTGCTTAGCATAGAGACCAGTGCACACTGTCAGTAAACAATGAGCAATATATTTGTTTAAAAATTGTACGGATGATGGTATGTCCTGTACTCTGTGTTTCTCACCAAACACATGTGGAACCAAAAGGCCATTTCATAAAGTACCTATGCATGGCGAGCTTGAACTGGTCATCAAAATGATGAGGCATCCCAGAGATAGTGCCACCATAAGCTCTCTCCAGGAAATACATCCATCCATTTCCTGGACTCCATGCAGCTATAGGTTTAGCTCCCAGCTCTGGGAGGTGGTGCGGTGATCAAATTCTAGAATGTGGGTATGCCTCCTGGTTCCACGTGTTTTTGACTGTAAACTGATCACCTCAACAAAGAGTTGTAGTGTTTCAATCAAACATGGGTGTGTTTTTAATTGTAGAGACAGCATGCGCTTGTGCATGAGTTGGGGAGGGGCAGAGGGAAAGAGAAAGAGAGAATCTTAAGCACGTTCCACACTCAGCATGGACCTGACTCGGGACCCAGTCCCATGGCCCTGGGATCATGACCTGAGCCAGAATCAAGAGTAGACTGAACCACCAAGCAGACACTAATGTGTTTGTTTTTAACTAGCACAGTTTCTGGCCCATTTTACACATTCAATAATTATTTATTACTTTCCTCCCATCCCTATTCAACGGAATCGATGTTTTTCTCCAAGAGCTTCTCAAGCTGTCACTTTGGGTGGCTAGAAAGAAGCAACACTTTCAGCAAATCTTAAACTCCTTAAATGTTAGCATCAGAATCACTTGGGAAGCTTGTTAAAAATACATATTCCCAGGTCCTGTCCGCACACATTTTGTACAAATAAATCTGAGGTGCAGCAAAGTGTATTTTTAGCCTACTCTCCAGGGGATCCATCTGACGTGTTGACCACACCTCAAGAAATGCCATCTCAGGTGTACAAAACTGTGTTGGGCTCAATGACCCATCTAGTATTACTAATGTCTAGTTCTTTCTTCCTTCCTTCCTTCCTTCCTTCCTTCCTTCCTTCCTTCCTTCCTTCCTTCCTTTCTTTCTTTCTTTCTTTCTTTCTTTCTTTCTTTCTTTGCCATATCATCCAATAGAAACTTGCTTTTCAAAGTGGAATGTAGAGCAGTGGCAGGGACGACCCACCAGGGTCAGGGAAGGCAGCTCTGCCATTTCCATTGCAGAATCCTGGTCTGCTTCTCACGACCTAGAAGTGACACTGCAAATAAAACGTGAATTTTTCCACAATTAAGAGTTTCCATCTTGGATCGAGAGAAGAGCAGTGGAGAAGTGTTCTCTCTTTAAGAACACATAAGCACATGGAAGTAAAGGGTTGTCCAAGATTGATGAAAGGATTTTATTAAATAAAAAGAATATAATTGGGGTCCCTGGGTAGCTCAGTGGGTTAAGCATCTGACTCTTGATTTTAGCTCAGGTCATAATCTCACAGTTTGTGAGTTTGAGCCCCATATTAGGCTTTGTGCTGACAGTGCATGGAACCTGCTTGGAATTCTCTCTCTCCTCTCTCTCTGCCACTCCCCCTGCTCGCATATGTATTTTCTCCCTCTCTCTCAAAATAAATAAATCAACTTAAAAACGAAGCAGAAGAATAAAGCCACCTGCATGGCTCAGTCAGTTAAGCATCTGACTCTAGATTTTGGCTCAGGTCATGATCTCAGGGTGATGAGACGGAGCCATGCATCAAGCTCCACACCGAGCACAGAATCTGCTTAAGATTCTGTCTCCCTCACTCCCTGCCTCTCCTCTACTCACACTGTGTCTTTATGTCTCTAAAAAAATTAAAATAATAATAAAAAAAGAACACAGTCCACTAATGTAGTCAGTGAGTATTCCATTTACTATACAGATCAATCCAGAAGCAGCGTTTCTATATTTTCATGTTTCTGATCACAGACCCTCAGGTTCTTACTATGTTCATCTGCAACATTGCTATTTCCTGTACTTGGGAAGAGAAATATCATAGGCAGATGAGATTGGCTCTACCCTCTTTCAAGGCATAATATTGTATATGGAAGTACTTGATGGGGAATGGCTGCCACCTCTTCCCTACGAAACAACTAGCCTTGAGGGAAAAGGGGTATCGTGGCCAATTCCCAGCTGCTGCCTATTTTGAAAAAAGGGAAGTTTCAAAGTTCTGTGACAGAGACTTTGTGTTCCTCAGGACATCCCCTATTCATTATTCAAATCCATACACATCCTGGAACAGGTTCAGCAACAGAAGTTCCTCGGCGTTAGGATGGTGAGGTATAAATAGTTCTGCAGGACTGAATGCCCACATTATCTCATAATATTGAGAGTGTTGAAATGTAACTGTGAACCAGGTTTCAAGCTGTTGTACCATTTCTTGGGGGGAAGGAAATGACGAGCTAGTTCATCCTTCGAAGGTCTAATGAATTTAATTGCTCCTATTTTGAGCCTGGCTTCACACAGTGCGTGCAGCTAACCTGGCTGCAGGTTTGAAGGACGGGAGGAGGGGGGCGGTGAGGGGGGACACCATCAAGTCAAAAAAGAAGGAAATACTCAAGAACACAACACTGAAAACAATGCTACTGTTCCTTAAAGTTTATTCATTTATTTTGAAAGAGAGATAGAGCATGAACAGGGGAGGGGCAGAGAGAGAGGAAGAGAGAGAGAATCCCAGGCAGGCTCTGCGCTGTCAGTGCAGAGCCCCATGTGGGGTTTGATCTCAAGAACTGGGAGATAGTGACCTAAGCCGAAGTGAAGAGTAGGACACTTAACCGACTGAACCACCTGAGCGCCCCTATTAGGCCAGCTTTTGAGAGGAGTGGTTGACCTGGAGAGCAGTGTGACATTCCCAGGCCATCCTAAATTTACAGGTGAACGTGGACACAGGGATACGGAGTGAACAACACAGAGAGGGGAGAAGCGCCTTTCCATTCAGTTTCTAGAGTAGACAGTATCACACCTGAGTGCCTTTGGGGGAGCGAAAGCCCTTCCTCCACCGCCACACCCAGTGTGAGGGGTGCTGGGACGAGAACATTGTTTGCCAGTCCTTTTCCATCTATAAAACAACTGTGACTTTCCGTGCATATCTCTTTTCCTTGATCCTTCGATACCGTGCAGCTGTCTGTCGGTCTCCTCCATCCCGCTCAGCCTTGTTATTCAGAAATCACGCTCCTGGCCCTTTCCCCACGGTTGCTCACATGTCTAGCTTCCTATCCCCTCTGTCCACACCTTATCAAAGGAGAGTCATGAAGCCCAGAGAACTGTGGGTATCTGCATCTCCAAGAGACACCGCATCTTCTGTGTTTGTGAAAAGCAGGGATGCTGGACATGGCTGTGGGCACTACACACTCACGGAATCTTTCCTGCAGGCCGGTCACTGGTAGGTTCCCCTTCATTAATATATCCTGGGATCAAAGGACACCTGGATGGTTCAGTCGGTTAAGTGTCCGACTCTTGGTTTCAGCTCAAGTCATGATCTCATGGTTCACGACTTCAAGCCCCACGTCCAGCTCCGTGCTGACAGCGCAGAGCCTGCTTGGGATTCTCTCTCTCCCTCTCTCTCTGCCTCTCCCCTCATTGCTCATTAGCTCCCTCTCTCTCTTAAAATAAATAAATAAATGTTATATATATCTATCCTGGGATCAGGTTCCAAATGCAGAAGAGCAGAATAGGCTATAAGTTCTAATTGTTGTAATCACTGCAAATGTATATAATCTTTCAGAAGAATCACCACTGGTTGATTTCCTTTCTCTTCATCTTTTCTTCTCCTATGCAATGGAAGCTCAGGGTGTCTTTTGTTATGTGCAACCACAGTTCACTTTGCTTGCCTCCCCTCCATGGTGTTTTTAATACTAAGTGCTTCCAAATAATTTCCAAACTGAAACGCAACACAAAACTGGCTTATGTTTGGACAAGTATAGAAGCATTTTTGCAAAAAACATAATTAAACAAAGAGCACGCATTTATGTTTTAGTTCATTTGCATCAACGAGGAGAGAATGGGTGATGAGGACACACCTAGGTCACAAACCTTGGTCACCTCACAGAGGGGGATGACAGCAGAGAAGTAGCAGAGGTGGAGTTTACATCATTATGGTTTTCTGTGCACCTCTTTTTGTTCTTTCCCCTGTCAGAGGAAACATGTATTATTTTGTAAATTAAATCAAAACAGAGAACATTTTAAAAGGAATAAGTGGAGGGACACCTGGGTGGCCCAGTCCATTAAGCATCTGACTCTTCGTGGGGCACCTGAGTGGCTCAGTCGGTTAAGCATCCGACTTCGGCTCAGGTCACGATCTCACGGTTCGTGGGTTCGAGCCCCACGTCGGTCTCTGTGCTGACTGCCAGCTCAGAGCCTGAAGCCTGTTTCAGATTCTGTGTCTCCCTCTCTCTCTGACCCTCCCCTGCTCATGCTCTCTCTCTCTCTCTCAGAAATAAATAAAAAATAAAACATTTTTAAAAAATAAGTAAACATTAAGAAAAAAATTTTTAAGAAAGCATCTGACTCTTGATTTTGGCTCAGGTTATGATCTCACGGTTCATGAGTTTGAGCCCCAAGTTGGGCTCTGCGCTGATAGCACAGAGCCTGCTTGGGATTCTCTGTCTCCCTCTCTCTCTGTCCTTCCTCTGCTTGTGAGTGTGCTCTCTCTCTCTCTCTCAAAATAAATAAATAAACTTTAAATAAGAAAGAAAGAAGAGATAAGTGGACTTCCATTTTTAGGAAGATAAAACAGACATGATTTTCCTATTCTTCCCACTAAGAACTACTAAAAATTGTAGACATGATATATAAAACAAAAGTAAATGACCCTGAGGGGCACCTGGGTGGCTCAGTCAGTTAAGCGTTCGATTTAGGCTCAGAGCATGATCTCACAGTTCATGAGTTCAAGGCTCATTTCCAGCTCTCTGCTGACAGAGTGTCTCCCTCTCTCCCTGACGCTCCCCTGCTCCCACTCTGTGTCTCTCTCTCAAAAGATCTTTTTAAGTAAATAAAAGACCCTGAAAGATGGAGAGAGAAGGGAGAGGTCTCTGAACAGCAGGAATCCCCGTAACAACTTGGTGATTGAATTCTTGGGTGTTTCTCTCTGCCTCTGGCATCCCTCACTTGGAGCTAAAGATGCCATCTGCCCAGAAAAGCTGGAGGCTGTAGACACACAAAAAGGCCCCACCCAAGCCTGCTCTCTGTAGCCCATGGATGAGGGAGAAAGGCAGCTTGGGAAGGCAGAAAACTTTGAGATAATTACCATTCCACCCCAGCCACAGACCACAGAGAAAACTGGGGCCCCACCCCAGGGGAGGATGAGTGAGGGGGCCTCAACTTCTGCCCCCTGCTCACTGTGTGAAGGTCCTGTTGGGACTTTCATCCCTGTCGGGGGGGGGGTAGGGAACAAACCCCTCCTTCCATGATGTCAAGTGGGACCATGTGGGGGCCTGGAATCCCACGTCCCTGGGCACTAACAGACACTCCTCCCTCCCACTTGGGTAACCCACCCAAGTGAGTTATCTCCCTGTGGTAATGAGGTTTCACTCACTACTACCACCACCTCCCCGGTGTCCATGAAGCAGTAACAAGGGACTTCTAACTCCATTAATGGAGGTGAACCAGAACTCCATTGCCTGCCTGGCAATAAGCTCTATCACACAAATGTTTTAAAACTAGGAGACTTGGGGTGCCTGGGTGGCTCAGTTGGTTGAGGGTCTTACTTTGGTTCAGGTCATGATCTCACGGCTCGTGAGTTCGAGCCCCACGTCGGGCTGTGCTGACAGCTCGGAGCCTGGAGCCTACTCTCGATTCTCTGTATCTCTTTCTGCCCCTTTCCTGCTCACACACACACTCTCTCTCTCTCAAAATAAATAAAGCCTTTTTAAAAAATGTCTTCCATTTAACGGCAGCTCTTATTTTCTGGCATTACTGTATTACTTACTTTTTAAAACCTATATGCTGTTAATTGAAAAGATTTGAAGAGATGGGCATATGTGCTCAGTCTGACACCTTGTTCTAATTTCTCAGTTCTACAAAATGGAAGATGACTGGTTCAGAATAGTCCAAAGAGAGAGACTTGCTCAGAATCTTTACATAGAAACTCTCTAGGAAATTTTCCTCTTTTGGAAGCGTCTGACCCTGAAAGCTGCCAGTGGGCTCTGTGAAACATCATCTGTAATGTTAGTTTTTTTGTTGAATGCCTCTAGCTGTGGGTCATGGAGCAGAGGACAAAGATCATAGATTTTTATATCACCCTAATGGGTGAATGGCTCGAAGTCAAATCCTGGCAGGGTATCAAAGACTCACACTAGAAACGCAAGGGTAAAAGTTCTCTCTTGAAAATGTAGAACTTTGAGCTTTTTTTTTTTTTTTAAACATTGAGTGTATTTATCATATTCTTTTAATCCAAGAAACCAAAAGAGAACCGCAGGGTGCCAAAGAGGGAAAGCCTCCAAAGAATAAGGAATAATTTTGGAAGCAATAAAATCTACTTTAAAAGATTTGCTTTGTTTTGAAGAGCAGACAAATGACCCCATGTTCCATACAAAATTCTCAAACCTGGACATAGGCATTCTGTTTTCTATTTAAAGTCCTATGCAATTGTCCAAGCAAATCCTTTTTGTCCAGCGGGCATTATACCTTGAGGTGACTCTGCCCTGACAGGATTTCACCTGCTCAGCTCAGTAAGAAGAAGACTTTGGGCCACATACTCCACCCTCAAGGCTAGATCTCAGCAATGCTGTGAAGCAGTGAGACTTTTTTATTTTAGCCCCCTGGTTTCCCAATTTGGGCAATCTTTTTCTTCTCTCTCTTCTGTCTCCCAGCCCTTAAACACTTGAAGATTCTTTATTAGTGCAAAATGACTGACATTTGCTTCAACTTTTTCTTACAGTTTATCTATTTATTCTAAGAGAGAGAGAAAGAGAGAGAGAGATCAGGTGTGAGTGCAAGTGAGGAGTAGAGAGAGAGAGAGAGAGAGAGAGAAAGAGAATCCCAAGCAGGCTCCACACTGTCAGTGCAGAGCTCGATGTGGGGCTTAATCTCAAAACTGAGATCTTTACCTGAGCTGAAATCAAGAGTCAGATGCTCAACGGACTGAGCCATCCAGGCGCCCCTTAAATGTTTTACCTCTTGGAAGATTCCTGCATGTTAACATGAATGCTGTAATTATGGAAGCCTGGGGTTAGCCAGCAGGTGCGGCCAGATGGTGTGGGCACCAGGGCCTTTCCAGTGCCCTGGTAAGTGAGGGGCGGCCTCCTTCATCTGCACATCTGGGTGCCACCTCCAGCTTCTCACCAGATTTTCTGGTTGCGGGGAACAGGATGAGACTTTCATGCCTCCTAGACTCAGAGAAGAGGCAAGGGTCAGCCAGGAGTCTAACAGTAACTGCTCAGCCCCTCAGTCGCCTCCAGAGAAGGAAAGAGGTGAGAACAGGTGAGACCTTGGCCCCTCCCCTACCTCCTTTTTCAACCAAAACAATTCTTTGTTTTTCCTTTTTTAAAATTTTTTTCAGGGTAAAATGTTGGAAAGGGAAGTCCTGTGTCTAAATAAAGATGGAAAACGAGAATGAAGGTGATCATGTTCTCTGGAATGGAAGAGGGCTCTGATTCCTGCTTCCTGGAGCTCAGGTGAGTTTGGTTGCAGCAGCTAATGTGAACAAGTCTCAGTGAAAGACGACATTGGCCCAGAGTCACATGGGGTCAGGGGAGACTGTAGCCTACAGCTGCTTTCCAGATCAGGCTGCACATTTGTGGACAGGGGCATGCCATCCTCAGGGTAGAAAGATGATGTGGATGGGAGACATTTTCAGTGAACATGGAAAATCAGACTCTGGTAAATGATGTGTTATATTATATTTTATTCTTTAATGTTTATTTATTTTGAGAAAGAGAGAGTGGCGGAAGGGCAGAGAGAGAGAGGGAGAGGGAGAGAGAGGGAATCCCAGGCAGGCTCCGCGTTCTCAGCACAGAGCCCAATGTGGGGCTCGAACTCACGAACCATGAGATTATGACCTGAGCTGAAATGAAGAGTCGAAAGCTTAACCAACTGGGCCACCCAGGAGCCCCATAACGTGTTATATTTTACTAAGTCTCCAAGCCTCAGTGTCCTCATCTGTAAAATGGAACAATAACAGTGACCTCACAGGATTGAACAAGTAATATGTGTAAAGCTCTGTGCCTAGCCTTTGTCCTGCGGTCAATGCAAATGTGAGCTATTGATGCTAGGCATATGCTGTCCTGTGTCACTTTCCAGGCTCTTTTTTTTTTTTTAATTTTTTTTTTTAATTTTTTTTAATTTAATTTAATTTTTTTTTTATTTTTTCACAAATAGTTTATTGTCAAATTAGTTTCCACATAACACCCAGTGCTCATCCCCACAAGTGCCCTCCTCCATGCCCACCCCTCCTCCCCCCACATCCACCAGTCCTCAGTTTTTGTCAGCATTCAAGAGTCTCTCATGGTTTGCCTCTCCCCCTTTCCCCCACCATTTCTGCCCTTCTTCTCCCCCTTGGTCCTCTGTTAAGCTCCTCCTAATCCCCCTATACGTGCACACATATGATATTTGTCTTTCTCTGCCTGACTTATTTCGCTCAGCATAACACCCTCAAGGTCCATCCATGTTGCTACATGTGGCCAGATTTCACTGTTTCTCATTGCCATGTAGTATTCCATGGTATAGATAAACCACATCTTCTTGATCCATTCATCTGTTGATGGACACTTAGTCTCTTTCCAGGTTTTAGCTATTGTGGAGAGTGCCGCTATGAACATTGGGGTACATGTGCTCCTATGCATCAACATTTCTGTATCCCTTGGGTAAATTCCTAGCAGTTTTTTTTTTTTAATTTTTACATTGATTTATTTTTGAGAGAGAGAGAGACAGAGCACAAGTGGGGGAGGGGCAGAGAGACAGGGAGACACAGAATCCGAAGGAGGCTCCAGGCTCTGAGCTGTCAGCACAGAGCCCGACACAGGGCTTGAGCTCACTAACCTCAAGATCATGACCTGAGCCGAGGGGGCTACACTCAGGCACCCCCTCTCCAGCCTCTTCACTGGGGAGCCTCATGGCACAGCTGGGCAGGAAGTGCTTGGCTGGCTTTATACTTCTCTTCCTGTAGCCTGTGTCCTGCTGTCTCCCCACAGCACCCAGCACAGTGTCTGGCATATGTACATAAGTTCTCAACAGACACTTGTCAACTGAGTCATAAGTGGTGTAGCTGAGCTCATGTGCTATCTTTTCCTTCGCAGTCCATGAACTCACACTCCCCAGTCACCCTTGTATCTGTTTGCTCCTTTGTAGAGAATGCCACCTTGCCTTCCAAGCACTTTTTGATTTTTTTTTTAGAAAAGTTTCTGTGATGGGATCTTCTGGTCTACCTACTTGAGGTCAAAGAAAAGGAAGGATAACAATCGTGTTCTTTTGTGGGGTTTTTTAAGCACACCTTTGGAGTCAACCTTATTAAGAGCTTGTATTTTCTGCTCTTAAACCATAGGATGTTGGGGGAAAAATTTCAATCTCGTTGTGCTTTGTAATGTATTCTCCATTTGTAAAAACAGAGGAGAAAAATACATTTTTTTCAGCACATTAACAATTTAAATTTTTTAATGTTTTATTTTAATTTAGAGAGAGAGAGAGACAGAGCATTACTGGGGGAGGGGCAGAGAGAGACGCAGAATCTAAAGCAGGCTCCAGACTCTGAGCTGTCAGCACAGAGCCAGACACGGGACTCGAACTCACGAACTCCAAGATCATGACCTGAGCCGAAGTTGGACGCTTAACTGACCGAGCCACCCAGGCACCCCTCAGCACATTAACAATTTAATTTTTATTCATTTTGACCTTTGCTGAGAAAAACACATTTTTGAGTGCAGTGGTGACTGTCCTGTTTTTGTAAGAGAGAGGTTAAATATCAATAAAGATCCCCTATATGAAGTATATTCAAAAGTAGGAACACATAGAGGGCTATATTCTCCTCCACCATTGAGTGGATTTTGAGTTAAAAATATGGAGTGCCCGGCTGGCTCAGTCAGAAGAGCATGTGACTTGATCTCAGGATTGTGAATTCAAGCCCCATACTGGATGTACAGATTACTTAAAAATAAAATAAGTTAAAAATAGATCTGCTATAGGATGAATTGTGTAATTTCTCAGATGACAAATCATTGAATTAAATCTTAAAAGGGAGACCTGGTTATCTCAGTTGGTTAAGCGTCTGACTTGGGCTCAGGTCATAATCTCGCAGTTTGTGAGTTCGAGCCCTACGTGGGGCTCTGTGCTGAGAGCTCAGAGTCTGAAGCCTCCTTCAGATTCTGTGTCTCCCTCTCTCTCTGCCCCTCCCATGCTCATGCCCTGTCTCTGTCTCTCGATAATAAATGAAAATGTTAAAAAAAATTTTTAATCTTTAAAAAAATGCATAATAGATATTACAGTTAATGTTGAACTCACAAAGGAGTTTTCTTGTTTAACGTATACTTTAAAGATAAATAAAAATGAAATAGTACAGTCACTCAGCAATTTGGCAGTTTCCTGAAAACTGAACACGCACTTTGTATGATCTAGCAATTGTACTTGTGGGTATTTATTCCAGAGAAATGAAAATTTGTGTTTATACAAAAACTTGTCCATGGAAAATCATAGCAACTTTGTTCATAATATCCCAAACTGGAAATAAACAAAATGCTCTTCCTTGGTGAACAGTTGAAGAAATTGCTGTTTATCCATACTAGGGACCACTATTCAGCAATAAAAAGGATGAATTCCAGATATATGCATTCTTTATGTGGAAGATAAAAGCCAATCTCAGAAGGTTACATACATCTGACTTTATAGCATTCTATTTTTAAAAGAAATGTTTATTTATTTTGAGAAGAGAGTGTATGAGCAGGAGGGAAGTAGAAAGAGAGAGAGAGAGAGAGAGAGAGAGTCCCAAGCAGGCTCCATGCCCAGTGAAGAGCCCAACCAGGGCTCGATCTCACAAATCCTGAACTCGTGACCTGAGCGGAAATCAAGAGTTGGATGTTAAACTGACTAAGCCACCCCAGGGCCTGTATATAACACTCATGAAGTAACAGAATTACAGAGATGGAGAGCAAATCACTGGCTGCCAAACACGAAGGAGGGAGGCGGTGGCAATAGAAAGGTAGCACAGGGAACCTGAAGAAGCCAGTTCTGTATTCTAATTATCATGGTGGAGACACTCATCTACACCTGTGATAAAATTGCATAAAACTGTACACACACACACACACACACACACAAACACACACACACACACACACACCAGCAGGTAACACTGGTGACACCTGAATTAGCCCTCTGTCCTCTACCAACATCAATTTCCTGTTTCTTTTTAATTTTTTAAAATTTTTATTTATTTTAGAGAGAGAGAGAATCCACATGAGCTAGGGAGGGTCAACAGAAAAGAGAGAGAATCTCAAACATGCTCCACACTTAGCACAGAATCTGATTCAGAGCTCGATCCCATGACCCCAGGATCATGACCTGAGCTGAAATCAAGAGTCAGATGCTCAACCGACTGAGCCACCCAGGGTTCCCTAATTACCTGGTTTTGATGTTGAACTCTAGTTATGCAAGGGGATACATTTGGAGCAAGCTGAGTGCAAGGTACATGGATGGGATCTCCCTGTTTAGATATTTTGCAACTTCTTGTAAATCTATAATTCTTTCAAAAATAAAATTTAGGGGCACCTGAGTGGCTCAGTCAGTTAAGCATCCAACTGTTGATTTCAGCTTAGGTCATGATCTCATGGTCGTGAAATAGAGCCCCACGTCCATCTCCATGCTGAGCATGGAGCATGCTTAGAATTCTCTCTCCTCTCTCTGTCTCTCTCTCTCTCTCTGCCCCTCCCCTACTCTGTCTCTCCCTCAAAATAAATAAACATTAAAGAAATTTTTTAAAAGTAAATAAGTGAAACTCTAAAACAAAAACATAGAAGGGAAAAAATAGAAGTTCTGCTCAAAATAAATTTCCATTGTGGACATTAGTTTTTTTAGTAGACATATCTAAAAAGGGAGCCATGTGGTATTACAAATGATACACAGAAAGTGAGCTCGAAAATGTAACCCAGCAAACTTTCCCATTGACTTAGCTTGTGAACACACATGGAGTCAATTGGATCATAAAAACTTGGCTCTCCAAAATAATAATTAAACTTGAACTCAAACATTTTTATTCATCTTTTAAAAATCCAAGAGAGGGACGCCTGGGTGGCTTAGTCGGTTAAGAGTCCGACTTTCGCTTAGGTCGTGATCTCGCGGTTCGTGAGCTCGAGCCCCTCATCCGGCTCTGTGCTGACTGCCAGCTCAGAGCCTGGAGCCTGTTTCAGTCTGTGACTCCCTCTCTCTCTGACTCTCCCCTGCTCACGCTGTCTCTCTCTCTCACTCTCTCCTGGAAATAAATAAAACATTAAAAAAAAAAATTTTTTTTTCTTAAATCTAAGAGAGCTCCAAGAGAGCTCCAGGGGTCCCCAAGGTGGCTCAGTAAGCATCCAACTTCAGCTCAGGTCACGATCTCACAGTTCATGGGTTCCAGCCCCACATCAGGCTCTGTGCTGACAGGCTCAGAGTCTGGAGCTTGGTTTGGATTCTGGGTCTCTCTCTCTCTCTCTCTCTCTTTCTTTGCCCCTCTCCTGCTTGCTCTCTCTCAAAAATAAATAAACATTGTTTTTAAAAACTCCAAGAGAGCTTCAGCATGGCTGTTAAAGAAAACACATACTTATCTATATTTTTGGAGAAAGAACATGAAGCAAAACCTTCTCCCTGTATGCATACTATATGCTACAGAATTTCCATTAACATTCCTTATTCTCCAAAATTGGCTCTATTTCTTTCCCTTCCATTTGCTATCCTCACAATAATTGCAGGAAGTATGCAGAAGAAAGAACAGCAGTGGGAAAATCCTAGGCTGCTAACAGAACCATTCTGTGAACTGCCAAGGTGAGCAGGCATAGGCAAACACAGGTGTCCCTAGTAACCCAGAGACACTCCCCTCACCACCACCCTCCTCACATATTCTCCCAAAAGGACACTAACATGTGGAGTGACTTGACCAGTCTTCCAAAGCACTGTGCCGATGGAAACATTGTACTGTTTGGTTCATTCTGTTCTCCGAAATTTTATTTTCCTTATTATTGCATGAGGTAGACATCTTATAGATAGTGAAACCACCTAACTCATCAATTTGCAGAAGAAATGTGTACATGACTGAGCCTGGGGCTCATCCCGGTGCAGCCACACTCATGGTGACTCGACTGTCAGCTTCTGGAGCTGTGCTGCATGGGTGCGAATCTTCCCTCTACCATATGTGAGCTGTCCAGTCTGGTTACATGACCTCTCTGTGCCACAGTTTCTTTCTCTGTAAATTAGGGGCGGTACTAACAACCAGGGTATTTTGAGGATCAAATAACTTCATATATGTAAATCCTTCAGTCCTCAAGCTATGCCTTGTGGCCCCACGCAGGCCGCTGCCTGTTTTGGAAAATTAACTTTTGTTGGAACAGAACCACATTCATCCCTCGCAAGTTATCTGGGGCTGCTTTCTCACTGCGACAGCAAAATTGAGTAGTTGTGACAGAGATCGGGGCCCAGAGAGTCCCAAAACATTGCTATATGGTCCTTTCCAGAAAAAGTTGGCCAACACAGGATCTATTTGATTATGTGGCAAAAAGCAAGTGTTTAGTACATGTCGGCTTTTGTCATCCCCATTGCTGTTAAAGTTCACACTGAAGGCTCATCCACGGAGGGCCTGGCACACTTCATACTTCAAGTCATGGGTGCTTTAATCATAATTGACTTGGAAAGTTTTTAAATGTTTACTTTTTAGAGAGAGAGGCAGACAGAACATGAGCAGGGGAGGGGTAGAGAGAGAGGGAGACACAGAATCCAAAGCAGACTCCAGGCTCTGAGCCCTCAGCGCAGAGCCCGACAGGGGGCTCAAACCCACGAACTGTGAGACCACAACCAGAACCAAAGTCAGACGCTCAACCGATTGAGCCACCCAGGCACCCCAGTTTTAATTAAACTAGAAAACCCATGTAGTTGGCCATGACTTAGTCCTGTGTCATGAGAGCAGTATCCTGGTAAACCAGGCTTCTCCTTACAGAGAAAACTACAGTCACTGTAATTAAGGGTTGGGTATTTGTTTCTTTTTTTTTTTTGGTTTTTGGTTTTTGGGTTTTTTGGTCAAAAAATCTTGGTTTGAGGCATCGTTGCTGCATGGCTTTCCTGGGTCATGGCAACCCATGCTTTTGCTAAGAGAGCATGGGAGGATGGGCCGCTGCCCCCCACCCTCCTCATGGCAGGTCATTATGGTCATGTTCTCTGGGGAGAGGAAACATCATTACCTAAAAGGCCCTGCTGTTTCTGGAGGAAATGGCTAAGGTAGAACAAAGGGGAGGGATCCTACACTAATCTGGATTTTCAACAAATGGGATATGAAAATAGTAATCCTGCCACTGGCCCAGGTAGAACTCCGGGATTAGTTTGTATTGGCCGCAGTCACAAGAACCACTCATCACACGGCATGCAGAGTGATCTGTGAAAACACCTGTCAGGGTACGTCCCTCCCTTGACCAAAATCAGCCCCGACTTCTCATTTTAGCATCCATTCTGGATTCCCTGATCCTGCTCTGTGTCCTCCTCTGACCTCAGTCTGCCCTCCCTCTCCCCCTTGCTCACTTGGGCTGACCGCAGAGGACTTCTGTGGTTGGGAGTGCTTGCCAGCCTGCTCCTGCCTCGCCTTGCTCTGCATGTGGAGAAATGCACATTTTAAGCACTGATACGAAAATATTATTTTTGACAAAGTTCTTCACCACGGCCAGTTTTCTTAGACACATAAGAATTGTTCCCTTTTGTAGTGGGCGACTGGATAGCTCGATCAGTTAAGTGTCGGATTCTAGATCTCAGCTCAGGTCTTGATCTCAGGGTCATGAGTTCAAGCCCCGCTTCAGGCTCCAAGCTGTGTATGGTGCCTACTTAAAAAAAAATTGTTGAGGGGCACCTGGGTGGCTTAGTCGGTTAAGCGTCCGA